>JASVEC010000019.1:600000-981718 GCA_030770535.1 Batkoa obscura
ATTTAAAATTGACATCACTTGACAATAAGTCAAACACATTAAAAAAATAGGTATTCTGAACCACTTTAATATAAAATTGATTTTTTGTTCTAAAGGGATGTATATACTTTGATTTATATTAAATGGGCTAATGTCTTTAGACGCGATTTTACATAGGATGTTGATATTAAGGTCTTGTAATTTTATATTAAGCTAAATTAGAAATGTTCCATAAAAGTATATTATCATTTTTATTTAATGATGCTTTATTATTATAAATATATTAAAAACAATAGCTTGTATTCAAATATAGTATTTTGTTAAATGATATTGAATTTTAACACTTTGATTTAAACCATAATTTTGACTCTAGCCTAACCTCTGAAAATATAGCCACATGTGTAACATAATAGATCCACAGTCGTTGCAATCAATATATAAATCTAATCTTACATTTTAAAAAAGCAATTATTATATTAATTATATACTGTCCTTTTGTAAAGGATATATATTAAGTATTTATTTCTATTATTAATAAATTGGATTGTTCATTTTGGGCAAGCAACAAAAGTGAAAAAATAGACTAAAATTTTAATTATATCCAAGTTAAGCAACAATTAAAACATGCATTCTTAAAACAGGAAATATACGGATAGTCAAATTGCTGCTTTCATAACTTTATACTTTGGGTTGTAGTTATTCCATAGCCTTTGAATTCAAAATGGAGAATTATAAATATTCGTAAGCAAAATTAACAATCTTGTATGAAAATAGCATTGTCATGTAAATGACATATATTTTAATATGTATAAGTTTTTAGCCTTCTTTAAGAAATTTTGACAATAAGATGTTTATAAAGTATAATTATATAATTATAGCAAACAATGAAATGCTATAAAATAAATCCAAGTATACATATCTTGATGAAAATATGTAATCGTAGCAACTACTGGTATATATCGATTATAATCTACTTTAAAAATTGTACAAAGAGTGGATGTTTAAGATAATGTCTATACTTAATCAATTGACCAGAATTGAATAAGATTTAACACCATTACAAATAAATGTTTAAATAGTAAATTGATATACAAGAATTTCGTAATATATAAATACTTAGCCCTATAATTCATGAAGGTAGATTGTAACAAGTAAAAGATACTAAAGATTTGAAAATATAAACCTTTTAAAAGTCAGTAAATTTCACTGCAAATTAAACTTTGACAATTATATACATTGTTAAGTTTGCTATAGGCAAACTGTTCATTAAGGATAAATACTGTACAAATTTCGCTAAAGCTTAGATTATGCTTTGGAAAAAGCAAGCACAAATAGTAGCCTAGGAAATTTTGTGAGAAACTATATGGGGATGTATTTTTGTGTTTAAGAATTTTACTAACAATTTTTCCGCTAAATAGTGTTCAAAAATGGAAAAAATAATGAAGTCAAAAAAAACACTCCGATATATTTAAGCTTTAACAGCTATCTGATAGAGAAGTGGCTAAAGTAGATGTTTCGTCATAATAAATTTTAATTTCAATTTTAAGTGTTACTTTTTATTTATCAATAAATTAGTGGTATGGGGTAGCATTGTCATAACCATTGAAGTTAGTACCAGCACCAATGACACCAAGTCCAGTGGATGAGCCATAGTTATTAGAAGAGCCAACAGATCCAGCTCCAGTAGCAATGATACCAACACTGTTACCTGCATTAGTACCTGAATATGGACCAAGAGATTGACCATAACTGGTACCTGAACCAGTGACACCAGATTGATTAAAGATGTTACCTTGAGAAGCTTGGAAGTTGGTAGATGATCCAAAACCAGCAGTTCCTAAAGTGACACCAGAAGTAGAACCAGTACCGGCAGAACCTGCATAGTTACTGGTACTTCCGAAAGTAGATCCTACATTAACAAATCCATTATCACCAGTGGCACCAGAGATAGCATTATTACCAGATGAGAAGTTATTGCTATATGGAGTAGCAGTTCCTCCAGCTACATTAGAACTGGCACCGAAAGATGAGTTTGGTCCTGAAGCAATACCAGCTGAAGTACCAGTACTAGTACTAGAGCCACTTCCAGCTGCAGCACCAAAAGATGAGTTTACAGCAACACTTCCTCCATTAGTGATACCACCAATAGCACCTGAACCACTGACTTGAGATACAGAATTAGTTGGGACTGGAACAGCAAGGACAGAAGTCAAAGCTAAGACAATCATGAAAGGAATAGATTTAACCATTTTGATAATTAGAGTAGTATTAGTAATTTTAATAAATTAAGAAATAGATAAAATTGATTTTTGATATTAACTGTTGATATTTTTTCTGTCATTTATATACCTTTTTTTTAAAGTATCTATTCCTAAAATTTAGTCTATTTTCTGTTTTATAATATTATCAATCAACTTTAATCAATTGTATATTGTGTGTAATATGTTGATTTCTTACGTCGTGTGGTTTTTTCCTATTCCTTCCCCCAATTTTCCCTTAGTTTTAAAATTTCCCCTAATTTTTAATTGATTAATTTCAATCTAGCTCTAAGCTTTAATCTATTGAAGTTAATCTAGTACTAGCACGCACTAGAATTTTAGCCATTTTATGCTAAACTTTCTAACCTAAAATTGTTAGTTTGGTAGGGTGCATTCACGTAAATTTTTAGATTTTAGATTTTTAAACCATTTAAACATTATACTCACATATACTAAGAATCCTAGTATCTTTATGTTATATTAAATTATTCTCATAGTATATAATCTTAGTGTTTTTATTATTTTTCAGATACTCTATATTTTTATGTTAAAATTTCAAAAAATCTTTATGCTATTACTATAGTTAAGGATGGAATTAATTATTTACTACTACCTCAAAGAAAGACAAAGATAAACCATAAATGATTCCTTTTAAAATAAATAGCAATATTAGTTTTAGTTTAACTGTCCTTTATTTTCATTTGATACAAAGTTAAAAACGCTTATTACTTAACTATTAAAACAGAAGCCGACACTCCCAAATATTCTGGTGCAATTTTGATAATTCAAAAACTCAAGTAATTTATTTGATAGGATAAAAAAACATTATAAAAATCTTTCTATGAATTAAAATATAATATGATTAAATAAAACTAATGAACAGAACTTGATATACAACTTTTCATCATTTAAGACTAGGCACCTAATATGATAACTCAAATCGTTCTTTTAACTAAGTGAAGTTTTACTATACTAATAAAGATCAGATATTAGAATTTTTTTAAATGAGAAATTAAAATCATGACAAACAAATATTAAATTATCCAAATATTGATAATAGTAAGGGATTATATTAACTTTTGGAGATGAAATATAATATAGGGATGTTTTTTTCGGTTTCACTACTTTTTCTATCCTTTAAGCGCTATTTGAGCAGAAAGATTGTTAGTAAAATTCTTAAAAATACATCCACATATAATTATTACATTAAAGTTGGAAAATGTGACATCAAGAGACTAATTTATGCTGAACTCAGAATTTGCTTTTGTAGCTTATGAGTAGAAGTACAATAAATAAATATATAATATACTTTTTTAAAATATAATCTTAAATACAAATTTTTTTGATCTTATATAAAAAGTGCCTATATAAACTTACTACTAACGTTTGAATTTGTTGATATATCATCAATCTAGTTTATAATATAAATTAGAGTTTAAATGGATGCTGATTTTTTGAAATTAATTTATTTATAAAGTTAATACTGGTATTTGTTGCTATAGATCCTAGATTTTCTTTTTGAAAATTCAATTAAATTGTTCAATCAAATATATAAACAATTGAACTAATAGTAAGAAATATAATGGTTTAAATTAGAAAATACTTTTATTAATCAATTAGTGGTATGGGGTAGCATTGTCATAACCATTGAAGTTAGTACCAGCACCAATGACACCAAGTCCAGTGGATGAGCCATAGTTATTAGAAGAGCCAACAGATCCAGCTCCAGTAGCAATGATACCAACACTGTTACCTGCATTAGTACCTGAATATGGACCAAGAGATTGACCATAACTGGTACCTGAACCAGTGACACCAGATTGATTAAAGATGTTACCTTGAGAAGCTTGGAAGTTGGTAGATGATCCAAAACCAGCAGTTCCTAAAGTGACACCAGAAGTAGAACCAGTACCGGCAGAACCTGCATAGTTACTGGTACTTCCGAAAGTAGATCCTACATTAACAAATCCATTATCACCAGTGGCACCAGAGATAGCATTATTACCAGATGAGAAGTTATTGCTATATGGAGTAGCAGTTCCTCCAGCTACATTAGAACTGGCACCGAAAGATGAGTTTGGTCCTGAAGCAATACCAGCTGAAGTACCAGTACTAGTACTAGAGCCACTTCCAGCTGCAGCACCAAAAGATGAGTTTACAGCAACACTTCCTCCATTAGTGATACCACCAATAGCACCTGAACCACTGACTTGAGATACAGAATTAGTTGGGACTGGGACAGCAAGGACAGAAGTCAAAGCTAAGACAATCATGAAAGGAATAGATTTAACCATTTTGATAATTAGAGTAGTATTAGTAATTTTAATAAATTAAGAGATATTAGTTTGTTTTGATAATTCTTTTGAGTATTATTTCGAGTGTTTATATATCTTTATTTTTATGAATGTTTGGTTAATTGATTTATTTTTTGATTTTCACACATACTAAATTTTTGGCTTGTTTTAAATTTATCACCCCTTATAGTAAATTAGAATTAGATGGACATTCTAGAATATGGGGATGTATTTTTGTATTTAAGAGTTTTGCTAACAATATTTCCACTCAAATAGCGCTTAAAAAATGGAAAAGTAATAAAACCAAAAAAAACATCTACAATTGTTGTCAAGTTTATGTTGAAGGATCTTAAATGTCAAAGAAAAATGCATCTTCAACAAATAAAAAGATTTCTAGATAAATATTAAGCAAAAACGTTCTTAATTCAGCTTTGCAATTCTATTATGACCCAATTTGTGGTAATTTAGAGCCAAAATTTGTTAATCTAGTTCTTAGATCCTGATTTAAAATTCTCTCAAATAAATGGTCAATTAGGGTTATGATAGAATTGCAAAGCTGAATTAAGAACGTTTTTGCTTAATATTTATCTAGAAATCTTTTTATTTGTTGAAGATGCATTTTTCTTTGACATTTAAGACCCTTAAACACAAACGACAGACCTATATTTAATTTTCAAAAGCTTAAACTGAGTAGCCATTTGGGTAGTAATTTTATAGTACTTTACTTTCTCCCTAAAATTAAAAAATACTAGGCCAGTTCAAAAATAAAATTTAATGGAACCAAAATCTATACTAAAATGAATAGAACAATATAACACGGACTTTATTGCAACTAACTACGCCTTTCGGTAATACTAAAACAACACATTATATATGAACTATATTTTATGAGACGGGTCTTAATATTAAAAGTGTTTACTATATTTCAAACTTTTAGCTCCTAAGTGCAATTTTTAGATGCATATCTAAGGTGTCTATTTGCACACAATTCTTTCGTTTAAAGCCTCAAGTCAAGAAACTGCTTAGCTAGTGCTTGAGCTTAAAATTTAACAGAATTTCAAGATTTTTTATCAATATATTTTGTGTAATAATTTGAACTAAACTTTAAGGCTTAAGTCATAATCATTTGATTTTATTCCTTTGCATAATATGAATTTTTTAAATACATTAACACCCATGTTAGACCCCAATTTAAAACCATCTAAAATTAACTAAACTTTTTTATTTGCTTATTATCTCTTATTTGACCTCCATAACAATAGATTGAGTTCAATTATATTATTAAAAATCTAGAAGTGATTTAACTCTAGTTTAGATTGATGTGTCTAATAAAAAGTATATAACCATCTTTAACAACAACAAAAAAAGTTAACAATATTTATCAACACTAATAATTTATTACCTAATGAGATCTTTTTTAATTACTGTAACATTAGCTGCTTTAGCAGGTGTTAACTCTTATACTGTTACTCCTCCAAGTTATAAGACTCCACCTGTGACTCCACCTGGTTACAACGCTCCTCCAGTGTCCCCACCAGGTTATAATACTCCTCCTGTATCTCCACCAGGTTATAATACTCCTCCTGTATCTCCACCAGGCTATAATACTCCTCCTGTATCTCCACCAGGCTATAACACTCCTCCTGTATCTCCACCAGGCTATAATACTCCTCCTGTATCTCCACCAGGCTATAACACTCCTCCTGTATCTCCTCCTGGAGACTATACTCCTCCTGTATCTCCACCAGGTTATAATACTCCTCCTGTATCTCCACCAGGCTATAATACTCCTCCTGTATCTCCACCAGGTTATAATACTCCTCCTGTATCTCCTCCTGGCGATTATACTCCTCCTATATCTCCACCAGGTTATAACACTCCTCCTGTATCTCCACCAGGCTATAATACTCCTCCTGTATCCCCACCATCTAGCTATTACTAATAGGAAAAAAGTATATTGATAATTTCCAAAGCTATTTATTAAAATTTTGAAAGTACTATTAGCTTTCTCTTTTACTTTTGAACTAAGTTTGAAATTTTATTTATTGCTTTAATACTTGTGTTAGGTAGAGTGTATTATTTAATGAATTCAAGAGGACTGTAGCATTAGTTTTGATATGTTTTTTATAAGATGTTTAAATAAGAATATAGTATTTTTATTTTTATTTTTGTTTTTGTTTTCAGACGCTTAAGCACTTGTATCAAAACTTGAAAATTCTGGAAACAGTTATGTAGTTTCAATAGTTCAAGGATTGCCTTTAGAAGGGTAGACATTTTAAAAGCATTTCAATTGTGCGCTCATACTAGTATAATTTTATGATTTAGTAAGATGATAAAAAGAATTTAGAATTTTATTGTCTAATTAAGCATTAAAGATATGAAAGTAGTTTCAAAATTAATCATCTGATTTATTGGTCTGATGTAAGCATCCCTCCCTTAGTTAAGACTTTAAATAAATTCCGCTTTACTGATATAAAGTAATAGCTATCGGTTATATGATTCTGATGGTTCAAAGACAATATGATATTTACAGTTAAGTCCATATACATTGAAAACACCTATGTATTGATATGATTGATTGGCATTAATAATATTAATTTGAACAGGGTTACTTGGCGCTATAGCCTTTCGAAATCTATTTTAAAAACTAAACAAGCGGAGAATATGGATAAAAGACAATCAAATAAGTCACTGAAGTTTGAGTATGGGGATTTTTTTTTTGATTTCATTACTTTTCATTTTTTTAAACGCTATTTGAATGGAAAAATTCTTAAACGAAAAAATACATCCTTATGTTTTAAATGTCCAATAAGTATTTCATTAAATTTGTTGTCGAGGTTCAGTAATGCTTTCAGTATGTGCCATAAAGGGCTATCAAGGTATAGAGCTAATAAATAGTAACCTTTTTAGTAGCAATGCTTTAAATGAGTTGCCGCTATGGTGAAACACATTTACGGATGTAGTTTTTTGATAATCTTCTAGATCCACAACATCAGTGAAATCAACTTTAATGTACAAGTTCGAGAATTGTTTTTGTGGATATTATTGGGTAAATTGATATAAACAAACTTATTGGCTTATATAGAGACTGTTTAAAATGTACAAGAATTATTTTTAAAATTAAATGATTTTTTCATCAGTTTTTTTACTTGAATTTGATAATAGTTTTATCTATAAGATGCTTTAAGATGGTTAATATATGTTAGTTAAGTAAAGTAAATTACTATAGAATAGGTAGTGATTTTCTAAAATAAATTGCTATAATAATTTGATATTTTAGTAGTTATTAGAGTTCAATTCTATCAACCTAAAAGTAATTAATTCAACCCATAGTTATTTATTTCCAGGGTTTTAGGTGTGAGCTTGATCGAATTTTATTAGAGGTATTTTATAGTTAAGACTATTATGCAATAAGACAAAATTTTAGTCAGTTTTTATCTATGTTAATGAACAATTTATGGTAGTGATAATTTTGTTTCAAAATACAAATGTTTTTGGGTGTTTGTAGACTCGAACAGATCTAGATATTATGTTCAGTTTAGCTACACCGAATACCTCATAGATTGACTAATATGGGTAACAGATATATTATTATTCAACATTAGTACTGAATGGTTTCTGTAGAAGACAAAAGGCTTTACTCATACCTACATTTTAGTTAAATTTTAGCTAGTTAACTTGATTAATTATAGTTAGAGTTTTTAAATTCGGTAAAAGTCTTATAAATCCCAGTTAAAAGTTAAAAGTTGGGTTCAATGCCACAAAGCTAACTTTTAAAAAAATTGGGTTTAAAATTTGACACCCAATCTCAATCTGGTATAACTCCTTTGTTTCCCTTTTTTTCTCAAACTATAGCTATACAGGTCTTTCAACTATTTTGCGAACTTTTGGTGATAATTTTTACAGCTAAATGGCTTATCTATCTGATTTCTTTAATGGTTTACTTCTATATTCTATTAATACTTTAGCATGACTTTTGCTCTTAAATAAGTGGTTAAATAGTTTGCAATACAGTTGAAACAGCTGTTTTATAAATTAAGGTATTCAAAAAATTAGCATCAATTTAAGGGAGGACAAAAGTTGAGCTTTTTAGTGGGGGTATGTATTATCTAATAATAGCCTTAAGCTAAAAATAAAATCTATAGACTAGCATTATTGAGACTATATAAATGGCAGAAAAAATATCAACAGTTAATATCAAAAATCAATTTTATCTATTTCTTAATTTATTAAAATTACTAATACTACTCTAATTATCAAAATGGTTAAATCTATTCCTTTCATGATTGTCTTAGCTTTGACTTCTGTCCTTGCTGTTCCAGTCCCAACTAATTCTGTATCTCAAGTCAGTGGTTCAGGTGCTATTGGTGGTATCACTAATGGAGGAAGTGTTGCTGTAAACTCATCTTTTGGTGCTGCAGCTGGAAGTGGCTCTAGTACTAGTACTGGTACTTCAGCTGGTATTGCTTCAGGACCAAACTCATCTTTCGGTGCCAGTTCTAATGTAGCTGGAGGAACTGCTACTCCATATAGCAATAACTTCTCATCTGGTAATAATGCTATCTCTGGTGCCACTGGTGATAATGGATTTGTTAATGTAGGATCTACTTTCGGAAGTACCAGTAACTATGCAGGTTCTGCCGGTACTGGTTCTACTTCTGGTGTCACTTTAGGAACTGCTGGTTTTGGATCATCTACCAACTTCCAAGCTTCTCAAGGTAACATCTTTAATCAATCTGGTGTCACTGGTTCAGGTACCAGTTATGGTCAATCTCTTGGTCCATATTCAGGTACTAATGCAGGTAACAGTGTTGGTATCATTGCTACTGGAGCTGGATCTGTTGGCTCTTCTAATAACTATGGCTCATCCACTGGACTTGGTGTCATTGGTGCTGGTACTAACTTCAATGGTTATGACAATGCTACCCCATACCACTAATTGATTAATAAAAGTATTTTCTAATTTAAACCATTATATTTCTTACTATTAGTTCAATTGTTTATATATTTGATTGAACAATTTAATTGAATTTTCAAAAAGAAAATCTAGGATCTATAGCAACAAATACCAGTATTAACTTTATAAATAAATTAATTTCAAAAAATCAGCATCCATTTAAACTCTAATTTATATTATAAACTAGATTGATGATATATCAACAAATTCAAACGTTAGTAGTAAGTTTATATAGGCACTTTTTATATAAGATCAAAAAAATTTGTATTTAAGATTATATTTTAAAAAAGTATATTATATATTTATTTATTGTACTTCTACTCATAAGCTACAAAAGCAAATTCTGAGTTCAGCATAAATTAGTCTCTTGATGTCACATTTTCCAACTTTAATGTAATAATTATATGTGGATGTATTTTTAAGAATTTTACTAACAATCTTTCTGCTCAAATAGCGCTTAAAGGATAGAAAAAGTAGTGAAACCGAAAAAAACATCCCTATATTATATTTCATCTCCAAAAGTTAATATAATCCCTTACTATTATCAATATTTGGATAATTTAATATTTGTTTGTCATGATTTTAATTTCTCATTTAAAAAAATTCTAATATCTGATCTTTATTAGTATAGTAAAACTTCACTTAGTTAAAAGAACGATTTGAGTTATCATATTAGGTGCCTAGTCTTAAATGATGAAAAGTTGTATATCAAGTTCTGTTCATTAGTTTTATTTAATCATATTATATTTTAATTCATAGAAAGATTTTTATAATGTTTTTTTATCCTATCAAATAAATTACTTGAGTTTTTGAATTATCAAAATTGCACCAGAATATTTGGGAGTGTCGGCTTCTGTTTTAATAGTTAAGTAATAAGCGTTTTTAACTTTGTATCAAATGAAAATAAAGGACAGTTAAACTAAAACTAATATTGCTATTTATTTTAAAAGGAATCATTTATGGTTTATCTTTGTCTTTCTTTGAGGTAGTAGTAAATAATTAATTCCATCCTTAACTATAGTAATAGCATAAAGATTTTTTGAAATTTTAACATAAAAATATAGAGTATCTGAAAAATAATAAAAACACTAAGATTATATACTATGAGAATAATTTAATATAACATAAAGATACTAGGATTCTTAGTATATGTGAGTATAATGTTTAAATGGTTTAAAAATCTAAAATCTAAAAATTTACGTGAATGCACCCTACCAAACTAACAATTTTAGGTTAGAAAGTTTAGCATAAAATGGCTAAAATTCTAGTGCGTGCTAGTACTAGATTAACTTCAATAGATTAAAGCTTAGAGCTAGATTGAAATTAATCAATTAAAAATTAGGGGAAATTTTAAAACTAAGGGAAAATTGGGGGAAGGAATAGGAAAAAACCACACGACGTAAGAAATCAACATATTACACACAATATACAATTGATTAAAGTTGATTGATAATATTATAAAACAGAAAATAGACTAAATTTTAGGAATAGATACTTTAAAAAAAAGGTATATAAATGACAGAAAAAATATCAACAGTTAATATCAAAAATCAATTTTATCTATTTCTTAATTTATTAAAATTACTAATACTACTCTAATTATCAAAATGGTTAAATCTATTCCTTTCATGATTGTCTTAGCTTTGACTTCTGTCCTTGCTGTTCCAGTCCCAACTAATTCTGTATCTCAAGTCAGTGGTTCAGGTGCTATTGGTGGTATCACTAATGGAGGAAGTGTTGCTGTAAACTCATCTTTTGGTGCTGCAGCTGGAAGTGGCTCTAGTACTAGTACTGGTACTTCAGCTGGTATTGCTTCAGGACCAAACTCATCTTTCGGTGCCAGTTCTAATGTAGCTGGAGGAACTGCTACTCCATATAGCAATAACTTCTCATCTGGTAATAATGCTATCTCTGGTGCCACTGGTGATAATGGATTTGTTAATGTAGGATCTACTTTCGGAAGTACCAGTAACTATGCAGGTTCTGCCGGTACTGGTTCTACTTCTGGTGTCACTTTAGGAACTGCTGGTTTTGGATCATCTACCAACTTCCAAGCTTCTCAAGGTAACATCTTTAATCAATCTGGTGTCACTGGTTCAGGTACCAGTTATGGTCAATCTCTTGGTCCATATTCAGGTACTAATGCAGGTAACAGTGTTGGTATCATTGCTACTGGAGCTGGATCTGTTGGCTCTTCTAATAACTATGGCTCATCCACTGGACTTGGTGTCATTGGTGCTGGTACTAACTTCAATGGTTATGACAATGCTACCCCATACCACTAATTTATTGATAAATAAAAAGTAATACTTAATATTGAAATTAAGATTTATTGAATGCAAAAACCTTTTTTCTATCATTTCCTAATAATGTTAATAATAAGTACTAGTTAAGGCCAGTAAATGCTAATAAGTTTAAAATCTATAAATCATTAGTTTCAGGAGTTCTTTTCATATCAAATATGAGAAAGTATTACAATTAGACTGAGAAAAGGATGTTATATTTTTTATAGCACCATGAAAATAAAAGCAATAATGAAATTCAAAGAAAACAACCCCTAGTTTACTAGATTTCTTGCTATAAAAGGTGTAGTATACTGCTTATTTAGTGCAATTGAAATATTTTTTTGTAGTTGATTATAAAAATAATTGGATAGCTATAATATTGCATATTTTCCATTAATCCTTATCAAAGAAATCAAAAGCTATTTGCAGACTGTAACATTTCATTGAATTTTACGGCATTTATTCGGATGATTTTTCTATAAGCTTATTACAACTCAATTCAAAATAAATGGTATAGATTTACTAAAAGCTCCTTAGTAAATTTGCCTTGTTTATTTTGGATGGAGTTATAACTTTGAATTTCATTGAGATAAATGCTTCAAAATGATGCATTATTCAAAATTTGATTAATTAGAAAATAGGATTTAGAATATACCATTTGAAGTAAAGCACAATATAATACACAAAGTCCTTTTAAGAGTTAATTTATTGTTTAGATCATACGTTTGCCAAGACTTATTAAGATGGTACATCTGGCTGGTCCTTTAACAAAAATAAGTAACTTCTTTGTAAAACATAACACTAAACCCTCTTAAAAATTAATGTTTTTTAAAGACTTTATTAGAAATGAGAATATATTCATTAGTAAATGATGATGGCACTTTTTCGATCAAAGAAAAGTAAAAAAAGATATTTATAGTGGATATAACAATGGTTCTAATGTCTTATAATAGTTGAATTTTTTCATCTTACTTTTCATGTTATATTATTGAAAACTATATTAATAGTTTAATTAAAGACTTTTATTTCTTATTATTTTTCTTTAATATATTCAAAAAAATAACCGAAAATGAGTAGTTTTCTAAAACATTTGAACCATTAGTATAACCACTTTTATAAAAAAAAATTATGAAAACAACTAATAAACTATAGTTATTACTTAAGACAATAACATAAGATAAGACAGATTTTATATTAAAAATAATTATGTTAAATTTTTTTAACTTCTTTTTCGAATTTAATATTTTAACAGTCTAACAATAAAAGATGAGTTACGTAGGAGAAATAATAGTATTAATTCAAGCTTTAATAGGCATAGTGATCAATATTACAATGTTTTATATAATTGTTATTAAGTTAAAGTTAAAAGGCACGGATTTAAAATTAATATTGGTGATTGGGATCCTTGATTGTTTATTTTATATAAATTCAGCTGTAAGAGTATCACTGATGATCAATCTCAATCAAGATACAACTTTATTCCCCAATTGGTGGTGCGCGAGTGACACAATAATAATAATAATAACATTAGAATCTTCCTTAGAATTAGTAGCTATCTTAGGTTTAATGCGATATTTTGTTATTTGTACCAAATATAAGATATCTGGTCTAATTTGGTATATCATATCTTCAATATCAATTTTATTATCTTTAGGAACAGCATTATTCAATTTACGTTATAAAGATCCTTATTTTTGGTCGCCATCAAAACTAGTATGTTTACCTTTTCCTAAACTAACATCCAGTAATGCAACATTTGCTAAATTTACTTATATTTTATTTATGACAAGATTTCTACTTAGCTTAATTATCATTGTATTTTGTTATTTTAATTTGAATTTAGCCTATAATAAACAGTTATCATTAAAAATCAAAAACGAAAGTTCAAGGCACGCACTGTCAGGTAGGTGGGAGATTTGTGATGAAAACGAGTCCCCACCAAAAGGAAGCTTTTATTCTCAATACAGTGATATAGAAGCTAAAGTATCAAGTATTAAGTTGTGGACTACATTAAAGTTAAGTGGTATGATATTAGCTTATATAATATTTATATTACCAAATGCAACAATATCATTATCCTTAGCTTTGAATCCAAGATATATTGATCCAAGTATAACTACTTTTAGTCATATATTTAATTCATTTACTGGTATTATAAATCCATTATTTGTTTTATTAATTCATGATCCAGCTCGCAAACAAGTAGACAAAATGTTAGCTAAATTGAATTTAAAAGCACTGCCAAATGCTTCTCAATTTGCTTTTCCATATAGTCCTTGATTTTTTATATTCAATAATAATATTATTAATTTTTATTTCATTTAATTAATTTGAAAATTTATATAATAACTTATTAATTGTTTACATATGAAATTTACTTTTTAGCTACAATAACCTATACTAACATGATTTTGTATTAATTTTGTATTTTTTTATTAAATTTTAATAATAAAGCTATACAGAAATTTATGAAAACAATAAATTAAAAATCATATAATAAAATAGCAGCTTTGATTCAATATTATTTAATTATGAAACTTATACATCAATATCATATATCTCATTATTCCATTGTTTTTCCATATCTTTGTAGAACTATTTTTTTACTCTATTAAAATTGAATGTTCTATTACCAAAACTTGATAGTTATTATTTAAATTATTAGATAACTCAATTCATATGGGAGATGTATTTTTATGTTTAAGAACTTTACTAACAATTTTCCCGTTCAAATACTGCTTAAAAAATGGAAAAGATGATGAAGCCAAAAAAAGTATCCCTATATCAACACTTTCAACTTATGTCTTTTGCTCCTGGGTTGCTCTCTACAAATTAAAGTTCATGCCTTTAAACTTAACCTGCTCAATTCCAAAGCTATTCAAGTTTGGCTAAAGTTTTTCCCTTTAATTGCGTAACTCTCCTATTCCTGTCCTTTTCCAAACCAGTCTTAATCATCTTTGGAACCATTTAATCCTTTATTTTACTTTCTCCAATAAAACACTTGGAAGTCTCTGATTCCTTCAAGATTTTTTTATTAAGTCATTCAGATTCTGTAAAAAAATATATTATGGTTTTTAAACTATTGTTAGTTTTGAGTACCTTTTTATTTTGAGTGCATTATTGATTTTTGTTATTAATTACACAAATAATTATTATAAGCATCACTATACTTATTATAGATAACCCAACTATAAAAAATACATTGAAAGATTATTGATAAATAAGTAACTTTGTCATGAATAAACTTTTTAATTTTAATTAAGTGAAGTATTATTCTAAGCTGAGCTTTTATAAAGGAAACAAAGTGAGAGAGGGCCAAAGAATGACATTGGAATCATTTAAGTTGAATTAGAATCTTCCACTGAATATAAAATTAATCTACCTACTACGTCACTAATTGTTTAAGCTTCAAATTTTCCTTACCACTCACATGATCCCATAACCTTCATTGATTGAGCCAATCATCGGATCGATTTTTTTAGCTCAAAAATTACCACCTTTGATTTTCATTTTTTATCATTAGTTTTCAAATCTGTTAATACTGAAGGGTAAGAAGCACCGTTTCACTTGTATCAGCAATAGAAAAAGAATTAATACAAAGGACATAGAATAAAATACATTACTATGGATTTTGACGATACCAATCTAAGTGTTGGTTTAACACAAAGTACCATTTCAAATAGACGAAAAGCTTTATTGAAGACCAATGAGCAAGAAGAAAGATTATTCACACCACAAATAGAAAATGCTTCTACCAATCCTACCACTAATGGAATAAATACTAGTATCCGAGAGACTAAACCACAAGGGAATAGAAATCCAATTAGTGAAGGAGGTATTCGTAATTTAGTGTATCGTAATCCAACAGAACAATCCAATACTTTTCTCTCAAAGTTCTCTATACCATATACCTTACAAATTCTATTGTTATTATTACTTGTTTCAAGCTATTATTTTATAAAAATATTGTATATATTTGAGATAAGTGAGGAGAGTGATTCGAAAGTGTGGTTATTTTATCAATTGTATGCAGTGTTAAAATGGACTTTGTTAGATTCTATATTATTCGGATTTGCCATGTATTTTAATTTGTTTGAAATTAAAAGAGAATTTGGAAGTAAAACTCTTGGAGCAATATTAGTTACTATGGCTGCAGTCAATACATCAATTATTTTTAAAATAGGGTGGGTAAGTAATTGATGAGTTGATTTTTTGTTAAGTAATAATATTAATAATTGAATATTATGATTAGATATTTTCGCCATTCACTTATTTTTTACCTGGTACAAAGACAGAGGCATCATCAGCTAGTAAGTTTTAAAAAATAAAAATCTTGAATGTTTTATTAATATATTTTAGTTCCAATAGTTCAAGATAACTTTCAAGGAATTGGATTAAGTAATAATAAGCTGTTAAGTAGAGAAGAAATTCTTACTGGAAATCAACATCTTTCAGGGAGATATACAGTGAAAATACTACCGGATAGGTAAGAATAAGTTTTTCTATATATGTGATCATGAGTTAACATTTTTATTTTTACTATAGTTCCGTTAAATTCAACACTGAGGATCATCATTTCTGTTTAATTAAGGATAAAGATGATAAATATAGAAAGGATAGTATTTTGATATTTATCAATGGCACTAATCCAAATAAAATGGAAGTGGAATATAGTAAAATTGGAGAAAACAAGAGTAAAATAATAACAATTAAATTGAAACAATTTTCAAAAGATAATATTAAAACAAAAGAAAATGGAGATAAGATTGTAGTTGGTCGTTATGAATATAGCATCGATAAACCTGGGAAATATAGATTTAATAATGTATATGATGGGGAAGGAAATCAGTTTTCTAAATTAGGAAAAGAATTTGAATTAAATATAGCCCCTTGTCCAACTGCAAAGATTAATAACATATCACATGATCAACTTAAACCTTCTGATTATTGTTTATCTACAACAAAAGAACCATTGAATACGAATATAGTAGTTTATGGTATTGGACCAATGGAAGTAACTTATAATTTAAAAGATCAATCAAATAATATGTTTAGTAAAACGATCATTACAGATATTATTGAAAAAGATACATTAAAAGAACAACAGTTTAATGTAGATTTTAAGTTTGATAAACCTGGAAAATATGAATACCAAATTGCCAAGATTAGAGATTATTATGGAAATACTATAGATTATGAGGGATTAAAGAAATACAATAACGAAAAGGAATTAGAAGGATATTTAACAGCTCATTCTAAACCAGATGCTTATTTCAATTTTAAAAATAAGAAACTATATTTATCTCCAATTAAAAAAGAACAACAGTTATCATTTTCAGCTCAAGGAGAACCCTATGTTAATGTTACTATTGGATTGTGTAAATTAGATAAAGACTGTAACAATATCGAGAATTATAAAGTTTATGATACAAAACAATTTAATGATGATTATGATTTTTATGTAAAACATGTGGGATATTATAAAATATTATCAGTTACAGATGCTTATTGTAAAAATGATATGATTAAATCAAAAATAGTTAAAGTAGAGAAATTACCTAAACCAGAATTAATGATGGATAATCAACCTATTTTATCAACTTGTAATAAAGAAATTGGTATGGAATTTAATTTGACATTAGCAGGTGATGTTCCATTTGTTTTAGATTATAATATTATAGGAAAACAAGATGATGGAACTAAAGTTAACAATAGAAAGAGTATCAAATTAATGAATTTAATTAATTATATTAAAATTATACCAGAACATTCAGGAAATTATGAATATAAATTTACAAAATTAACAAATGAAGCTTATGGACAAGTAAAACTAACTAATGAGTATCATCAAATAGTAAATGCTCAACCAATAGCTAAATTTATTACTAAAGAAAATAAGGATATTAAATTATGTTTAAATGAAGATATTCAATCAAATGAATTATTCGTTCAATTAAATGGTAAATTTCCATTGCAATTAGAATATTCAATTATAAATGATGAAAACATTAAAGAATTTGTAATTAATGATATTCATGATTCAACAATTAAATTAAAAATTGATAAACCAACTATGACTGGCAAACATATAGTACAGTTAACTAATATAATTGATGCTGATGGATGTGAAAACAAATTAAATGTACCATCAATAAGTTACGATGTGAGAGATACAAAACCTAAGATTCAGTTTATTTATGAAGATGAAGTTAATAATAATAGTAACATATTGTATGGTAAACAAGGTCAAGAATTTAAACTGCCAATTTACTTAGAAGGAGAAGCCCCATGGCGATTTATTGTATCAACACCAAATAATAAATTAAAACCATTTGAGCTTATAGATAATAAAGCTACAATTAATGTGTTTGAAGAAGGAGAATATAAATTAATATCAGTTAAAGATGATTACTGTAAAGGAGAAGTAGTTAAGGGTGAAGATAAATTTATTATTAAATATTATGATAAACCAATAGTTAAATTAATTATGGGTAGTAATGAACATAATGATAATGACTATAATATATTTAAATTAAATCCGGTTTGTCAATATCAATTATCTAATCAAAAGTTAAAATTTTATGGCAATGGACCATTTAAATTAGGTTATAAATTTAAAAATGGAAAATATCAAGATTATTCTGATAAACTTAAAGATAACATATTAAAAGATGAATATTTATTTAATTTAGATACAAATAATGATGGATTAAATGAATATCATTTAGATAGAATTGGAGACATGAATTACAATGAATTAATTAAATTAGAAAATGGTATAAAAATTGAGCAATTAGTTTATAAAAATCCAAAAGCAAATTTTGTAACAAATAAAATAAAACACATTAAAGCATGTAAATCAAGTACAATTAAAGATTTACAACTTAATTTAATCGGTGAAGCTCCGTTTAATATTGAATTAGAATGGGTAGATCCTAATGGTAATAGTTATCCAGTTGAATTCAAAAATATTCAAACAAAACAATTGAAATTTGAATTGAAATTACCTAATGATTCCATAGGTAACTTTAAATTAAATTTAATTAATATACAAGATAAACATCAATGTCAATTTAATAACCCACATATTGAGAGTATTAATATACAAGTATATGATATACCTGCTATAAAATATCATTTCCATAAAGATTTATGTGTTGGTGAACAACTACAATTTTCATTAATAGGAGAAGCACCTTTTCAATTTTATTATTCATTAAATGAAAGGAAATTAGGACCAATCAAATTGGAAGATATTGCATTTTCAAGATTAGCAGATAAAGAAGGAAAATTTAAAGTAGAAAAACTATGTCATATTGATAACATGTGCTGTAATGAAGAATTGACAGAAATAATAGAAATTCATCAATTACCATCAGCTATTATTCAAAGTCCAAACCAAGTTGAAAAAATTCATCAAGGTAACTGAATTTATAAATAAAAGTAGGATTGATATTAATAATATATTCTAATTCACTTAGGTGAAGAAGCTAATATCTCAATTAAATTAGAAGGTGGTAAGTAAAAAGAAGATTATCTTTTTATTTTTCTTTAAAAGTTTTATTAATGAATTTCAATTTGTTATTTTTAGTTGCTCCCTTTTCAATCCGATATACACAACAAGATTTAAAAACTAATCAAGTAAAATCTGCTTCAACAATTCGAAATATTAATCAAAAAAAGTATGATTTAAAAACAAAAGAAGAAGGTAAATTAAATTTATAATTTATAACCAAACTTGAAATACAAAGAGTAATTTATTAATTATTTTATTATTATCTTATTTTAGGTATCTTTGAAATTGTTTATGTTGAAGATAGGTATTGTAGTTATCCACCAATTGGGAAATAAACTAGACTGAATGAAGAAAAAAGTAAAGAAGATATAAACAAGGGGAAATGGTTTGTTTTTTATAATAAAATTGATTAGCTTAAAAAATAAATAATAATATATCTTTTAAGTTCTTTTTTAGTTCAAATGATAAGTTGATTTGAGTTTTATAGTTTATTTTGGCTATGAAGCGTCTTTTATTAGACTAAGTATTTACACTAAAGTCTTAACAAAATTGTAAATTGATAAAGTTTAATATAAATTTGAGGATATTCTATTTTGTTTAAGAAATTTACTACCAATTTTCTACTCGTATTTTCACTCATACTTTCACTCATACTTTCACTCATACTTTCACTCATATATCGCTGAAAAATGAGGAAAAGTGATAGTACCAAAAAAAATCATTTATATATTAACACATTAATATATTAATAAAAAACTTATCGAAATAATCAATAAAAACTTAGTTTTATTTATTACTATATATATCTACTTTATAATTTGTGAAAAAAACTATTAATTTTGTAAGCTACTTTTAATTATACTCATAACACAACTAATATTTATAGTTCAATCCATAAAATTAGAATTGCTTATTAAATGAAAATCATTTCCAATAGTTAATTTAGTTGCTCTATACTAACTTTAAACAAACAACAAATAGGGGTGTTTTTTTGGCTTCATTATTTTTTCCATTTTTTAAGCGCTATTTAAACAGAAGGTTTGTAGTAAAATTCTTAAATATAAAAATACATCCCCATATGGTTTATTTGATTTATAGCATAATTACTAAGCTAAAAAAAGAATGTACAATTAATATAAAGTATTTCATTCAATAACATCAATTCAATTCTAACATTGCATATAAATCAAAAACAAAGTGATCTTGATCATTAGAAAAATAACTAATATATGGCGATGTTCTTTTGTGTTTAAGAATTTTACTGACAATATTTCCACTCAAATAGCGCTTAAAAAATGGAAAAGTAATGAAATCAAAAAAAACATCCCCATATGGTAATTTAATTTTATAATAGGGTATACAAAGGGGATTCTCTTTATTTATTTTAAAACAGAGATCAAATAGAGCTTGAATCGCATCAAGGAGTTGCTTCAACTTATGATAAATCAGCTGCTAATCTAAATTCGGAAGTTGAGATAAAAATGCATCGTCATTAGCATGAAACGAGCTGTGTCCTCATGATCCATCTAATATATTAGAACCATAATTAACCTTAAGCTTAGATCGATTAAAATAACGTAAAGTTTGATTTTATGTCAAATGCAACTCGTTTTTATAACTAACATATAATATTAATGACCAGAAAAGCAAATAGAGTTAACTATTAAAGTGCTACTATTTTACATCTTGTAAAAATAAATAATAATTGTTCATCTATAACGTGTCTCGATTTTACTTTATTAATCAAGTTTTAAATTCTCGAAATAGCGCTAAACCCCTGAAATCTTATAAAATTAGTTGGACAAGTTATTATATGGAGATGTTTTTTTAGCTTCGCTTTTTCCATTTTTTAAGCACTATTTGAGTAGAAAGGTTGTTAATAAAATCCTTAAACACAAAACACATCACTATATGTAGTAATGGTCGATTAGTGAATCTTTTATAATTTTTGGTGCTATTAACGATGATCTTCATGTTTGTTACAGGAAAGTTTGTTGACTGTATAGCTTTAAATTTTATAAACAATTTTCAAATTGGTTTCAATAGTAGGATATCAAATAGTTACTATGATTTTTAAATGCTATATAGTTGTATTAAGGTGGATTTTACTTATTTTAAGTTTATATATAAATTAAAAAGTTAGATTAAAATCAATGTATATGTATTAAATAAATCCTTTAGATAAAAGTTATAAATGATAGAAGCGCAAAAAGTAAAAAAATGGAACTATAGTTAATATTGAATTTATTTACATCTAATTTAGGGAAAGTATATTAAAATAAAGGTTTAGTATCGAATATGAGATATTCAGATAATAACTATCGATATAGTCAAGTTTTATCAAGATGTGAGCTTGACCAAAGTAATAAAGTAAATCATATACATACTTTGAATAAAGATCCTTTTTTTGATTGTTCTTAGGTTTAAAATATTTCTCAGTCACAAATAGTATGATGGTTAAAAGCATAAAGTTGTATACTGGATTCATGAAATTTTGCTTAAAAAATTCAATATTAATTTCATTTAAAATAAGATTGATATTACTTATATCTAGTGCAAAAAATAAATCTACTAAAATAAGATCTTCCTTGTCAAAATTATATAAAAATTGAAAGCTATTTTCAAAACTGATATTAGAAATTGGGTTATAACCTTTAGTAATAAGTTGAGTTAAGTCTAAGCTGTTGTGTATTAGCTCGACTTCTTCATTTAATAAATTTTTAAAATCGGTATTGATTGTCCTATTGAGGCCAGAGTTTGAATTTTCATAATAGTATGTTGAAGTATTACTTGAACCTGTAGAAGGACTTAAGGAAGGACTTAAGGAAGGACTCAAAGTATGACTAAAAGAAGGTGTTAAGGTAGAATTTGACAAAGGGCTTGTAGGAACAAGCTGTATACAATCTTTTAATAAAGAATATAATGAAGAGTCAGGAATCAAAGCATTCTTTATATTGTTGAACAAAGGTTTGGGCAAAATATTGGTCATCTCAAATTTACGAACTAAATAAAAAGATTACTTTTCACTGGTTATATAGTGCTATCTACCTCAAATTTTTTATTAGTTAATAAAAATAGATAAATAATGAATGACTTTCAGAAGCCATCGAACTAAGTTCAATAACAATGGTGTTATATAAATTCACTTGCTACTGTCGTTTACTGCTCCTTTCTAGAACAGGATATGCTATAAATTGACCCATTTGTAAACTAATCCGATCGTTCATTCTTAGAATACCAACTTTGGCAATAACAAGTTCCTTATTTAGAGCTTATTTTAGACCAAATAAGAACCATTTTTAATTGTTCAAAATAGTCTTTTTATGATTTCTAAATCCCATCATTTTTGTTGC
Organism: Batkoa obscura; assembly: GCA_030770535.1. NCBI lineage: Eukaryota > Fungi > Entomophthoromycota > Entomophthoromycetes > Entomophthorales > Batkoaceae > Batkoa > Batkoa obscura. Next base: position 622,643 of record JASVEC010000019.1, read on the forward strand.
TTAAAATTGTTCATATTTAAGACTTTATTGCCTTAAATATTCGATAACATTAGGTCTCTTTTACTAACTATTTGATTAAATAAAGCTCATAATATCACTCTCATACTTTAACTTTGAATTACAACGATAGTATTTGGAATTTCTTTGTTTTTATAACCAATTTAACCTTAATAAAGTCCATAGTTTTAATTTTGCTTATTGTATTCTGAGATTTTAATATTGAATTAACTCTGAGATTGAGCCTTTATATTAAGATCAATTCTGTTATTTCAGTGTTCTACACTAATCACTTCACTTGTTATTTGATATATATAGGACTGAAAGTTTACATAGAAATAACAAATCAGTCTAGAACGAAATAACGTAATTTATATATTTTCTATTTAATAAACTAAGAATGTTATCAATAAAGTAACATTAACCTTAATTTTGGTTTCATTTGAGAATATGCTCACCATCTCGAATTACTAAATATAAAAGTTCAATGCCTATTTAGATAGATATATCAATTACCTTTTAAAAACATTGAAAATAGAGCTTTTCTATAATAGATACTTTTGAAGTTTAAACTATCAGTATAAACTATTAATAAAAAAGCTAAAATAGTAATAAAAAAGAGCTTATACAGTATCTTTCAATAATCACACATCAAATAACTTCTAAATCTTATATGAAAGCTCTACAGTTTAGCCCAATCGATAAAAAATATCTACTTTCTGATTATATCTATCTCCTCATTATATAGAAAGCCATCTGGAGAATAAAAGTGAAAGAAATCCCACTTTGGCTATCGGCTTCTTCCAAAGATAATAGGTTGTTGAACTCAATTTCTATTTTACCAGGTGGTACTCTTTGAGGATTTTATTTCCTAGCCCCACTGACTTTATCATTTAAACTTTTATTTTAACTAATAAAACACTTGAAGTTTCAGTTTTCAAAAGAAGAAAAGAGCTGTAAATCGGTATCAAAACTGTTGTCTTCAGATAATATAGACTATTTTTCTTAAAATTTGCTCCAAAAGTTATATTTATATAATATAATTTTAATTACCGCCTGTATAAAGATATCAAACAGTATATCAAAAATAATAATCTTTTCTATGGAACATTTTTTGGTATAAAGTATTTGAAAAAAAGGCCGTTTTAGTAAAGCTTTATTAACTAATACAAAAAATTTAGTAATCGATAAAATTAAATAACTTTTGTTTTGAATTATGAACCTTTAAGTAAGATAAATAAATACGTTAGCTTTGCAGTATTTATATAAAAATGTCTGTACACATTGCTGACGAATTTCTTAGAAAAAATCCTTAGCTTCTCTATTTCTTATACAAGAGTCATCATTGTATCTTTGAAGAATATTATTAGTTTTATACTAAAAGCTTTCAAAAACACCACAATAGCAATTATGGGCTCAATAAATATTCGTTTCTTATTCTGTTTAAGTTTGTTTTTATATATATAATTTTACTTCGAAGGCTACAGGGCTTTGTGTTTTGTTAGTTAATAAAACGATCAGGAAAGAGACATTATAGTAGTAGAAAATCAAAGAATCGATGAAGCTTACAGAAGTTTATGAAAGAAGTCATTGTGGGTCGGTTAAAGCCAGTCATAAAGGAAAAAACCAGGATCATATAGTGTCGGTCTTGTTGCGGGCGAGCTTAGAAATTGAGTATCTGAGTTTGGGAAAGGTAAGGTTCAATATCCAGGGAACACTTTTGTATATTTGGATTTAAAATTTTGAAAGTAAACTTAGTTTTAGATATAATTGATCTATTGAAGCTACTAGAATATTAATGCCTCTTCACTTCATCGCATCTAACTTTATAATCTTTGAAATGACCAACATTTTTTTTTAAGCTAGCTTATTAAAACAACATTAAAGTGAAGTCTCTTATTCTACATATATTTTGATTTATTACTTTGTTTAGCTTTCCTCACCCTACATCAATAAACTTTAAAGATGCAAGAAATCATGACCAATAGCTTGATATAAAAATTAAAAGTTGATAGGAAGTATTTTGACCCTAATTCATTGCTCTTTAAAAAAAGAAATTATAAAGAAAAAATCAACAAAATTGTATCAAATAGACATAATTTACTAAAAAAATCAAGAGCTATATGGGAAAGCAGATTGTAGACCATTTGTTTTTGATTTGAAGCTAAATTTTGACAACACTTTATCTACTTGCTTACGTGTTGGATCATGAATTAATAAAACAAATAGTGCGTTTATAATACCGCTAAATGAATTAAATATATGGCTAAATGTTGTTATATCCGGATCAATATTTCTCGGATTTAAAGCTAGTGATAATGACACCGTTGCATTTGGTAAAATACATACTATATAAGCTAAAATCATACAGGTTAGCTTTAATGTTGTCCAGAACTTGATTCTTGCTATTTTAGCATCTGTGTTATTATCTTCAAAGTAAAGACTCTCTTTTGTTGGTGAATCAGCCCCATCAGAAATTACTAATCCTTCTGTCAAAGCATGCTTTGAATCCCCATTTCTGATTTTTAACGTTAAATATTTGTTATAAACTAAATTTAAATTAAAGTAGCAGAACACAATGATAATCAAACTGATTAGAAATCTGGCCATAAATAAAATGTATGTGAATTTAACATAAGTTCCATTATTCGATGCTAGTTTAGGGAAAGGCAAGCATATGAGCTTAGATGGAGACCAAAAATAAGGATCTTTATAATATAAATTAAATAGCGTTGTCCCTAAAGATAATGAAATTGATAATGAAGACATAATATACCAAAATAAGTTGGATATCTTATACTTCCTACAAATAGTAAAATATCTCATTAAGCCTAAAATAGCTACCAGTTCTAAGGAAGATTCCATTGTTATTATTGTTATACTTGTGTCACTTGCACACCACCAATTCGGAAATAAAGTTGTATCTTGATTAAAGCTCGTCATTAGTGATATCCTTACAACCGAATTTATATAAAACAAACAATCAAGGATCCCAATCACCAATATTAGTTTTAAATCTGTGCCTTTTAAACTTAATTTGATGACAATTATGTAAAACATTAAACAATTTATCATTATGCCTATTAAAGCTTGGATTAGCAAAACTATTTCTCCTGCGTATCCCATCTTTTATATTAAATTATTAAATTGAAAAAAAATAAAAAATAAAAGTCTTTAATATAGGTATTTATCTAATATTAGTATTACCATTTTAGCTAGTAACCATGTTTTATTCATTACAATAATAGCACAACGAAATTAAGGTAAAGGAAATAGTAATCAAAAATCTATAAATAGCAAATGAGATTAAATAAAAGAGAATAAAAATATATTGAAGCTTGTTTCTAACTAGAACTAAGTAATTATAATAAAATTTATAACCCAAGTTTTAAAAATTTTCATTTTTTTTATTTTGCAAAGCATATTATCATTACTTACTAACAAATATATTACTACTTCTAACAAAGTAATTTTAATATTATATTGATTTTTAAGAGGGTTGCGTTATATTTCATAAAATAATTATTTTTTTTATAAAAGGACCTATTGGGTATACAACCTTAATAAGCATTGTCAAGAATTTGATTCAGGAAATATATTGATCTGAAAGAGATCTCATAAATTTCTATAAACTTTATTGTTTGCTAATAACATTGTGTACTATATCTCCAAAACTATTAGATTTTAACTAATAATTGTACACAATCTATAATGTTATCTATAAAATAATCTTCCTTTTTGGGCAAATATGCTACCCTAAAGATGTAGAATTGCTACACATAAACCTTCATGTAAGAAATGTCTCATTTTTGAACATAAAAAACACCTCCTGTCGCAATCGATATCCTTTTTACTACTTTTGATCATAAAAAGGAGCTTGCTTTAGAAATAACTCTGTAGTTTTTCAATGATCAATGATCAATAATCAAAATAGAACACTAACTAGAACAGAATCCGTTCAGTTGAGGATAGACTTATTAAATTTAAGCATTTTTTCATTTGATTAAGCACCATGAAATTATTATAAAATTGTTAGCATTTAAATTTCATATTTTTTATAACTTGACCAAGTTCGAAAACATTTGCTTATTTTAAAACTGCCTATCTTTTAACTTTTAAATATTTCATATTAGCAATTAAGAGAGAAAATGAAATTTAAATGCTAACAATTTTGTAATGATTTCATGGTGCTTAACCAAATGGAAAAATGCTTAAATCCAACAAGTCTGCCCTTAACTAAACGGATTCCGTTCCGATAATTATTTGCATAAAACAGAATGGCCTTGTATTTATGCATAAGAACATTTTTGAAAAGGCAATAAATTAAATAAAACTTGTTATTAGAGTTAGTATACCCAAGGTCTAATTTTCCGGTTTTAGTTTCTTGAAAAATTATAAATTAAGTAAAAATACTATTAAGATATTTGCTCTTTTGCTTAAACAAACAATATGGTAACGCCTTTTTACTGTAGGATTTAACTGTAAACTTTTTGAGTTTTGCTAAATATAAAGATGAACAAGAAAGTTTAAAAAAGTCCAATTTTCATATGAATTTTGTAATTGATACTATAATTACAATGATATTTTTAGTAACCTCTATTTTCATTAATCCAAAAACTAGATTATAAATCTATACATGATAGGAAAATTATTTTAAGAATTAACTTTATTCTTACAAGGTAACTACTTAAAGATCAAAACTCTAACACTACCATGAAGAAACCCAATATTAGGTTAATTATTATATATAGTTATGTCCCTTACATAACTGATAGTTTTATTAATTATATGATAAACCCAGATTTATTGTAATTCTTAATTTATAAAACTATGCAACTATATAAAAATCATAGCGATATATAATAGCTGATGTAACAATTGTTTTTTCTGATTAGAAACTACTTTTTTAAAAATCGAATATGGGGCTGTTTTTTTTAGTTTCATTATTTTTCCATTTTTTAAGCGCTATTTTGTGGAAAAATTGTCAGTAAAATTCTTAAATACAAAAATACATTCCCAAATACTCTTATAGTTTAAAAAGCTTATTTTTAATTTTAGTTATTTAAAACATTTCCTTTTAAGAATATAAAAAAAATTATATTGAAACATCCATCTTTATAATCATTAGAGTTCAATTATAGACACTTGCATAAATTAAAATATCGATACTTAGTATTAATTTGCTAAATAATTGATTATTTAAAATCTCAACATTATTTGTATTAGTCTTTGAGCTCAAATATACTTTTATAAATTCTTGTTAAAACTTACAAGTTTTTTAAACTTGCTGAGCTGCCTCAAAAAAATATTTGAAATCTTTGAAAATAATCATTTGTCAAATTCTTAATAAAAACCAGACACTTTAACTTACATAAAACATCTATTACCAACCTTTAATAACTATGTAGAAAAACCAATATGATTATAAAGTTATAGGGGTATTTCGAAGGTTCTTGAAGCTTTTTTGAATAAGGGTAAATCTAAGAATATAGAACTACAATAGATAAAAATATTTGCTGCAATTTTTTTTAGACAAAATAGACAATTGAAATATCAACAATTAGATAAAACTTACCATTGTAACTAATATATTCGTTAGCTTTTCAAACCTGAAACTACAAAAACTTCTGAAAAAACCATAAGATTGTCTTTTTTAGTACCACCACTTTTTCCATTTTTTAAGCCCTATTGAGAGAGGGAAATGTTAGTAAATTTCTTAAATAAAAAAGACATCCTCATATAATAAAACCTTAAGTTTAAAAAGGATGCTTTTAGTGTGTTTACTAAATGTATAGTTAATAACTTGTAAAATTAATTCATAAATAATAGACGATAAATAAACATTTTGATGAAATAATTAATTTTAGGCATAAACGTTTGAATTTGAGGCGTCAGCCTTTCAAGAAATAAGACATAATCATAATATGTTTGAACTTTTACTGCATTAAGTAGTTAAATAAAGTCTTTAAGTCGATCTCAAAAGCAATGCATATAGTATTTAAAAACTATATAAAATTACAATATCATAAATTCAAATCTAAATTTTTAATTCATTTGATCCCTGTTTATTATAAAATGGTCGATGCTGGAGAAATTTTTATGTTGATACAAGATTTGATAGGTATTATAGTTAACTGTGCAATGTTTTATATAATTGTTGTAAAACTGAAGTTAAAGGGCATAGATTTGAAATTGATACTTGTAATTGGAATTCTTGATTGTTTGTTTTTTATAAACTCGGTACTAAGGATATCTTTAATAACTTGGTTTAACCAAAATTTGAAATTGCTTCCAACTTGGTGGTGCGGTTGGGATTCTACATTGACATTAATAACATTGGAAACTTCATTTGAATTAGTCGCTATATTAAGTTTGATGAGATATTTTACGATTTGTACTAAATATAAGCCTCCAATCTTATTCTGGGTCTTGATCTCACTCTTGTCTTTTTCAATTTCAGTAATAGCACCATCATATGCGTTTAAGTATAATGATCCCTTTTCATGGTCAGCCTCAAAATTAATTTGTTTACCGTTGCCTAAACCATCAGCACATAATTTAGATTATGCTAAATTTTTGTACTCTTTCTTTATGGCTAGATTTATATTCGATATATTGGTTATTGTATTTTGTTACTTGAATATAACTTTAAAATATAATAAGGCTATCTCAATTAATTTCTATGATACCACGACAGTCTATCAGCAACGAAATCTTCAAATTCCCTACAATGATACCATACACGATGTCCAATCAATTCAGAGCTCCGACTTTAAATGTGACGAACATACTAATAAACAAATTAGAAAAATTCGTACCTCCACTACCATAAAACTATTGACTATAGTTATTGCCTATATAGTATGCATATTACCCAACTCAATACTTTCATTAAAGATAGCATTAAAACCTGAACCAATCAACTCGAATTTAGTGACTTGCACTCATATATTGATTTCGTTTGTTGGGATTATCAATCCATTATTTGTACTTTTGGTACATGAACCATCTCGTCGTCAGCTGATTAGATTAACACCTTTCATATTTCCAAATAACAACAAAAAAATACATAAATTTCCTTACTTTAGGCACCCTTAAGTTTCATATAGTATTAACGTGGTCATTGATTGTCTTGTTTTAATTATTATTGTTTATCATAATAAAATTATTTTCATATTATCTAAATATGAACTTTAAACTAAAAACATAATTGTTTTTAATTTTTATTATAATACCTAAAATTGAAAAGAATGAATCTAAAAATAGCATCTGAAGGTTTCGATCCTTCGACCTCGGGGTTATGAGCCCCGCGCGCTTCCTCTGCGCCAAGATGCTTTCTATAACTATAAGAAAATTTTTATATAAAATTTTTTTAAAAGTGCCCTCAGTTTATTAAAATAAAATGAAATGAATTTTTAATAGCGAACATTTAATACTTTACATCTAAAAAGACTCTTGTTATAATTTAATCTGCTATTGTATTGTTTCCATACTATTTTGGTTTTTCTAACCATTTTTGTGACTTTTTACTGCGGAAATTAAAAAAAGTTAGAGTAGCAAGCCAATTAAATCTGCCTAATTTGTAATATTAAAGCAATAATTTAAACCCTTATCTTTTTCTTTCATTAAGTCTAGTAGTAAATAAAATTAAAAAATGAGAGGAAGAAGAAAATCAAAAGGAGAAATTTCTAGAGGAATTCGAAGGTCAAATTCAAAGCCTAAGAACTCTTCAAATCATGATATCTATTTAGATGGTGATGAACTGATCTCATTTGCTGAGCTACAAAAGTTTACAAGCAATAATAATAACTTTGTAAATCAAGTTCAACTACTCAATTCAGGAAACTCAAGGAGAAAAATGAAAAGTAATAAAAGGGATATTAGTACCAATAGCAGAGATAGCAATGATAATAACAAGAACTACAATAATGGAAATGAGCCTTTGAAAATTGGCGGAATGGAATTGATAGTCGAAAATGATTATATCGACACAACTAGTAATCTAAGTTATAACGTAATTATTTTAATAATTCAAAACTTAAAATTAAACCTGTTTAGAACATTTTCCAAAGTAATAAAAAGAATCTTAACTCCAAACGACATAAAAGTGATGTGAATAGAAATTCAAAAAGCAAAAGCAAAAGCAAAAGCAAAAGCAAAAGCAAAGAAAATTACCAGCAATCAAATAGCCAAGGCAAAAACTCTAAAAAGAATGGGAAAAATACTATTTCTAATAATAGTGTTGCATTTGTTAAAGCCATTAAAGGTATTTAATATTAGAAAATTTAGTATATTCTTATCATCTTTAAAGAATCAAGCGAAGATGATGAAAGCGATTGGCCATCCTACGATACTTCAGATGAGGAAGGCCCATCAAGTGGAGTTAAAAAGAGTAGCTCAATCGAAGAAACAGTAATTAAAGTTCATTCTTGATATTTATTTTTAACACAATATGTAGGAGACAAAAGAAGTTCTTAGTTTAAGTGATACATTTAGTAATATAGTAGAAAATGTAGATGATATTTTATCAGATATGGCATCGCCATTCGAAGGCTTTTCAGATGAAATGGTTCGGGATGAAAGAAGTTCACCACAAGGGAACTCGATCAAAAGTGAGATATACTCAAAAGAGGAACAAAATTTTAATAACATTATAACAAAATTAGAAAATATAAATTTGGACTCTTTAATTACTTTGGATACTCTAGGAGGGTATGCGGAACATACTGGTAATCAAAATGCGATCAATCAATCAAGTATATTTATAAAGCATCAAGGATCTAAAGAAGCCATTATAATATCTGACGGAGAAAAGTTTGATGAAAAAGAGATTGATTGCGAAAATTTGTCATTGGAAAATCAAGAAGGAAAGAACGTTATTGAATTATCAGATGAAAACAGTTATAATAGTAGCGATTCAGATGGTTATACTAGTGATTCAGAAAACATTGAAGTTGATTTTACTGATTCTGATAATGATAGCAAAATTCAAGATTATCTTGACAATATGTCGATTGAAGCAATGAAGTTGAATGTAGTAGATATTGATGATGATAGGGATATGTATATAGACGACCCATCATTTGAGTTCAAGCAAGGATTCTTCTATGCCATCAATGCTATACTTAAAGAGTATCCTCAACTTGATCAAGAAGAAGCGCTTTCAAATATGAAAAAGAAATATCCTGAAATGTTTAAGCAACGAGAAAAGAAAAGTAAAAATAAAGCTAATTCAATAAGCAAAGAAAGCCATGTAAAAGTACATAAAACAAAAAGTACAAACGTTATGTCACAGATATTCTTTGACTTTTTAGTAGCAAAGGATAAGCGCAAGATTGAATTTCCACCTGTTAGTAAGGATTTGGTTAATAAATTGCTTATGATGGGCAGTGAACACGGCTTGGTTGCCAATTGCTCTGGGAAAGGAAAAAAGAAAGTAGTGACATTAATCAAAACAAAACGTACTGTTATACCTTCAAGTATTAAAGAGATTGATTTGCTAGCCTATTCTAACATCAAGAAGAAAAATGTGACTATTAGTAAGAGAACTGAAAAGTCAATTTCTGTAACTGGAGGTAGTGGATTAAAGGTAAATAAAGCACCACCAATTGCAGTATCTAATGTAGGCCATAAATTACTTTCTAAGATGGGCTGGGCACCGGGACAAAAGCTAGGTACAAACGATAATGGGTTGCTTATACCTATCCAACCTCAAGCTAGGAAAAGAAATTCTGGGCTTGGATCTTGAAGTATAGTTATATACTTGCTAGCTGCAAAAATTATATTAAAATGTCAAGATATTGATTTAAATTTGCTTTTATTCATGGTTGTAAATGCTTTATAATCTATTTTCTTTATTTTCGCGGTTAAGTTTATATCAAATATTACTTGTCAAAATTTTTCAAGTCAATACTGTAGCTTCAAAATGTAATTTTATGTTACAATAAATTTTTAATCAAAATCATAGTACTTTATTGATAATAAAATAACACCTTTATTCATTGTTAATCTTTTGATAAAGTTCATCAATGTGTTTTTGATACTTCGATTTAAGATCATGACGTTTAAGCTTAAAACTAAAAGAACAAATTAATAAATTAATAAATTAGTAAAAACGAACTTACGTTGGTGTGATAAGATTATTTTCAATACTAAACGGCTCATGTTCAACAAAGATACCAAATACTTTTTCGAATCTAAAATGAAGTTAGACCATTATCTTTAGCATTTAAATAAATTACTTACCCAGCTAATTTAGTACGGGTTTCAATATTTTTGATCTCTTTCAACAAAGCTTCATTTACCTTTGGATGTTGACAGAGTTGTTCAATGCTTAATTGTTCACTGCCTCCAACAATGGATTTTGCCCATTCTGGGAAGTTTTCTGCATCCGGCACAATAACAGCGACTAGCTTGCTTTGGAATGAATCACCATAGACAAATGCTTGAGCTATGTATTTTGTAGTTGCATAAATATTTTCAATCTTTTCGGGTGAAATATATTCTCCTATTAGATTAAATTAAATTAATATATACTCAATCCATATCTTGTTCATTAAATTACCTTGAGATAATTTGAAGATATTCTTTATACGATCAATAATAACCGGAAACCTATGACGATTAAGAGTAGCAATATCCCCAGTATGGAACCAACCCTCTTCATCAATTGCTTCTTTTGTTTTTTCAGGTTCATTAAGGTATCCTTTAAATATATTATATCCTCTTATACATAACTCCCCTCTAGCAAAAGGTTTATCTGTTGATAAGTAGTTCATTGAAGGAACATCAACTAACTTGAATTCATTACTAAAAAATCGTAAATGAAGATAAAAATTGAGTTTAAAGTTGAATTACCAGAATAGTGGTGGCCCAACGGCCCCTGCTTCATTATCGCCTCTTACTGTAAGTAAAGAAGCTGCACAAGTTTCAGTAGTACCGAAACCTATTTTTACCAATTAAGTACATTTCATTACAAAAAAAAGTCGATTTACCTTCACAAATATCAAGACTTAAACAAACTCTTAAAAATTCCATAACTTTTGGTGATAAAGGTGCTGAACCTGTAAGCATAAACTTAAGCCTGCCACCTAAAACTTGACGAACTTTATTGAAGACTAAAGGATCCCAAATAGGGTGTTCAACTCCGTTACCCTCTTTATAATATTGTAACTTCTTCTGATAAGCGATTCTGAATAACGCAGGTCCCAATCCTTGTCCATGTAAGCCTTTAGCGGCAATTGCATCATAAATACGATTCAATAATCTAGGTACTGAGTTCATAGCAGTGGGCTTAAGTACAGCACAATCATCCATTAACTTGGTAATATCACCACAATAAAACCCTATGGATGCACCAGTATATAAAAATGCATATAAAGAACAACGTTCAAAACAGTGAGGTAGCGGAAGGAAACTCATATATACAACATCTTCCTCACCTCTAGGAATACCTGCTCTTTGATAGGCCCCAAGAGCAGCACTTGAATTGTTGGCATGAGTTATAATCGCTCCCTTTGGTTGACCTGTGGTTCCTGAAGTATAGCAATAAGTGTAAATATCCTCTGGTAACGGTGGATTGGCTACGACAGGGTTTTGCTTCCCGATAGCTAACACTTCATTAAAATCGAGTAACTTAATATTGCAAGAAGCTGCCCAGGACTTTAAAATATTAGAAGAAGAAGCTTCATCTTTGTTATTGCTAAATGGATCCATGCTGATTATAACTTTCAATCCTGGAAGGTTAGGAGCACTCTTTAATAGCTTTGGAATACGTTCTTGACTACATACAATCAAAGGTACTTGAGAATGATTGATTACGTATTCCAAAGTTTCTTGACCATAAGTATCAAATAAAGCTACATTGATAAGGCTTTGTGAAATTAAAGCAAAGTCGGTAATGACCCATTCAGTACGATTGGCAGAGAATAAACCTACAGTTTTACCTTTTAAATCGTCGAGCTTGCACTCATTTTTATACAAATAGACTAATCCAGAACTGAGGTCTGAAGTTAATTTTTCGACTTCAGAGTAAGTGATCCATTCATAAGGTCCAAATACACCGGTTTGTGGGTCCTTATTTCTGGTCCCAAAGCAATTTTGTTTTCCATACGCTTTAAAAGCATATTGTGTAAACTCATAAAATGTTCTTGGTTCACCTTCTCTGTAAGCAACGAGCTCTTCTTTATAATCTCCAGTACGGAATACACCAGTTTGTCCAGACTTACGGCTGTTTGGTACCTCAACACAGAGCTGGTCCAATTTCAAGCCTTCTTTTACTGTTAATGTTTTTACTACCATGCTATTTTACAAATAAATTGAAATTGAAATTTGATGTATTTGTAGTTTAATACTTGTTTTTTTATTCTTAGACCAATCATTGGATGCTTGGAATTTGATTATTGTGTTTTATAGCATTTTCTTTCCATTTGATTGTTGAACATAACTGTAGAGTTTGCTTGATTAAGTAGAAATGCTCATCATTCTTTTTTGTGAATTGGCCAATTAATTTTGTAAAAATTGAACTTTTGACGTCTAATTTTTCCGAAACAAAAAGCCAATTTAAATTTTTAAAGCAACTGTCTATATAAATAATAGAGCATTAACCTTATATAATAATGTTTTAATTATATTATTTATAGATACTATTTTATAGACACAAATAACACCATGATATATAATATATTAAATAAAATACTTCAGCTATATTTCGAATTAGTTCAATGGAAATAAACTCCACACCTATGTTCTTTTTTTTGCACTAATGATTTAATAATCTATTTTCCACTCAAAAATTGTGGATAATAAAAGTTGGCTATGTTATTATATTAATAATACTATACTGTTACTATCATTAATTTATTGTTTATTTACTAAATAAAATTTTTTCAAGATTAGTGCGATTTAAATCTAAAGAGGAGATTGAAGATAAATTTGAGATGGAAGTAGCAGAAAGTTCAGATAATCCGAATGAATGAGCTTTTGGAGGTGCATTTAACAATTCTTTTTGTTTTTGTTTTTCGAAATCCTGGTTCATATTTTTAATTGACATTTTGCGCAATGTTTTTAAGCTAGGTACCTTATCCTCTTCATAATGTTTTAATATTGATGGTTGCGTCAAGTTTGTATGTGAGATTAAGTCTTGGTTTAATTGGTTGGCCGATTTAGATAAATAGTATTCAGAAATGGTCTTAAGGATCGTTGTACCTTGACTTTTTAGGCCTATAATTTCTTTTAAGTTCTGGGTAAAGTTTGCATTTTGATGAAAGTTATTATAATATTTGGGATTCAGTTTCATACATATATAAATTACTAAGATCATATAAATTAAACTTATTGTTCCATTATCTGCCATGACTCCAATTGCCCCTTTTTTGCTATTAAAGTTTATTAACTAAAGTCAATATATAATTAAGTTAATTACTTACTAATAAGTTAAATCATGGATTATATCTATGCAATTTATATCAGTATCAATGAATTACCAAATTATAATATTATTCCAACTTACCACTACTAACTAATATATTAACAAAGATAGTAACGTAGTTTGGTAGCTCTAGTAGCTAATATATAATGTTATTCTAATTCGATTTAATTAATATTAAGATCCTTACTAATACTAAGGCACATAGTGTTGACTTTGAGAGCACTAGCGTAAGATCGGTTTCAAAGGTGGAATGAAATAAGAAAATAATATAAATAACAAAGATCGAGCTTAGTATAGTACTAAGATCCAAATAAAATAATGGAGAAGTAAAATGCAAGTCGTGGGGACAATGATCTATTTTGGGCACCAAAATGAATTTAAGTAAAGTAGTAATAATCGAGATAATAGGAAGCTGACTGATAGCCAGAAAAACTTTCGGTAAAAATGAAGGTTTTGCTGGTTGATATTTGATTTTACAAAAGGGAAAAATTAATCTTCTTTGTTTTCGATTCGCTACTATCTCTTTCACCTTCATATCATCCTTTTCTAATATATGTACCATCATCTTTAGTACTTGTAGCATCAATACTCCATTATACGTTTTATTTAAATTTTTTAAATAAATGTCTAAGAAAGGAAAGCGGTAACTCACGATTGAGAATATAATCATTACCGGTACACTAGTTAATATTTGCAAAATCGGTACTTGCAATTCCTAATAAAACATAAAACATAAAATATTGATTGTAATAAAAAAGATGAAGCCAACCTTAGTATAATATTTTATGTGTATATAAATGTGATAGATCGCAAAACCTGCAGTAACAATTCCAATACCTCCGATTAAACATAGTATACTATAACTTGCTAAAACAGGATAAAAAATTAGCTGCCTTGATAAGCTTTAGCTTTTAATATTTACTTATTATCTCTGCCAAATGCTCTTCGCTACCAAACGTGCCTTCTTTTAAATGATTATAATAACAGCTTTCTGACATTAAATGAGTATAAAATATAATAATAGTAAATTATAAATTTTTTCTTCATTCATTTTTATTTTTCATTATATTTGAAACTTGTCTTTTGTTTTAAATTTAAATTTTGACTTCGGTAACTTTATGCTTCTTAATTTTAATCACTTTGAAAGTAATTTTAAGTCTTGGAGTTTCATCTTTAGATTGGGTTTTAACAATTTTTATTCCGCTTTGAGAAAATAAAACACTTAATTTTTTGAGTTATTTATTTTTAAAAATAGATATAAAGTATTTTATGCATTGCCTTTTAAAAACGTTTTTTTTTATAAATCGATATTTATTTCACAAGATATTATCTAACCGCTAGAAAAGTAGGTTTATTCTGTTAACATAGTGATAATCTTCTTGTTTAAGAAATTTGCCACAATCTTTTCCACTTATTAGCGCTTAGAACTGGAAAAGCAATGAAACTAAAAAGGATATTTCCATATTCTGTTTTATAATTCTGAGTTTCGAAAAAATTGCAAAAATTTATACTATTATAGTAGTGATATTGTTTTTGAATACAGTGTTATAATTAAGGTCGCTTTTGAAAGCATTAATACATTGTTTATTACAATTAACATTAAGATAAATCATAATAAGTCCTTATTATTATGAGCATACTTTTTATTTGATTTGAAATGGGTTTTGTACATTAGTACTAATATAGAGTGGATAAAATCTAATGAAAGAGGGATCTTGTACTATTAATAATAAAACTGCAACTTTAATATTTAATCGATAAAATATTGACAATAAAACAAATATTGAATTGTATTAAACTTTTGTAAACTCCAAATATTTGCTAGCTATTAGAATCATCTAAAATTGACCAATATTCCAAACAAAGTTGCCCAAAAGGCGCAAGATTTCACACACAACTGAGAAATTCGTAGTTTTGAGCAAAAAAAATTTAAATGGCAAATTTTAAATAAGTTGGTTATCTCACCTTTACTTAATTTGCGACATATGGATATCAACCAAGATACACTCAATTATTTAGCCAATGTATTAGAGCAAACCTTTAGTCAATTGACAAGAAAGCAAGGTTAGAGCTAATTATATTCATAATATAAATTATTAATCATGTTCTTTTAGCTGAGAATGAACTCAAACAAAGGGAGTCACAACCAAGATTTTTGATGTGTTTGTTTAAAATAATCGAAATTGATGGGTTTTCTCCTCAAGTTAAGTTTGCTGCAGCAATTTATATAAAGAACTTGACCCGTAGAGAGTGGCATATTGTAACTTATTAATTGTCATTATTTATTTTTACTAATAGCCTAATAGTCTGGCGAAGAAGATAATATTATTAGCCAACAGGATCGAGAGTATGCTAAAAGCAGGATTGTTGATCTTATTATGAGTTCGCCCCCAAACTTTCAAATTCAACTTTCTGAAACACTAAATTCCATTTTAAGTTCAGAAAACATAGATTATTGGAAATTGGTTATAGATGTAATTTGTTTATTATACTATCAAAGTAAAACATAACCAAGTTTTAGGCATTATCTAAAAAATTCGATAGTGAGAACTACTCCCCTAATGTTACTGTTTTAAGAGTTATAGATCTTTTTATGCAACGGTAATTTATTGTTTGCAAATAATTGCATTCTCTAAATTTTTTTAAAGGTTTAGGAACGAAAGAGAATGTCTAGAATTCGGGGAACATCTTCAAATCATTTTTGATATGATAACTCAACCTCTTTATGTTTTGTTTGTTGTAAGTTATTTCAATATTTTAATTTTATTTAAATTTATTTTTAGACTTCGTTGAGTAACATTGAGAAGCTACCATCCAATTCAACAATTTTAAAGTCTATCTTTGATTCAATTTTATTGATGATTAAGATCTACATATCTGCTTGTACTCATGATATTCCTCAAAGCTTTGATGATCATAAAGAGGAGTTTTTCAAAGGATTTCATAATCTTTTAAACTATAACAATCCTTGCCTTGAATCTGATGTAATATTTCTATGATTTTTTAATTCAAAATTAATATTCTATAGGATCCAGATGAGTCGGGAGTTTTAGAAGAAATCAAAACATGTATTTGCGAAATTTGTAGAATATATTATTACAAATATACTGCTGATTTTGTGCATTCTGAAGACTTTTTAAAAAGTATATGGACTACTTTGGTAAATATAGGCCCCGAACAAAAATACGATATGGTAACTTAAATTTCTTTATTCAACTTTACAAATTTAATGTAAGATATAGTTGGTTTCTGAAGCTATGAATTTTATTACTACTGTAGTTAAACGTACCGGAGGTGATGTAATATTTCAAAATGATGAAGTTCTTCAAACTGTGTGTGAAAAGATTATTGTCCCAAATTGTCGTTTAAGAGGTGATATAATCATTTAATTTTAATTATTTTTATTGATCTTTTACAGATTCTGATATCGAAGCACTTGAGGATGAACCTATTGGTTATGTTAGACGTGAAATAGATGGTTCCAGTATAGATTCTCGTAGACATGCTTCTATGGAAATGATTCGGGCGTTTGTATATCAATATGAAGAAAGAATGGCAAGAGTTTTTATGGACTATAGTAACAAATTTATTGAAGTGAGATTCTTAATATTTTATTTTATAATAAACTAAATTATGCTTTAGAAATATAATTTGGATCCCCCAAATAACTGGAGAGATAAAGATACTGCCAACTTTTTATTTAATGCGATCGCTATAAAAACATTCACAACTCAGGTACCTTTTAATTATGGAATATTTTAATTCTAATTTTTTTAGTTAGGCGCTACTAAAGTAGTTCCCACTATTGACTTTGTTAAACATTACCAATCAAGTGTTTTGCCCGACTTGGATCCAGGATCCCCTTCACATAAGGTTTTAAAAGTAGGAGCTATTAAGTTTATATGTAACTTCAGATATCACTTAGGCGCCCAGGATTTGTTAAATATCCTTCCTATTTTAATTACTCATCTTGCTTCACCACATTATATAGTATACACCTTTGCAGCTATCTGTATTGAGCGTATTTTGTTTTTAAAACTTGATGGGAAACTAGTTTTCACTGAACAAGTGCTTAAGTCCCACCTTGAGACATTATTAGGAAATTTGTTTGATATTGCTGAAAGGCCATCAACTCCTGAGAAGGTTGCAGAAAATGAGTTTATAATGCGCGCTGTAATGCGTATTATTTTTATTGGGAAGGAAACTATCACACACCACAAAGCACTCATTTCAAAGAAATTGGGCAATATCTTAGCTGTTATTTCCAAAAATCCATCAAATCCAAAATTCAATCATTATCTATTTGAATGCATAGGCGGCGTTGTTAAGTAAAAAATCTTCTTTGTTTTTTATTTTTTTACTAAAAATCATTAGAACTACCCACCCTACAGTAGAAGAGTTTGAAGCAAGCTTCTGGCCATCATTTCAATATATTCTTGCAGAAAATATCGCAGGTACTTTATTATATTGCCTTTATTTAGCATTTACTTATTTATCTATTTAGAATTTTTCCCATATACGATTCAAATCATGTCACAAATCTTGTCCTTCCATGATAAAAATATGCCTCTTCCCAAATTTTTCCAGGACTTTTGGCCCCCGGTCGTTCAACCACCTTACTGGGAAAGCAAAGGTAATTGAACAAATGTAATATAAGTTATAAACTAATTTTTTAGGTAATGTGCCAGCCCTTGTTAAACTTTTGAAGGAGTATCTTAGATGTGCCCCCTCCTTTGTTTCTGATATGAATAACATTCGTTCCATCCTTGGTGTCTTCAATAGGCTTTTGAATTCCAAGCCTTATGAAGAACACTCTTTTGATATTCTTGAAGCCGTATTTTTAAATGTTGACTTGTAATGTTTTGTTTAGTTTTGTTTGGTATGTATCTTATAATTATTTAGGTCAATTTTGGATCAATTTTTGCAAACAGTTTTCCTCAAGATTTTACAAAGAATCAAAACGAATCCCTCTACTTCCCTTATACTTTCAGTTACTAAATTCGTCTGCTTCTTATTAACTATCAAAAAACCTGATATGAACCCAGATATTGTTTTATCTTTCTTTGCCAGGGTTGATCCAGGGTACTTAATACCACAACTTAAACTACTTAATACTAATTTTCTTAGAGCCTTTGCTAAATTGCTTAGAGAATATGTTATTCCAAAATTGAGTCAAGTAAGGTATACTGATCGTGTCCTTGTTGTAAATGGATTTACTATTTTATTAACCGAATGTCCAACATTTTTGAGTATTGATCAAACTTATGGCCTTTGGTATGTATTATAATTTAGATCACTCTTTTTGCTAATAATTACTTAGGATTAATCTGCTTGAAAATATTATCTTACTTGTTTCAAAGCCCATCAATGAAATTGATACCACCCAAGATATTGAAGCATATGATATTAACGAAACTGAATTCCAAAATGCCTTTGTTAGACTTGCGTCTTCTTCCACTAAAAAAGCAAACCCAGCAATTGCATATGGACCACCAGAAATTTTCCTTGTCAACTCATTGAAAGAAGCAAATAGCAGAAGTGGGGGAGTGGTAAGTTATCAGTTTATTAAAAAAAGTAACTTACTAAAATTATTAGATATCTCAGTTATTGAATAGATTATCACCTCAGGCCAGCGTTAGTTTGGAAAAACTTTATACAGCCTCTGCAAATGGAGGAAATTAAACTAAAAAGTTAAGCTGTGAAGAATAGTTTAATAAATTTTTTCGATATAGATAGTATCTTAATTCACTTTATCATTTTAGTTTACTAATTCAGCTACTAAAACGGATTTATGATAAACTTAAGCTAGTATTTACCATTTTAAATGTTTTAGTATATGAAGTTTACTTTTGTCACCTTAAATTACTTTTTTTTGAAAACTCAATGTCAATGATATGGGGCTGTTTTTTTGGTTTCATTATTTTTCCGTTTCTTAAGCGCTATTTGAGTGGAAAATTTGTTAGTAAAATCCTTAAACACAAAATACATCCTCGTATTGTAGAAGAATTATAGTTGTTATTTTAATAAAGTTGGTACTTACAAAATTTGAGGCTTTTCATAAAAAGTTGTAGTCGATTACAATAAATAATGATTATTATGCTACAGTATTATGATAAAATAAAGTACTACAAACAAACCTCACAAGACTCGTTTATTGAATATAAAAAATAAACTATCAAATATAATGAAAATTTTAGCTTGTTTTGTAAACAATGTTTTAGTAATTAGTCGTGAATAATAAAAATTAAAAATATATATAATATTTGTAGGCAAAATCTAAAGCATCTTGGCGCAGAGGAAGCGCGCGGGGCTCATAACCCCGAGGTCGAAGGATCGAAACCTTCAGATGCTATTTTCTTTTACTCATCAAACAAAACTTCTTTTAGATAAATTTCAATATTTTAATGACTATTAGACAGACCATACTTATCCTTTTTAAAAGAGGTATTTATTTATTAGTTATTATAATTTACAAACCATTGAGTGTTTAATATAAAGTTCTTAAAACTATTTTGATTATTTTTTAAATAAATATAAGCTTTGTTTATAATATAATTGGATTATTAAATATAAAAATGTATTTCTTTGTTTAAGAATTTTGCTGATAGCCTTTTCATTGAAATAATGCTTAAAAACGGAAAAAGTGATGAAATCAAAACACCTTCATACGTGGGTTATTTTTATATTTGAGAATTTCACTAATAATTTTTCCACTCAAATAGTGCTTAAAAGATGGAAAAAATGATGAAGCCAAAAAAATATCCCCATATCTTATTCATCAAAGATCAATTGGGGTTGTCCGAATTGATGGTTTCAGGATTTACTTAGTCAATCCAAATTTTAAATTTTTAAATTTGTGTCTAATGTGACGGTTAAATTTAAAAAGCCTAAATCAAATCTCTCTATTTAAAACTTATTTTAATTGTTTCCTTTTCTTAAATAGCTAATTTTCCTAACTACATGTTTTATATTATTTCTGTTAGGTATTTAGTATATATGGGTATGTGTTTTTGTATTTAAGAATTTTACTAGCAATTTTTCCACTCAAATAGCTCTTAAAAGGTGGAAAAAGTAATGAAGCCAAAAAAAACATCCCCATATGTTATATATAATTATATAAATACAGTTATTTGACTTTGTTCTTTGTTGAAATAAAAATAGAATGCAAATTTTCATAACTAAACTGAAATGGAATTTTTGAAAATTTCAATACGATAGGGAGGAGTACACAATATAAATCTTGTAATTCATTTACATTAATTTTAAGAGCTACTTGTAACAACCTAGAGTTTATGGAATTCTATAATAAAACAAAACAAAGAAAAGATATACCATTAAAGTTTACTATCAATAGTAATAAATTTAATCAAGCAATGTATAAAATCTGTGAAATATCGCTTTGTCAGTCACATGGTTAATTATAACATAATGATCGCCTAAACTGTTGTGTTCTCGAGTTCAGAGAAAACCAATCCCACGTTCTTATTTTGATTTGATATTTATACTTTCCAGAGTATAAAAGAGTTTACAGAGTATAGTAGTTCGAGGCTTTTTAACTGAATTATTCCCTGATATCTCGAACATTTAATAAAGCCACTAAGTTTACTTAATAGTATTTTACGTAGATTTTACATTATTATTGCCTATTCTATTTGTCTTATATAGCTTGTAACCTATTACGTGCTATTCCTCATAATCCAAGTCTATCTTAGTCACATAAACTAAGACCTTTCGGCTTATAGTGTAGTCAACCCAGCAATAGCTGCTCTTGACTCCAAGTCCTGAGTACCAGGTTTCACGTCTTTAATTTTTTTATATTTTTAATAATAGGTTGTAATGTTGATATTTTATTACTATTATTACTTATTTTTGAATAATCATATTGATTTCTATCTCTGTTAAACCCAATACTGTGAAATCTGGTACTCAGGGCTTGGAGTCAAGAGCAGCTATTGCTGGGTTGACTACACTATAAGCCGAAAGGTCTTAGTTTATGTGACTAAGATAGACTTGGATTATGAGGAATAGCACGTAATAGGTTACAAGCTATATAAGACAAATAGAATAGGCAATAATAATGTAAAATCTACGTAAAATACTATTAAGTAAACTTAGTGGCTTTATTAAATGTTCGAGATATCAGGGAATAATTCAGTTAAAAAGCCTCGAACTACTATACTCTGTAAACTCTTTTATACTCTGGAAAGTATAAATATCAAATCAAAATAAGAACGTGGGATTGGTTTTCTCTGAACTCGAGAACACAACAGTTTAGGCGATCATTATGTTATAATTAACCATGTGACTGACAAAGCGATATTTCACAATAGCTAAGTTAATAAATAGTCAAAGAACAAGTAACTGTAATAATATGTAAAAACTATTATTACTTGTACTATATAGGGATGGTTAATTATAGTTTTGGGGCTAACCACTCCCTCCCATGCAGCTATCTATCAACTTAGTAATATATCAATAATATAATTATAACATCAAAATAGTTTATTTATTTGATAGCAAGTCTACAGTGTTGGTTATAAAGCAGTCAATAATAAACATTTGTTAATAAAGTTTTATAAGAATATGGGGTTGTCTGAATTAGTCTCATTATTTTATCCAATTTTTGAAAAATTTTGTATTTTAAAAACTTCGCTTAAAATTCTATAAAATCACATCTTTTATTAAAACAAAAGTACCCAAACACAGTTCTAAATCATTCTATTATAGCTCATACTGTAAGTTAGTTGAATTTCTACTAGATCTTAAATACATGTTCTTATAAAGCTTAATTGAGAAATATTTACTATCAACTGCTTTATAACCAACATTGTAGATTTATTATCAGATAAATAAACTATTTTAATGTTATAATTACATTATTAATATATTGCCAAGTTAATAAATAGCTGCATGGGAGGGAGTGGTTAGCCCCAAAACTATAATTAACCATCCCTATATAGTACAAGTAATAATAGTTTTTACATATTATTACAGTTACTTGTTCTTTGACTATTTATTAACTTAGCTATTAATAACTTAAGTAATCTTAACATTTAACAATCTATTTCTATCATTCAACAAACTACTTACTTGCTTAGTAAATATCGAAATTTTTAAATTCTCTGTTATCTTCGTAAGGTAAGCTGGGATTGATCTTTTAATTTTTCTGTTTTCTATAGACTCTATAACTTTAATTGGGACTATATCGCTTTTTTTTGATGTATCAGATACTGGATAACAATGTAGTTTATTGTTATGTTTAATAAAGTGTAAATACTTCTTAATGCCCTGCATCTCTATTATTCTTTTTGTATTTTTGTTTCTTTTATACTTTTTAAAAATTATATCTGTTTTCCCATTATTAACAGTCGAGTTATTAATTTTATTATGCTCGCAAATAAAAGCCTCAAATCTTGAAATTAATTGATCGATATCTTCTATTTTACCTAACGCTTCAAAATTACTTTTCCATTTTGAAAGGTTTCCAAAATGTCCATCAACTATACTTTTTCCATGATGCTCAGCAAAAAAATTAAGATTAACATTCAAACTACTATTTATTTTATGAATTTGTTTAAACATATGGGGATGTTTTTTTGGCTTCATTACTTTTTCTATTTTTTAAACACTATTTGAGCGGAAAATTTGTTGGTAAAATTCATAAACACAAAAATACAACCTCATATAGTGTAGAAACTCTTGGGATCTAAAATGATTTCCTGTATCTGCCCATATATTAATTTTTGTAAACTTTTTAAATAGAAGCTCTGTAGAGATTAAATCGATTAAACAATCTCCTGCATATGCTGAATCATGATTCAATATTTCAGATAAATAATCAAAGTAAACTTTGCCTATTGTTTTATCATCTTTTAAATATAATACACCAAAGCCTAATACTGATATAGCTTGTTTATTATAATGATCTAGATTTATTGAATCTGGTCTTGTCCCTATTTCCATATTTTGTTTAAAATCTAAAACTATTATACAACTTTTGTTATTTAATTTTTTGATAGTTTCATTAAATGTGTTTTTTTGAATATCAACACAGAATTTATGTAATTTGTATAATTTTTCTTCTTCGTTGAAAATTTCTTCTATCTCTGTTTTGTTTTTTGCTGTATTTATTTTATTTTCAAATAACTTTTTTCTAACTGTATACTGGGTACATATATTACATAGATCCGTTTTTCTTGCTGGATTTTTGAAATTACTTGGTATATATTTAAAGAACGTTGACCTAGCTACTGCTTTATCTCTTAGATCATTCAAATATTTACTATATATCATTCTTCTACTTTTATTTAATATATATATATTATCTGATGAATATTTACTATCGTTATTTTTTTTATTAAATCTTGATGAAATAGTTGAATCATTTAGTAAATATTGTATGATAATTTCAATTTGGTCATCTTTAATTTTTTTTTGTATTTTTAATAATAGGTTTTAATGTTGATATTTTATTATTATTACTTGTTTTTGAATAATCATATTGATTTCTATTTATATTAAACCCAAAACTCTTACATTCATCAAAAGAATATACTGAAGCTATAGTTGATAATAACGCTACTTGCTGACTTTTGTTTCCTGTGTGAAATCTGGTACTCAGGGTTTGGAGTCAAGAACAGCTATTGCAGGGTTGACTACACTATAAGTCGAAAGGTCTTAGTTTATGTAACTAAGATAGACTTGGATTATGAGGAATAGCACGTAATAGGTTACAAGCTATATAAGACAAATAGAATAGACAATACTAATGTAAAATCTATGTAAAATAATATTAAGAAAACTTAGTGGCTTTATTAAATGTTCGAGATATCAGGGATTAATTCAGTTAAAAAGCCTCGAACTATTATACTCTGTAAACTCTTTTATACTCTGAAAAGTATAAGTATCAAAATGAGAAGATAATATTCTTTTGGGCGGAACTAGAAATTCTCATAACAAATCAAAATAATTAACCATGGGACTGACGAAGCGATATTTCACACCTGTTTCCCTTAAAGCACTAATTTTATACATTACTTGATTAAGTTTATTATTATCGATAGTAAACTTTGATAATATATCTTTTCTTTGTTTTGTTTTATTATAAAATTCCATAAACCTTGGGTTGTTGTAAGTAGCTCTTAAAATTGATGTAAATGAATTACAATGTTTATATTGTGTACTCCTCCCTATCGTATTGAAGTTTTCAAAAATTCCATTTCGAAGTTTAGTTATGAAAGTTTGCATTTTATTTTTATTTCAACAAAAAATAAAGTCAAATAAAGTCAAATAACTGTGTTTATATAATTATGTATTTATATAATTATATAATCATATAGTTATATATTATATATCTGTTAAATATCTAACAGAACTAACATAAAATATATAGTTAGGAAAATTAGCTATTTAAGAAAAGGAAACAATTAAAATAAGTTTTAAATAGAGACATTTAATTTTAGGCTTTTTAGATTTAACCGTTATATTGAACACAAACTTGGAATTTTAAATTTGGATTAATTTCTAAGTAGATTCTGAAACCAATTAGGACAGCCCCATATGTGTTTAAGGTCTAGCAGAAATTCAACTAACTTACGGTATAAACTATAATATAATAATTTAGAACTGTGTCTGGGTACTTTCGTTTTAATAGAAAATTTGTTTTTATAGAATTTTAAAGTTTTTAAAATACATAATATTTAAAAAATTGGATAAAATAATGAAACTAATCCAGACATCCCCAATTCTTAAAATTCATTAATAATATTTGGGAGTGCTTTTTTTGGCTTCATTATTTTTTCAATTTTTTAAGCACTATTTAACTGGAAAAATTGGAAAATTCTTAAACACAAAAATACATCTCCATTTATAGATTTTTTAAATATGCTTTAAACATCCAAAGTAGTGTTATAAATATAATAGTAAGAATAAAACATGCATTCTATTTTAAATAATCCAAAATATTAAAGCTCGATTCATATTAATCTAAGCAGCCATGTAAATTCAAGGCTAAAGTAGGTCTTTTATTATAATTCCACTCCAACTTGGGGGTCGGATCCAGCACTAAAAAGAATAAATTGAAATAATAATTTAAAATATACTTAATAAGAAAAGTATATGCACTAGTACAATTTTTTATATAAACTTCACCTAGGTTTAAACTTGGTTTATCAAGTTTTATTCGATAATTAAAATATAATAAACCATCGAGATCAAAATGGGATGAAATTATTGTCAAATAAATTAAATCGGGACATTTAGTTATTAAGAGTTGTACAAAATAAGTCCCTAAGCTTAAACCTTCTAATTGTAAGCTTATCAAATTGGATTGAATTTTTCTAAAAACTTCTTCAATAGTTAAGATATATTCGATCTCATAGCGATAAGTAATCTCTAGGTCAGTTAACTCTTTCAATTGAAAGATGGAAGTTGCTACTTTACTATTCATATTTTTGCAATTCTATAGAATTAAAATTCGGAGCTTTGGTGCTATATTTCCAAAAGAATTGATACATTTTAAATCAATAAAGTTTAATTCAAGGAAAGTAAGGTTAGAAATACCGTGTAAGTATAGATTACGAACATAATCTAAATATAGTTTAGTTAGTACAGGAAAATGATTGAAGTTAATATTGAATTTATCATATGAAGTGAAAGAGTTTAGATATAAAGTTTTCAGTGAGTTGAACATATGGGGATGATTTTTTTGATTTCATTACTTTTTCCACCTTTTAAGCGCTATTTAAGCGGAAAATTTGTTAGTAAAATTCTTAAACACAAAAATACATCCCCATATGATTCTGAAACAAGAGTAGATCTTGTTGACATAGGTCTGTAAGCAATCTTAAATCTTGTAAGTTTTGAAAGTTTGTTAGTATGAATTCGATAGATTTAAACTCAAAATCTCGGCTAAACAAACATATACTCTTGATCTTTCTTGGTATATTTGGTAATACAAAATCTATAAAATGGTTGTCAATTTTATCGGTGGTCAATGAGGTTATGTTTTTGAGTAATTGTTTGAGTTGAGTGTTATACATAAAATTTTGACTTCCACTTTGATTTAAAACAGATTCCATACCATCATTATAATTTAATTCCGTTAAATTCAACTTTTTATATTTCTCTAAATTTAGAAAATAATACCTTGAAGTTATAAATACAGTGGTAGCATTTCTATAATGCTTTGGAATATATTTAATATACCTCCCATTCCTTATCCATAACATTTTGATATATTTAGCATATTTTTTAAATGCTTTTCTCACCACTTTAAGCTTGCTTCCTGCATAACTTGAAGCTAAATCTTCCCAGATTACTGATGTAAATACCTTATTCCAATCTTTAGAAACAGATAAAAACTTGAAAGCACTTTTGATTTGCAGTAACTCTGTTATTTGCTTTAGTATAAAATTTGGTAGGTTTTCTAGTTGGGATTGAGGTTCTCGCATCGTAATTAGTATAAACAAAATGAAGGGTGAGTATAAGAAGTGGCTCTTTATATTACTATGCTGAATATTTGTTATTTATTTTTTAATTCATTATTGAACTTTAATAGCTTAATATAAGAACATGGAACAACCACGCATATATGTAATACTGTTATTTTATAAAATTATGCATATATATTTAAGTTTTGAAGGAGTTAGACAGTCCCAAGCACTTTGTTAGATATATTTTATCATTGTCATATTCCACAATATTATAACAATCTTTTTCAAGCTAAGTAATTTAATTCGCTTCATTAATTTATAACAATAAAAATCTTTATCTTTTAATATTATTTGATCATATAATAGCATAAAAACATGTATTAATAGTACTAATATTTATAACTATTCAACCTTTATGAATTTATTCTTATAACACAAAATAGAAAAAAACTTTAAATAGAATATAAAGAATTCAAATATCTCTTGGTTCAAAAAAACAAAGTCACTGTCATCCTCATAGTTATTTGCTTTTAAATCACTAAACTCATTATGCCCCAATATCAAACAATCAACTTGCTTGTTAATAGTCCCAATTTGAACACAACTTGCTTCTTTTGAATAAATAATACTATTGACATTATATCTTAAAATCTCTTTTCGATATCTTGTAATTTATCAATCAAATAAGCCTTTTTTTCCTTTTCTCTATTTGATTATAAACCGTTATCTTTATTTTTTCCTGCCATTAACCATATCTTGCACTAAAAGCACAGTAATACCAGCAAAATACCAAACACAACTTATAGATAGCTTGAAATTGACTTCCATCCTACAAATAATTACTTAAAGCATCCATATTGCGATTAAACCAGCAATTTTTAACTTAATATATTTACTAAAAACTACTAAGGTGATAAAGATTAAGGTAATAGGTGGAATAAAGCTAAGATGAAGTTCTGGTAATGAAGAATTTAAATGATGAACTCATTCAAAGAAATGTAAGTAGAAGGAGAATTGAAGTGAAGTTAAGTTCTAATACCATCTTGGTAAAATTCGGATACTAGGAGAAAATGAGTGAAAAGGATAAGATAAAATTTAGTTGAATGAGCTGTTAAAACTAAATTTCGATTTCATTATTTTGACAATGTCATTTTATTTTAATCGCAATTAAGATTCTAAACGAAAGTTAAATTTGAATCAAAGATTTTGAATAAATTAGGTGATCAAAATCAAAATTATAAAAAATTTAAATAACATAATCAAGTAATGATGCAAATTAACCCCATAAGATGATGTCACGTTTACTTGTTACTTGAATTATAAAAAATTTAAAGAATTAACAAAAATTATATTTCAATCCAAAATAAAATACAAAATGAATTCCAAAACAAAGATTGTAATCTTAGGAGGAGGAGCAGCGGGTAGTATTTTAATTAATGAGTTAAGTACTCCTTCTACAGAAATAATCATGATTGACCAAAAAGAATATCATGAATATATACCCTCTATAATTGATGTATTATTACGACCAAAGCAAGAAGATTTTAAAAAAAGATTACATCAAATATGTATACCTTTTAAACAACTGATTATGGTCGATAAACAAAAGAAATTAGTTATCAAAAATCATTATAACGATACAATTGAAGGTGGGGGTAGGGATGATAATAAGATTACTATTATTATTGATCAAATAGTTAGTGTAAATGAGAATTCAGTAGAGTTGTTAACAAATCAACAAAAAATTGAATTTGATAAATTAATCATATGTACTGGATCAAGTTATAATTTGCCATTCAAGAGTAGTTCTTCAGTTAGAAATTACAATGATCGTCTAGCTGAGTTAACTGAATATAAACAAAAAATTGAATCAAGTCAAAAGATAGCCTGTATTGGGGGTGGTGCAGTTGGTATTGAAATGATAGCCGAATTAGTTGAAAGATATCCAAACAAACGATTTTACTTAGTTCACAATAATAATAAATTACTAAGTCAATTTAAGAATTCTAAGTTATCTAATAATTGTGAGAAGGCATTAAGAGATTTAAGTAATAAAAATAATCAAAATCTAACTATTATATTTGATCAAAAATTAAAACAAATTAGTGAAAAGGAATATGAGTTAGAAGATGGTACTAAATTGGAGCTTGATTTAGTTATTAAAAGTATCGGACTTCAACCAAATAGTGAATTTATGAAGAAGGAAATGAATGATTGTTTAGATGAAAAAGAGTTTATTAAAGTTAATAACTATTTTAAAGTAACTGATTATGATCACATCTATGCTCTTGGTGATGTTAGTAATCTTGAAGAACCTAAGTTATATTATACTACACATATGCAAGCTATACATCTCAGTAATAATCTAAAGCTCGAGATGAAAAATCAATCGATGAAAGAATATAAAAATAGTAAAATTATATCCATCATTTCTTTAGGTCCTAGTTATGCTATTAGTTATATGGTAGATGGACTTGTTGTTTATTGTGGTGGGTTGTTAGGCTTATTTAAGAAGACGAAATATGCTTCAAGGATTTTGATTTATATGAAGTATTTTATTGAAATAGTAACCAGATATCCATCATTAGCTAATGTTGTTAATATGTTACTATTTATGACAATGACAAATTAAAGAGATTATTTTATTATTTTTAGTAAATTATATAAATAGTTTTGTAATTTTTATACTTCTGTTTATTATTTTGAAGATAAAGATAATTTTTGGAGGACAAGCATTTTGTTCGAGATGGGAATTATTTCGACAAAGGACTAATTTTATACTGAGGGAAATTACTAACTTTGTTACACAAACCGAACAGTGGCTTTAAAACAAGAATTTAGATAGAACATTGGCCCTTATCAAACTAGCCATAATATTTATTCTTATTACAAAAATTAATATTTTTAATTTCTTGATAACGTTTTTATATAGTAATATTATATTTAAATCTGAGTTAATGTGTTTACTAATGGTTAACCTTACTCGGAAAATAACTAATTGTATCTTAACTAAGGAAGAATAAATACATTTTTATATAAACACATTATTTATCTATTTTATTATTTATCTATTTTTTTTGATTATTAAAGTATATAATATACTTTTATTTATATACTATCAAGAATTACTGCCTCTAAAATAATTCATAGATAAACGGGATATTTATGATAGTTTTTTTGATAAAGAATTCAATTTTATAGTTTTTAAATAATAAATTTCAATTCATAAAATGAGAGGAATTTAACCAGAACACTAATTATTGTCTAACTCAAACCGCAAGATTATTATTATTACAAAGAACTGTGATTATTAGATAATTCAGTTTAAAACAGGTTGAACTGCTTTATTCAACTAAAATTTAATCAGCGTTTGTTTTTTCTGTTCAGATTCGCTTTATTCTAAGGAAGAACAATCTCTTTCACGGACACCCCGTTTACCCTATTCTATCGATAAATTAAAACAATTAATTTAATCTTTAAGGTGAAGTAGTAATAAATTGAGTTTGAATTAGTTAATCCGATAACAAATAGTCAACAAATTCATTCACGAGATAAAAAATCATTATAAACCACTAAATAAAAATTCAATTTTTAAACCGACCAATCAATCCTTAAAATCCTACAATCTGCCCATAGTAAACTTCACCATCACATTCTTTGGAGTCCTTAAAAAATTGAGCCAACTAGATTAGGTAACTTAACAATCACCACGTCATGATGTCTTATCTTTTAGCCAATTAGAGGATTTCTAATTTCAGGGTTAACACTTTTTTATAACCAATTAAAAATAAATAAGGTAAGATTACATTATTATGTTCCAATTTTTCTAAGAATAAAAGAGTGTAAAAACTACATAACCCTTGTTCTAAGTAAAATTATAACCTATTTATTTTTTATTACAAAAAAGAAAGAAGAGAGGTATATAAACCAACCGACAGAATCTTCAAATGAAATTTTTTAATTGAATTTTATTTTATCTAGTTTGTTTTAAGTTTAATTTTTAAAAAAATGTCAACTTCTCCCCTTCAAAACTCCGTAACTAGTCCTGTATTAGCACCCGATTCTCGTCCAAGTACTCCTTCTCTTCAAGTAAGTTAATTCATATATTTCCTTTACCACTATTTTCCTTTATCCTTCACCTATCTCATATGCTAACATTTATATTATAGGAATTCAGAGATAATAGTACTACTAATGCTAATCGAGCCTTAAAATTAGAAATTGATTCTTTATTAGCTACTTGTCCAGAAAATGAAGTCGAGTCCTTTTCCAAAGAAATGGATGATTTTTTTAGATTATTTAAACGTTTTACTGAAGAAAAAAGTAAAAATACTAAACTGTAAGTTATTTATATCCAACTATTATTTCCATTCATTAATAATATATATTTGTATATCTTCTTACTAATCTCTTTTTCTTTTAAATAGTAACTGGTCTCGTGTACGTTCCCCACCAGATGAAAAAATTATTCCTTATGCCACTTTACCAAAAGCTAGTGTAACTGATCGTAATTTACTTGATAAATTAGCTGTATTAAAATTAAATGGTGGTCTTGGTACTACTATGGGATGTGTTGGACCAAAGAGTGCTATTGAAGTAAGAGATGGTATGAGTTTCTTAGATCTTACTGTTCGTCAATTAGAGGTAATTATTATTTTTTTAATATTTTTAGATGGGTTTAATTGATAATATTTATTTAGTATTTAAATCGTATGTCTGGTGCTAATGTACCTTTAGTATTAATGAATTCTTTTAATACTGCAGAAGAAACATATCGTATGATTCAAAAATTTGCTAATCATAATATTCAAATTAAGAATTTTAATCAATCACGTTATCCACGTATTAAAAAAGATTCTTATACTCCATTACCATCCTCTTATGATAGTCCCTTAACTAGTTGGTATCCACCAGGTCATGGAGATTTATTTGATTCTTTAAATAATTCAGGATTGTTGGATGAATTAATTGCCGAAGGAAAAGAATATCTTTTTATTTCTAATATTGATAATTTAGGTGCAATCGTTGATACTAATATTTTACAACATGTGATTGATAGTGGTGCTGAATTTGTTATGGAAGTAACTGATAAAACTAAAGCAGATATTAAAGGTGGTACTTTAATTGATTATAATGGGCAAATTCGATTATTGGAAATTGCACAAGTTCCAAGTGATTATGTTGAAGATTTTAAATCCATTAGAAAATTTAAAATATTCAATACTAATAATTTATGGGTATCAGTTAAAGCAATTAAACGATTAGTAGAACAAAAGGCATTAAACATGGAAATTATTGTCAATAATAAAGTGGCTCCTAATGGTGAAGCTGTTATTCAATTAGAAACGGCTGTTGGTGCAGCAATCAAATATTTTGAAGGTGCCCATGGTATTAATGTCCCAAGAGCTCGATTTTTACCAGTCAAAAGTACCTCGGATTTATTTTTAGTAACTTCAGATCTTTACTCTACTAATCATGGTGTGCTTTCAATGAATCCAAAACGTATATTCAAAACTGTACCTGTAGTTAAATTAGGGGATCATTTTAAAAAGGTGAATGACTTTTTATCTAGATTCCGTGGACCACCACATATTTTAGAATTAGATCATTTAACTGTTACTGGTGATGTTAGCTTTGGTAAAGATGTTGTACTTAAAGGAACCGTTATTATTGTTGCTAATCATGGTTCAAGAATTGATATTCCTTCTGGTGCTATCCTTGATGACAAAGTAGTTTCAGGGAATTTACGTATCCTTGATCATTAAGTTGATATAAATCAACGCTTTTTTTCTATATCAATTTTATTTTTGATTCTATTTATATTATGTTATATAAGAATAAAATTGAGTATTATGTTTCTTTTTTATATAAAAATAATTTTGAATTTTAAATAATAAGTTTAATATATCTTTAATATATTTTAATATTTTTATTTTTATTGAAATTTAAAGCTCATGGTATGAAATTTACCATTGGTGGTAACTGTTCATTTAAAGATAAATTGGATTTTTTACTTAGTAAATTATTATTTTCTTCTTCTAATTTAGGCGTGGATGGTAATTGATCACATCTTGGACAATTTATTAAATCATTTAACTGTAATTTAACTTCATATTTACTCCTTCCATTGATTTCGATCTTTGTTCCCAAACACCCTACATGATATCCATGACCACAATAAAAAAACACTAACTCTTCTTTTTCCCCATTATCCATCACACTTTTCTCACACTTTGAACAATTCATAAACTCCTCATTATCACCAAATACTGTCATTCCTCTCTTTTGTTTTTGTTTCCATTGTTTACTTAACATTTTGCTATCTCTTGAAATCACTTTTTCACATCCGATTCTCAATGACATTTGTAATTGAAAGTCCATTAATATCTTTAGGATGCTCTTTTTTAGACCAGGAATTTTTAAACCTTTAGGAATACTTTGTATCACTTTATTAGGTTCAATATGACTACCACTTTGTTCTAATAATGCTTTAAGGAATTCTAGAATTAAAAAATAAAAAAGGAGTAAAGTTAGTTGATTTTTTTTAAAACTATAATAATTAGTTAATTGAGACTATCAATTTACCTGGTTTATCTTGAGAATGTTTTAACAAGACTTGCCATAATTCTTCATCTTCATATTCTTTAACATAATCAATAGCCTATAATAATAAAAATCAATTAATATTATTCTATGACTCATCTCCCCTCCCCTTATCCTTCTACTTACTTTATCGATATCCCCTAATTTCTGTAAAATTAATAATAACGCTTTTTGATATTCTCCCATTCGACTTAATATATAAATTAATTCGGGTACCAATTCTCTTAATTCACAACAATTGTATGCTTTTTTTAAAGAGTAATCATTAGAGGAACGTAAGAATCCCATTAATAATGGGTAATCAAATTCAGCATATAATTCCACCTAAACAATAAATAATAAATAACAATAAATAGATTGATGATTGTCCATTTATAGAAAGAAATATTAGTATTATTATTTTAAAGTACACTTACTTGTATATCATGCCATTTAGCCCCTAAGTTAGCTTCTTTTTTAAAGATAGCATGCAAATAATTATGCAATAACAAGGGATGATCATATAATTGATTTACTACCGTTTCCATTGAAATAAATTGTAAATTTCTAACTAACATTGTTACTGCTTTTAATTCACTTGTAACTTGAACCCCCGCTTTTTGATATTCAAGTTCATTTTGGAATTGTAATACATCATAATCCATTAATAATTTGACTTTATTTTTAATTTCATTAAATAATTGAAATTCATTAATTAAATTAAATACAATAGGACTTTTTAATTTTAATAAATAATTTAATGCTAATTGAGGTTGATTATCTAATTGATATAATTCAGCTATAATTTGTAATAATAATTTACTTTCATTTTGATTTTCATTTTCATTTTCATTTTCAATATCGTACTTATTTAATTCATCTTCCACTAAAGCTAAGATGCTTTTTAAATTATAATTTTTAATTGGCCATTGTCGAATTAATTTAAAAAATAAATTTTTATCCCATTTTAAATAATGAGCTAACAACATTTCATAAACAGTAGAAGAAAGTATAACTTCTCTAGTTGGTATAAATTCAATAATAGCATTAATTTGATTGGATTGATAAAATGCAAAGATCCATTTTTCCCATTGTTGTTGATCTTTTCCTAATACTTCGACACATAGTTTTCCTGCTCTTTCATAATCTTGTTGTAATATTAAATGTTTCATATATAATTTACCTACTTTATTGATTGTATATTTACTACTTTCTTCTGGATGTTGTTTGATTAATTGCAATGCTTCATAATATAATTCATTTTCGATATGCCATTCAATACGATCCGTTAATTCTCTTTCTTTGGCACAAATTAAATCTTTGGGGCTCATTATAAAATATAAATCACTACTTGGTGTAGTTACTATTGGATAGAATTTATTAGTGTTATTACTTATTATTGATTGTTCTTTTACCTAGTTTATAATCTTGCGATTTAAATTTTAAATAACCATTCATAGTTAATATATCGGCTACATCCGCACCATCTTTTTTATCTACTATTCGAAGCTCGGGTGGATTTGAAGGCTAATAATTAGAATTAATAAAATAAAATAAATACTGACATATTCATTTTTCTTATTTGTTTATTGTCAATACTATTATTATTTAACTAACTTACTTTACTAGGTTTATTGAAATCTTTGTCTTCATAAATGATTTCCCCATTATAGGCTAGTAACAATATTTGTTCTTTTAAGTAAGAAATACCACTGATGATAAAATCAGTACGTAGTCTAATAGTTTATATTTCAATAAATAGATAAAGATAGACATTCAATTAAATACTTACATATATTCGATTTCTACAGATGGTAATTGAGATAAAATAGCGGGATGAATTGAAGGATCATGAACCTAGTGATATGTTTAATTTATCAACATATATAAGTTTGAAAACATGATTTAAACATTTCAATCACCTACCATAACTTTAGCAATTTTGAACGTATCAGCCCAACCAATAAATAATTCAATGTTTGATTTCCAATATAAATGGCAAGGATAAAGGTCGGCTCTTGGTGAACTTTCAGATCTCGGTATAAAAGATATGCGTTGATTAGTTTGACTATTATAAATTTTAACTCCCTAAAAATAATGAAAAAAGATCAATATAAATATCTAATTAATCAACTAATTGAATAGTATATTAATAGATAATTATTTATAATTGATAAATATTGTTCAACTATATTAACAATAATTAACTTAGTTAAACTAAATAAATCCTTTGATTATGATCGGACTAATTTTACTTACTGAATCCGATGCCCAAGCAATGTAATTTCCCTTCCATTGAATTTCCAAAATTGGACCATCATCCGATTGCAATATTTGATCTGTATAACCCAACCAACCTAAATGAAATAATAAAATAGTTTAAATTATAATTTAAATTAACTTTTCAACCAGCACAAAAATGTATACTTAATTCAATTAAACAATAATAATAATAAAGTTCATTTCGATTTCTTTACAACTTACCTTTAGTATTCATAATTAATTGACCTGCTAAACCACCGGAGATAATTCTTTGTTGGGAATTTGTACCAAAATCAGGACTTAAAGCGACTGCTTTCATAGGCCGCATATAATTTTTGCTTTGTTTGAATGAAGTATAAATACCATGGACTTTGATAGAACCTTAATTTTATTAAAATGATTATTCGCATTTTTTATTAAAAATTTTAATAAAAAAAGGGAATGATTCAACTTACCATCATCCGAAGCAGAAGCAATAAATTGTTCTGACAAATCCATACTTAAAGCATTGATTGTAGTGGTATGACAATTAATGGATTTTAATTCATTACCCATTAAATCAAGCAAATATAATTTACCAGAATGGGTACCAACTGCCTATTTTGGAAAACCAATATTAATATTTAACGTTTCAATTTTATTATTATTTATTTTGTTATTTTAGTTGATTATTAATATGTTCTTACCATCACTTTATCTCCAGCAATAATACAACTGGCTGCATCTCCTTTTAAATAGTTATCAAATGTACCCCCTGTTAATCGAGTATATTTAAGTTTTGGTTCTTCGATTTCAATGATATCTAATGATTTCTTTTAATTATGAGAGTTTTGATGGCTAAAAAACGAGCATTTCTTACCTTCTGGATCCGTTTCTGTTTCTGTTTCTGTTTCTGTTTCTCCTTCGGAGTTTTCGTTTGACTCAGTTTGTTCACCTTTTTTTAATTCCTCATTTTCTTCTTTTTCGTATATTTCTTCTTCAAGTTTATTTCTTCCTTCTTTTATTTCTTCTGTAGATCCCATTAATTTAACTTCCTCTACTTCTTTTGCTTCTTTACTTTCTTTACTTTCTTTACTTTCTTTGAAATTTTCCTTTTCTTGCATCATCAATTTTAATCAATCTAATTCTTACATTTTTACCATTTTTTTGATCATTTTAGCCACGCAGTTAAGGAGTTATTTCATTGGTCGATCCTCCAATTGACTAAGATTAAATTTTGTTAATAAATTTTACATTTGTTTCAATCTCTACATTTTTTATAAACTTTAATTCAAGGATGCTAGTAATTTTAATATTAAAAGCTCAATTTATAAATAACTAAATTATTAATTATCATAATTATGACAGTCCGCTTTATTTGATTTTCAATCATTATTATTAGTGATTTTATTAATTGTTTGTACTTCCACTTATATTCATGCCCAAGCACCTACTCTTTTAGATAAAAACAAGGAGGGGTAAGAATTTATTTAATCAATTAATCTATCGATATATGTTATTATATCCAATATTCAAACCAAAAGGAAGATGAAATGAAACATAATACTAATATTCATACTTTTAGTTTAATGAGTATTTTTTGGAAAGCAGCTAGAGTTGGTAAGTGTTTTTAATGATTAACACATTTAGATTTATAAAAAATAGAAAAACAGATAAAGTGTTTGCTTTATTAATAATTAAATTAATATATTAACATATTTATTTGCTAGGTGAAAGATTAAGCCCTTATGTTAGTTTATCTTGTTTTATTATGGCTGTTTCATTTTTGATTCAAGAGTAAGATAGAAGATAAGAAGAGTCTAAAAGAAAAAGTGGGAGAGAAGTGGTGATTATTTTATAGTAACTTTTATTAAAGTATATTTTATTATTGTTATTATTCTAAAAGGTTAAATGGAATTCGTATAATTATTTTTTAATTTCGATTTTGATTAATTCAAGTTGATAGGGCAAATCATATAGTTTTTTATAAAAAGCTTAATTGTTCAATGTTCAAGACGTTGGTTAGTTGAATTCTATTTGCTGGGATTTGCTCTAAAGGGCGGAGCTAAAAGACTTGTATATAAAAGCTATTTAATTATTTATTAAACTTTTCGAAAACTTTTTTGGAAACTAATTTTTTACATGATTATGATATTGTTAAATCCTGTAGACATATATACTACAGTTTCTAAAGTATCATATGATTAGTTGAGTTAATCTTTTACTAAAAGTGCATTATTGCGCATTATTATAATAGCAATATGGACCCTTGTTATAAGTATTATATATAACGATCAATCATTACTCTTTATATTATAACAGTAGCATTATTGTTATCATTAGCAACCTAACCAGTATAAATACATTAAAGGGTTGTTGATAAATAAGCAACTTACAATAAACTTTCTAATTCTAATTTTTATTTGTGATTAAGTATAGTATTATTTAAGATTTGGAGGTGTTTTTTTGGGGTTCATTACTTTTTCCATCTTTTAAGCACTATTTGAGCGGAAAAATTGTTAGTAAAGTTCTTAAATACAAAAATACATCCCCATTTGGTTTTCTGTTGAGAAATTGGAATGATAAAACCAAAAAAACGACATTGGAATCACTCAGTTTAGACCAGAATCTTACATATAGAAATGTCTTTTTTGTATTAGAATTGGCTAATAATTTTTCCACTTAATAGTGTTAAAAAATAGGAAAATAAATGGAACCTAAAGAGACATCCCGTATTAATAGTTTAATGTTTTAATAATGAACAGTAAAAGTATTTTAAGATTGAGAAATAGTAAATGTATTATATTGTGTAATTATCGATCTATTTTAATAAAGTTAAAACTAGTCATCTAATGCTCATCCATCTCTAGACTGCTTGTAACAAGCTATCAAAACATTTATTTTGATTCAAAAACTTAACCATATCTTTAACAATATCTAAAGCAATCAAATGAATCCAACTCTGCTAATTTAATCGGATGGGTACTAGCAATATTGAATTTAACACTTGTTAATACTTGCTTCAACTGTCCACCTACTTTTTCATTATCTCTAGAGCCATAACAAATAATAATGCCATTTTTACTACTAAATTCTTTGTATAAGTGACTAATACTGTTTTACAGGAGCAGGGTAACTTCAATTATATTGAGATATAAGAAAGATAAAATAATCATAAGATTATTTCTTGATTCCAGAAAATGATTTTCTGATTTTCATAAATGCCATCTTTAGGTATATAGATTTTATTAAACGTAGGGATATCCCAGAGTTTTAAAGCAATAAGGTAGCTAACTACCTTGAATTTTACTTGCTAAGAATTGGGCTAATTTAAGTCCAACTCGTTTTTCTCGAATACTACCTACTGTAGTACCAACTTTTACTTTTCTAATGGCATGATATCCGATTGTTTTAATAGAGCTAAAGTAAGCTTATTAAATATCTCAAATTTATAAATAGGAGAGTGGATTAAAATAAAAGGATAAAGTTAAAAAGATGAAAAAAAAGGTAATCTATACTAAATTTCAACAAGTGGGGGTATTCAATTACTTTCATAACAATAAAGGTTTGGGTTTTAAAATAACACAAATGTAAAAAGCTTGTAATTCATCTCTTATTTTTAGTTAATGTAAACGTTCCTATTTTTAGATCTGAAACAAACATTTAATATTTTTGATTACATTTTATTTTAAATCAATCAAAGCTGTGATTTAATTTTTGCACATATTGCAAAAATTAATTTTGTTCTTTTGTTTAAATCATATTAGTTAATAACCTAACTATACATTTATTTTTTATCTATATCAAACCACTTTTATTTGACTATTTCTTCTCCTCGATTAGTGACCTCATCTTTTATTTATTTATTTCGCATGCTAACCGTTGAAATCATCATCCCCTTACTAAATCATTTTACAATAGGTGAATTAATCCGCTTACGATGCATCAACAAAAGATGGAATAAACTAATATTAATTCATTTATTCAATAACATCAATTACAAATTATATACTAAATTTCATCTTAAGACTCAATTACAGTATAAAAAATACATTCAATATGTTTGTTATGATAAAGAGATTGAAAAGATCAAAGATGTTGAAGAGGATCAAGATCAATTTTTTAAATATAAGAAGAAGGATACGGTCAAAAATAATATTCATGGATTAATATTGGTATTAATAAATGACAATCCAACGACACGAACTATAGAATGGGATTATACAAGCTTTAATAATTTGAAAATATTAAGTTTAAGTTGTAAAAATATTAATTTCAATTTTAAAGGATTGAAAGAATTGCACTATTTAACTACAGTTCAACTTAATGTTTTATCCGATAATGAAGAGGATACATTGAGTTTATTAAACTATTTAAATTTAGATAATATTCTT
Organism: Batkoa obscura; assembly: GCA_030770535.1. Taxonomy (NCBI): domain Eukaryota; kingdom Fungi; phylum Entomophthoromycota; class Entomophthoromycetes; order Entomophthorales; family Batkoaceae; genus Batkoa; species Batkoa obscura. The sequence goes on from JASVEC010000019.1 coordinate 662,719, forward strand.
TCATTTTCCTACTTTGGTAAAGCTAATTTTAAGCTATTATTATTTATTAATACCTATTTGATTCATTTAAATCGTTTAATATTGGAAAATCATCATCAAAATAATACTAATAAACAACAATCACTTTCGTTTGATTTGAGACAAATTCAATATTTTAAAGCTCATTTTTATAAGCAAAGTGATATTAAAGTACTCAATTTAATCAATGGTAGCAAATTAAAGAAGTTGCAATTATATGGTAGGATTCAATATAAATTTGGTAGTTTAATTAACTTATTGAGTATATCATTACAAAATAATTTACTGAATAATACTCAATTAATATCGCTAACCCAATTAACTAATTTAGATATTAATTTTAAAAATGTGACTGCAACTACACTTAATTTCAATAGTATTAATCAATTGATCAACGGTAATTTTAGTACACTGAGAATATTGAAGTTAATTAATATTAATCATATACATTTAAATTGTTCTTTTAATAAATTACATCAGTTAAATGAGTTACATATTCAATATAACGGGGCTATCAACAATAGCTTAATTCAATTTATAAACCTCGCCTGTTCTTCTATCCTTACACTATATCTTACTCTTATCCCAACTCGACAAACTAATTCTATTGTACAAAATCAAAGTACTGAACATACAAATAATCTACTATTGAAAATTAAGCTCCCACAGCTATTGTATTTGGAGTTTAACTATCCCTTTTTTAATACAATGAAATTGAAAACATTCTTTGAGAAGTTTCCTAAATTAATAAGATTTCATTCAAATTTTTTAAAATTGATGGAGTTTATAACGGAGTTTGATAAGCAAATTAAGATTGGGAAATCGATGTTGAAATGAGAGTTACGATAGGTAGGGGTTCTAATGGGTTGGAAAATATTACTCCTACCTCCTAGCTTTCCTTTCAACAAAAAAATTTGTCAGATCCTACTGCTATCTTTTAATTAATTCGATTTTCTTCTCAAGAAAATGCTTTTCAATTAGGCGAAGATGTTGAATTTTGATTCTATATAAAGTATGGAAAAAGTCCTTTCTTTAAACTAATAATACAATTCTTCCTAATTCCTTTTGAATCCATCTATTCATGGTCCTTTGTATTCCTTTAATTCTTTTTTGATTTTGTTAATTTTTATTTTGAATAAAACATTTAAACTGCTTATAAGAATATTCTGAAATTTGATTGAGTTTATTTTTTGAATCCAAAATCCCATGAAGATTGACAAATTAAAAAATAGAAATAAAATCTTTAAACTTCATTTTTTAATTCCAAATTCAACTTATAAAAATAAAACAAAATGTCCAGTTCATCATCAAATTCCACATCTGAACAACAAAAAGCAGATATTAAAAGTCAATTTGATTATGATGTACTAATTGAAAAACCAATGAGAACATTACCTAAAAAGATGCCAAAGAGTCACCGTTGCAATGATCATATGGAAGATATATTTCAAGGTTTATTTCATGAACCAAGAGAAGTTTATGAACCTTTAAAAGTTTGGTTAAAATGTGTTCAATCAAAAGAAGGTGAAGAACCAGAGAGATTTCTATTAAAAAATGGTAGAAATTTCTAAAGCTATTATGATATAGAGATTGAAAGAAGATTTAACAAGAATAACAAAAATTTTAAAATAAAGATACATAATTTACTTTTTTTCAAAAAGTTTCATTCAAATCTATCTTGTTATTTTATTATTTCTATAATTAGCATTTAAAAGTTAATTTGATCCCTATTACCGTGAATAAAAGAACGAGTATTTTTAGTACCAAAAATCCCATTTAACTTAAGTTCATCCCATTTAGAAAATAAAATTGTTATATTAATCTTATTACTTAATGAATCTAATTGAATATTATCAATTAACTCATTATAATAGTTACAATAATCAGGTAAAGAATAAAATATAATTTCATTTATATCTTGGATTTTATATCTAATAAAAATTAATATTAATATATTATTTGTACTATAGAATAAAACAAAAAGTTCCGATTTTTTACCTTCTATAGAAATGACATCTTTCTGTATATAAAATCAAATTAATTTTACCAATCTTCAACCAATTTCTATATTTAGATACTTCTTTAATACTGGAGTATTCAGATATAGTACCAAATTCAAAATTTAACAATTTCAAATAATTTTTAACTTTAACAAAATCAAAATAATTATTGATAAATAACATGACTTTTTTTTCGAATTGTAACTTTTGATTCAATTGAGGTAATATATTATTTTTAAAATACTCAAATCTTAACTCATCTTGTTGAGTTAATTGGCCATTAGATAAAATTCGAAATAATTTATGAGAAACTGGATTTTCAATCTTTAGATATTGACCTTCTAATACCGGTTCAAAATATTGAATTTTACCTAAATAATAAAATTAATTATTAATACTTTAATTACTTTTAATTAAATTGCTATTCTTTCTTACCTTCTACATTTTTACTATATTTATGAAATAAAGCTTGAATTTCTGGGGTAATTATTTGAGATAAAGTAATCATTTGACAATTGAATTCAGCTTGTTGATTTAAATAATGGGATTTAACTCTAGAAAAATCTACATCTCTAGCTTCAGTTGGTACTTGATTTAATTTCGAAAATAAGTGGTGTAAATGCTCACTGTTTTGCATACAAAGATGATCTAATTGATCTAATATTACAATTTCGATACTTGATAAAAAATCATATTCCTTTTGTTCTGTACCTAAGCGTAAAGCTAAAGGGGATGCAAGAATGATATCCGATTGATAAAAAGAAGTATATAGTTTTAGTGTTTTTCTTGTTAATTTAATACCTAGTTTAAAATAATCTTCTGTATTACCACTAAAAATCTGTCGATGATCCTCTAATTTAAATAAAAGATTTATTATTATTATTATTATTATTATTATTATTATTATTATTATTAAACAATAGATTACCAGGTAATTTCGTGTTATTTTTAACTGGATCAATAGTACCTTTAGGTAACTGGTATTCATTTAAAAATTTAGCTTTGTTTTGAATTTGATCACAGCCACTTAAATCACATAATTTATTAACAATATCTAATGCTACTGATTTAAAAGGTACTAATATCAATACTTTAGCACGTGTAAATCCACTATCTTTAATATTTCTATAAAAATATTAATCTTAATTTAAGCTTTAACTAATATTAGTTAATTTACTCTATTTCTTTGTTTTGTGATTTAGCTTTGGCAATTTTAAAATTATTTTTTAAAATTGTATCTCTTACTCTATAATAGTTAATAATTAAATATCATAAATAAAATAATAAAGGTAAGTATAAATTACTTAAAAATATGATTTAAAGCATGTAACATATAAGCATTCCTTATTTCATTTGTTTTGTTTAAATTTAAGATGGGATAAAATAAATCATAATAATTATTAAGTAATGAAAATATTTCTTTTTGTGAGTCATTAAGTTCTTTATCTTCTATTAAAAATAAAAAAATATTATTATAAATAAATAATAATAATAATAAATATTTACCACCATTCTTTAAATTTAATTTCTCAAAAGGTTCAATCAATCTATTTTTAATAAAATAGTCCTTTAATTCCCATTTCATTTGACTCTCAATACTCTCTTGATTATAGTTTTCTTCTGTTGTTGCCAAATTAACCCAATACTGATGTTCTTGTTTTTTAACTACCAAATTATTATAACTTTTATTCTTAATCTTCTCTATTTTCTTATTCATTTCTTCTTCGTTATAATGACTTTCACCATACTTTTTAACGTGCATATCTTCTTTTTCTTCTTCTATTTGAATTTAGTTTAATTTGAATTTATTTGAATTTTTACCAGTTACCTTCTGAGTCTATATCTGATCCCTCTTCTTCTATTTCTTCATTATCATTCTCTTCATCTACAACATCATCCCCTTTATTCCCGCCTTTGATTTTATTTTCATGTTCAATCTCACCATCAATATTTTCTTCTTCTTCTTCGATCTCTTCCTCCTCCTGTTCTTCCTCCTCCGTCTTCTTCACTACTGCTTTTTCCTTTTTCCTTCCGCCAATCAAACCTAACAGTTGGCTCATTTTATTTTTACTTGATTTACCATTCCCTTTTTTAGTAAAATTTTTCCCCAACTCGATCATTCCTTTAGTAATCGTATTTCCTAATAACTGCAAGCTAGTTTCTTCACTAGCGCCTCCATTCCCTTCCTCTTCTTGAACAATTAAATTTCCTTGGGCATCAAAATTATAACTATTTCCCCAAGTTTCTTCGTCGTTATCATCTTCAGGGATTGACTTTCCGAATTTCGATTTTGATTTTGATTTTGATTTTGCAGTAGTTGATGAATTATGAATCTCTTTTTCTAAGGACTCAAGCTCTCGTTTAGTTAATATTAGCGGTGTATCAGTTTCCTTTTTCTTTTTAATAATCTTTGGTTTAATTTGTCCTTTAGCACCTAAAATACTCTCCGCTATCTCTTGTTGTTTACGCTTTTGTTGGTTTTTTTTACCCATTGGTTTGGTTGAATGTTGAAGAAATGGAAATTTGGAAGACTTGGAATTGAAATGTATTTTGGAGATTTTATTTTTGTTAAATGGTGAATTAACCAATTAAATCCGAGATAGAAATTTGATAGGAAAAATGAAAGTTGGGAATGAGATAGAAAGAAAGCTATATAATAAGGTTATGAAATTTAGGTGAATATAGGATTTAATGAAATTTTAAATGAAGAATATTGGGGGTTTAATATAATTTTAGTTTTTTAATATAAAGTGGATCGATTTTTTGTACTAAAAATGGCAGATAAATTAATAAAATTTCAATAATAAGGAAGCTTCTAAAGCATAAAAATAGAATAGTACTTCGGTATTTTTTTCTTTTTTATTGATTATAAACAAAGATATAAAATGCGTATTTATGTACTATAAATAGCCATATTTAATTAGCAAAGCTACCAAAATAGTTCGATTGTTGATTGATATTACTCCTCTATCAATCTATGAGAACTGAAGAAGTTGAACAATTATTAGTTAAGTTCTTAAATAAGACATACTTATACACTAAGCATGGTACATTAATAAGCCATTAAAAACTTCCCATTTCGATGAATACAAAAATATAGTTCAATTTTTAATTTTAAATATAAAGATCATCAATTTCAAAAGCCTTATAGTTAGATACAAACTCTAAACTTAAGTTCAATTTATTTTTTATTTTAAATAGTGTTACAATATAAAACCTAATGACAGAAGGAGGTAATCATAAAAATAAACCTATGTTACTCATAAGTAAATTAAAATCAAATTTATATATTAAATTCTAACAATCATCACCACTAAATCAATATTGATTATTTGAATTTATTTAATTCTCAGGTTCAGGCATTAGTTGTCCTTGGTTAAGAGAATTATAGTACCTGATTATGTAGTTAATCTGTTTGATCTCCAAAACTAAGCTTTGATTGTATTTGATTACTTACGTTATCATCATTGAAGTTACTTCTAGCATTAGAAGCAAAGTGACTTCCAAAACCTTTTTATGCTTCAGCACCTACATTCCTATCAAAATTATTACACTAGATACTTTGTTCTATTTGGTTTCCAAAACCAAGTTTCAAGTATAGTTGAGTTTGACCAGCGCGTCTAACGTCTTGAACTTGTCTTTTAATAGGAACTTTTTCACTAATTAGTACGCTTGAAGCAAAAAATGATGAAAAAGAAATATAGATAAAAGATGTTTTCATTGTTTGTTTTTTAATATTGAAGTTGGTTTTTTATATTTAAAGGATTAAAAGTGGTTTCTTTATATACTTTTTTATAAAGTATTCATACACTGTTACATAGTAAATTAATAGTGCTCAAAACTAATTTAATGTCATACTTAAATGATCAAAGTTATCAAATAAAAATACCTTTTATTCATAGATATCATGAGTAAAATATCTCTTTTTTATTACATAGAAGATAGATAAATGAACAAAGGTAAAAAAGACGTCAGTATATGGGGGTGTTTTTTTGGCTTCATTACTTTTTCCATCTTTTAAGCATTATTTGAGTGAAAAGATTATTGGTAGAATTCTCAAATACAAAAATTCGCCCCAATATAGAGGTGTTTTTATTTCAACACTCTTTCCATTTTTTAAGCGCTATTTATATTGAGCAGAAAGGCTATCAGTAAAATTCTTAAACAGGGAAATACATTTACAATGTCCTTTTGGTGTGTAGTAGTATGCTGTTACATAACTGTTTAAAACGAATAAAAGTGATATAATATTAGTTTAATCAGTCAGTATAACTGTGAATAAAGAAATCACTTTAAAAGAAATAGTTAAAAATAATTACAGCCCATTTTAAGTATATTACATCTTTTATGATCATTTCCTTTAAAAGCTGCTATTGAAAATTCAAACAATCACTTAAAATAAATACAACTATATCTTATTAACCAAAGTGATCAATTGTCAAAGAAAAATTTAATTTCTAATAGTTTTTCATTTTATTAAAGATAAAAATACACAGGGTAATAATAAAAATAAAATGGATCTTTAATATTTATAGAATTTTAGAAAGGATAATCAATTTATATAGAGTTCATTGTCTATCATTACTATCACTCTATCTTTATTTTGTTTTAAGTTATATAAAATCTGAATCTAAATACCATAGCTAAACCATCGCTTTTCAAACTTTTATTAAAAGGGGTTCTTTTAGATTTAAAATATCTCTTAGCAATTGGTCTTCTGATTCAATATTACGTCTAATGTTTAAAACTTGTGTGTCAATAGGAGAGTTTCCAGCTATTGGTATACTTAATGTCAAACTTAATAATGAGGAGATAAGGACAAGAGATGCTTTCATTTTGTTTACTACTTTTAATACTAATATTTATTTATTTGTGTTTTTGTAAATAATAATTGATGCCTTTTATATACTTTTTTAAAATAAAAGTTACAACTTGTTACATTTAAATGAAAGATAATTTTTATAGCTATTTTTAATCAATTTATTTAACATTGTTATATATGCAATTAAAAAATAAAAGTAAACGAAAATGATCTAATATTTTACCCCAACTAGTTAGCGTAATTCTAAGAAATATCTTAAAGACAATTATCTTTTTTTGATTCAAGGATTAAGTGATGAGGATACAGAATTATAAAGCAGCTATAGTTGTTGATTTTCTTGGTATACGCTAAAAACATATACCCATTATTTTTATCAAATAAGAGAGAGATCGATAAGTATAACTGTATTAGACTATTTTTGTTCAAAACTAAATTGTTTTTAAATATAAAAATAGTTAACTATTGTAACTAATAGCTTATTTATTTCTTACTAGCGCAATATAAAACCACAATAAAAACGCAATTATTGATAGTAAATCCAGTCTTGCAACTTTAAAAGTTTCCAGTCATAGATGCAGCCATAGTTGTATATATTCACAAAGATATCTAAATAAAGGAAATCTAATGTAACTATTGTAACTCATTTATGGTAAATTAACCAATCAGAGGCCAATAAGGTAAGATTTAGTAACACTGATCTGTTTTAGTCTAACAAATAAAATCCATTTTTTAGTCAGAATAGTTAAGTTAGAGTTTAGTAATTTTTTGTAGCTATGTTAGTAAACCAGTACTTGTTTTTCACATAAATTAGTTATTGCCAAGATAAGGCTCTATAGTTAATTAGAACAACTTTATTTGAACTAACTTATCTAAATATTTTATTTAGGAGTAGTTTTTTAAAAGCACCTATTAAACTTTTTACTGTAGCTTTTTGAACTTTTTTAAAAGAAATTAGGGAATATTCAAATCAGTTTTATTTTTTTACTCAATTTTTAAATATTTTGTATTTCAAAAACCTCTTAAGATTTATAAAAATAAATTTTTTATCAAAAAGCAAAATACTTAATAACTTTAAATTATTTTGTTATAATATGTATTATAAACTAGCAGAATTTTTATTAAGTTTGGTAAAAGTTGCTATATCAGCAAAAACTTTACCAATGCGATTCATATATTATAACTTTACTTAATATCAGTACATCACTTTAGTAAAGTTTTTGCTTGATTAACTAACTGTAAGTCGAAAGGTCTTGGTTTATATAACTAAGGTAGACTTGAAGCATCAAGGATGCAGACGTAATAGGCTACGAATTATGTAACACAAATAGAATAGACAATACTGCTGTAAAATCTACGTAAAATACTATCGGAAAGATTTAATGGCTTTATTGAAGGTACAATATCAGGGACTAATTCAATTAGAAAGTCTTGAGTTGTTATTTTTTAGGATTCCTTTTATACTCCAAGAAGTATGAATACTAAAACGGAGAGATAATGTCCTCCAGAATTACATGACAGAAATTCTCATAGCAAATCAAAATAAAAGGTCCGGAATTGATTGTGCCTGAACTCGAGAACACAACGACTTGAGTGATTATCATGTTATAATCAATCATGGAGCTGACAAAGCGATATATTACAGCATTTTATGATAAATGATATGAAATTATTAAGTGTTTTTGCTCTTTAATAAGAAACTTATATAGAATTTTAAAAAAATAGTTAGTATTATATATATAATTAAGATTTTATATACTTTTTTAATAAATAGCTGCATATTAATAAATGTGATTTAGAATATAACTAACAAAAACAGTATGACATGATAATTTAGTGATAACATAATAAAAATAATAAAATACTTTAAACTAAAGTTAATTTTAATACATTTTAAATATTTTTTATTTTTTATAAATCTCTAAAAAACTAAATTAAATTAGATCTCAAATTATATATGGGTTTTTTATTCTTACTTTTTCTATTTTTTAAGCGCTATTTGAGTGAAAAAATTATTAGTAAAATTCTTACACAAAAATATATCCCCATATATATAAAATCTAGTTTGATCAATTAATTTAGCAAAATAAAATAGTTTTTGATATCAATTTTTGAAAACTGTTATGATTTGCTAACTATTTTTTAAATATTTTATTAATAAATATAAATAATTATAAACACAAAGCAAAAATAAGTTATAAAGTTATTATTTTTTTATCCTTTCATTTGCAAAATTTTTAATAACTCATTAACAAAATCCATTAACATTAATAAAAATTATAAGTAAAACTATAAAATAAATATATAAATTACAAATAATCAAATAATTAAAAATAGCTATAAATTATTTATTAAAGCCCTGAAAAGTTCAAACTTGATAAACTTATTTTCATTTTTATTATTTTTGTTTTATTTGATTTTTACTACCAGCTATTAATGATATCATTAAGCTATATTTCAATAGTAACTTTTTAATTTATTTATTAGCAGAAGTTAATTTATTAAGTAAAATAGTCAAAATAAAAGCTAACAAAAAGAAGATATAGACAAACAGTAACTTTATTATTTATGCTTTTGAAATAGTGAATTTAATTTATTATATATCTTAAGATTAAATTCAATACTTTAGTATATCTTTTTAATAAGCTGCTGTATACTATTATATCTAGATAATCAATGCTTCTATCAGTTTACAAATATGATTATATAGTTATACATTAATTCAAAATAAAATTAATGTTTAATAGCTACTGTAGTATAATTCTTTTTTAAAAGAACAAATTAAAGCAACTATAGCTTATTTTAAATAAACTATGATTACAGCTGTTATAGCTCTTTTGAAATCTGATTTATGATAATTTTTATAAGCAAATTATCCATGTGTCAATTTTACACATTAAACTGTATTTAATATTCATTAAAAGTTTTTCTATGGAGTTTTTAAAGGATTTATATCTCAAGTAATCTATAAAAAAATACATATCAAAATAAAGCAGAGTCATACTACAAGGCCCCCCTTTTTTCTTTTTTTATTTACAAATAGTTTAATATGGTTGCTAAAAATATTGGTTTTAAAATTAGAAGCAATTTTACAAAAACAAAAATTAGTCTCAACTTATTTTTATTTTGAAACATAGATATAAATTACAATATATTCAGAGGGTTAAAAAGTAACTAAATATTTATATTATGGGATCTCATCCAATAAGCCTCCTTTTCTACCTCCAGTCAATAGTGATGCCTGTTGAGCTACGTTTCCAGTAGCAGCTTCTCGAACTTGATTTTCGTCTTCAGAAACTTATTCATCAATTGAAATGCCTAAAGTAAAAGTTAGTAGGAGATGACACAAACAATATACCTTTGCTATTTTTACTTTTTTAGTATTAAATTCAAGCTTTTTATATCTCTGAAAGGTAAAGTTGATATTTTTACACTTTTTTGAGTTATCTAACTATGCCAAGATAGTCAGTTATCAATACCTTTAAATGAAAGCCACATAAGTACACACCGATTTAAATAGAAGTAATACGAATGATCTGAAGTTTACTTAAATAGTTAGTGTGACTATAAGCATAAAATTTTTTGAAAGGGATGAACTAAAGCTGGCTTTAACACATTTAAACAATTTATTGTTTTAGTGTTACTTAAAATTTGGTTTTAGAGTTGTTAAAGTTCAATTATATAATACTAGCTGTGTTCATTTATGAATAGAATTTTAAATCTAAATTTTGTCAAAGCCAAAGATTAAGCTTTAAAGTAAGCACTAAATAATAGCCAAATAGTTTCTGCGAGAATATGGATGTTTAAATTTAAACAGCTGTGATTGATCTAGTTCAGGGTTACGTTTGATTTTATGTAATTTTATAAATTTAAAATTAACATTCAACTTGATATGGCAAAGTTAACTCAAGCACCCATTTTCAAAAAAGAGTTGTGTTACTATCCGTTAACTTTTTTTCTAAAATTTATGAAAGGATTTAGACCTCAAGTGGTTTTTCAAATAAACAAAGTAGAATTGTTACAAAACTACCATTTGGGAGTGTTTTTTTTGACTTCATTGTTTTTTCCATTTTTCAAGCGCTATTTAAGCGGAAAATTTGTTGGTAAAATTCTTAAACACAAAAATACATCCCCATTTATTCCTTTTTTATTTGCAAACTATTCAATATAGTCAAAAAGTTTAATATAAAGAAATTAGAAATAATTTTACAAAATAAAGATTAGTTTCAGTTTATTTTTATTTTAAGCACAAAATATATTCCAGTATCGTTGAAAGGTTAAAATAGCCATAGATTTAATATTCATAAGATTCCTGGTATAAGTGTACCACCTAATAGACCTTCTTTTTTACCTCTTTTTCTATCTCCAACCAACGGTGGTACCTGCTGAGCTACGTTTCCAGTAGCAGCTTTTTGAACTTGATTTTCATCTGCAGAAACTTGCTCACCAACTGGAACACTTAAAGTAAAGGTTAGTAAAGAGAGAACATAGACAAAAGATGTTTTCATTGTTTTTGTTTATTTAAAATATTGAATTTGGGGTTTCTATGTCTATTAGAAGGTAAAAGTTGATGCTTTTATACATTTCTCTGAGAAGTTGTTATACAGTTACACTAATATAATCAGTTATTATCAATATTTTTAAGTATAGTTATGTAGTCACAAATTTAAATAAAAGTAATGCGAATGATCTAATTTTTACTTAGATGGTGTGGCTGTAAAGATGAAATTTTTTAAAAGGGATAAATTAAAGCCAACTGCAATACACATTAAAAACAGTTTAAGCATTAAAATAATTGATAGTAATATTTTTAGGCTATGATAAAATAATGATAGCTTATTTAAAATATAGAATACAGCTTTTAATAATTTAAGTTTGTATTTAAAAGTTTTGTTTTATTGAATTTAAAAAATTCTATTCAAAAAGCAATACTTTTATAACGTTGTTTAGTTTGATATTTTTAGTAATAAAATTTACTTTATTGAAATATTGAATATTACTTAATATTAATAATGTAAACAAAATTAGCCGCTTTTTTGTTTTAAACATTAACTAATCACAGTGTTTACTATTAACCCTAATCACAACAGCAATTGTGATTTTGACACAAACATGATTTTAATATTGTCATTAAAATTAACTTTGGTATTATGTATTAATATTTTTGTAACAATATAACGCTTGCTTAACTTGTTTTAAAATCAAAAAAAATATCCCTTATATAATATGAAAACTTTAAGCGTTGTTTGAGCGGAAGGATCATTAATAAATTTTAAAAAAAATACATCCCTATACAACAAAGCAATAAGAAAATATCAAAAAACTGTTTGTATCCCTTATCCTTGAATTTGGAATAGCGGAAAGCTCTTTGAGATAAACTGTTTATCTATGTAAAAAGTTAAGATAAGAACAAGAGCATTTGGTTTAGATTATTGATTAGTATAGGTAACAGTGATGGAAAAAAATAGCAGAATTATAGCAGAAAGACTAGGCGAGAGATGTTCAGATAAAAATCGGTGACTCAAGTAAACTTATAAAGTTAACAATCACAAAAAGGATTTGACTCAAAAGAAAACATTGCTATGTGAAACATCAGAGGTTTGAAGATAAGTGATATTAGTAAAGATAAATGAAAAAATTATTCATTTACCTTAGAGCAAAAGTAGCAATATAAAGCAAGAAAAAGAAAGTATTTTTGTTTTGTGCTGGAATGAAAACATAAGATCAAACTAACTATATTAAAGTTAGATTTTTTCGGGTAACATATGGACTAATGATCTAAATGTCTATATAAGCTCTAAAAACAATGTTTGAGGTTCAAGGATTGATATGTGAATTTATAATTATTAAAAAAGCTTGAAGATTTAGATTTACACGTGTGGTAGGTGGCTATTTCGTAAAAAGTATCTTGATAATATTGTAAAAGTATAGAAATAAGCTAGGTCGGAGTTTAGTTGGGACGTTATCAAAAAGTGAGGGTATAAAAAAGGGAAGGTATAAAAAACCCAATAAAACCAAGATGTGAGTAAAAAGTGAGGTCATATTTGTTTTTTGTCTTTTTGCCTTTACAAAAGCCTTTAGTTTTAACTAGACTAGCTTATAAATTATTTATATCTAAATTAATTATAATTTATTTTTTTAATTTGCTATAAATATAGATATAAATCTAGAGTGATATGAAGTAGAGAGTAAAAAATGGAAAGATTGATGAAACGAAAAAAATACCCCATGTTTTTATAATACTTTGATACAACAATAAAACTACGTAATAATATAGGTGCCTTTTTTACATACTTTCGTTAAAAATCAAGGTATTAATAAATGATAATATGCCTTTAATTGTATTCTAATAATACCAAAAAATTATAGTTGGTATAAAATAGTAACACTAAAAAGCATCAATAATTTTTCGAAATAGAAATAAAGCTAAATAATAGATAAATGAAATTAAAATACTTTTCTAACAAAACAAAAATAGGCATTTAAATATATAGTATATGATATTTCCATGCTACCTTTGAAAAAGCTACTAATGCTTTTTAATCATACTCTTTTACATTTTGCCAAATTCGTAACGCAGTTGTTTACTACCTTGACTCATTAGTATTCTAAAATGCTTAAAGATTTATGAGGAAAGATGTAAAATAATCGTATTATTCCCTATCTCTCAATAAAAACTAATAGTTAGCAAAAGGGCAATTTATAAACCTTATAAAATCAAAATTTAATTTAATCTATTTTTTATTTAAACGTATAATTATATAATGCCATGATGGAAAAGGAGAACAAAAAATAAGCTGTATCTTCAAAATCAAGCTCTTAAAACTTGTCACTACTAATATTAATCTAGTAATTTATTTTCATATTACCACTTGATTATTTGTGCCTATTCCCCCCCACTTGACTTTCAGGATCGGCTTACCTCTTGGTTTAGATTATTTACATTCCTTTCATTCAAATTGCTTTGCGTGTCTTGATTTGATAGACTTCCAAAGTCATGAATTGCTTTTGCCTGCCTAAATAAATTTCTACCTCTAGGGTTTCGTTGCTCATTATGTTCTACTTGATTCCCAGAACCACTCATTGATTGTAGTTGAGGCGAAACAGCACCTTTAACTTTTTCAATCGATTGGCCATCTGTAGAGCCCTTATCATCAATTGGTATACTTAAATTAAGAGCTAATAAAAAGGGTATATAGACAAGAGATGCTTTCATTTTACGTTTTTTAATATTGAATTTATTTATTATAGATAACAATTGGTGCTCTTTTATATTCCTTTAATGGATGGCTATTGTTAATTGCATACCAATTTAAAAGATGAGCAGTAAACGCAATCTAACACTATACTCAAATGATCGGTATTTTTTATTTTATTTTAATATCTAGTTATAAATTGGTATACACCAAATTAAAACTAATCAAGAAAAATAATTGAATGTTTTATCTGGGCAGTTAGCGCAACTATAAAAAAGGAAATTGTTTTAGAAGTGTATAATTAAAATTAATTTTAGCGCATCTCTGACGTTACACTCTTTTGATATCATTTCTTTAACAATTTTATGATTGGAAAACCAAACAGTAATTAACTTAGCTATTAAAATTTGCTAAAAATCAGGATGAGTCTAAATGAAGTGAAATAGCAAATTCAAATGAAAATTAGAAGTGTAGAATAAAATCTAGTTAGAGTCTAAAATTATTTTTATCTGGTTGGGATTTCGGATCTAACTAAACTCTGTGCTCTGCTTCTCTTGCCATCTTAAGTTATGCTCAAGACATTGAATTTGATTCTTCCTTTTTATGTTTGACCTCTTCCCTTTTTTTCAAATTTTTACTATCATCAATTGATGTCTCAGTTATCTGACTTATTTATAAATAACTCTATAAGCTAGTGGCTGGCTTTCGATGTGATGATTCATCCTTATATGTATGTATTTTTCAATCAGATCTTCTTGAATGAACTTTTTTCTTAGTTTTAAATTAAATTGGGTTAGCTATTTAAAATAAGTTTTGACTGAAGAGTACGTTGACTTATCTACTCTAGCTACTCCCTATAGCCTGCCAGTTTACGTCCAACTCTTAATCAAAGCCTTTCTTAATAAGCATTAATTTGATATAAATATTGTCTTAAGCATTTATTTTCAAAGAAAAAAAGCAATACTCCTTATCCGTTAATGAATCTACAATTTTAAAGAAAAGTAAATGCTTGCAGCTAATCTCGACTTATTTTTTATTCTAGAATAAATATAATATAAAACACGCGTAACCAAAAAAGTAAAAAACAACTTGTATTTTATCATTTACAAGATCTCCAAAAGGCCACCTTTATTACCACCAGTAGCCCGATTACTGTTGTACTATTATCCGTCACTTGACTATTACTGCTATTTCTGTCGGCTTGGTTGGTGCAGGGGTTTAGTATGAGATTGTTGGGGATAAGGTTCTTCAGGTTGATCATTATCTTCATAACTATTTGGACTAGAGAAAATTTGACCATGGTTCCCTACATTATGCGCTCTACTGGGTTTTTGAAGTTTAAGTCCATGAGGTTTGCATCTGTGAGTTTGAGATTGGCCACCGCCTCTAAGACTGTTAGAGTCACTTGAATATTGATTGCGGTCACTTACATTAAAGCTCCTATTCGTGTCGCTATTGAAACTTGGGTTATTATCTCCATCAAAACCTATACCAATACCTTAATCAAAGCTTCTATTAATACCTAAATCAAAGCCTATGTTGATTCCTCCATTGATACCCCCAACATTGCCTCGATTGAAGCCTACATGAATACCTTATATTGATACTTACATGAATACCTGCGCTAGCGCCTCCATTAAAACCCCTGCTACTACCATTGGAACCTCTGTAAAGAAAAATTTTACTTTTTGCGAGGTATTGGTATTTTCTTGAGTGTCAATATAAGCTTGTTCATCAGTTGAGGCACCTGAACTTAAAGCAAATAAGGAAATACTGACAAGGGATGATTTTATTATTTATTTATCGTATTTTAGATTTAGCGTTTTAGTTTAAAGATTTTTTTAAAAATATGTTGAGATATTTTTTTAGTAGTTTAATATCAAGCATATTTTCTATTAATTGTCCTTTTTTGCTATTCTAAATTTAAAAATTAATTAACCAGTATGCTATCTAAACTTAGAGGTACATTAGCTACTAGCTAATTGCTAACTAAAGTAAAAGTTAAGTTAGTAAGCCTCAAACCAGTATGAAGAACAAATAGCTGGTTATAAAATTTATCATTCGCCAGCACAGATCCAAGCTCAAAAGATACTGGTTAATTAATTTTTAAACTTTAAAATAGTAAAAAAGGACGATTGGTAAAAAAATATTACTATATATATTTATCCTCCTAGAACTTATCACAACAAATTGGTGATAAATTTTAGAGTTTGCTATTTGCCTGGTTGATTTTTTTTAGAGCCAAATTATTACTTTTAAACTATCTTTAACTAAAATTTGCTTTTAAACAATCAATTAGGGTAGTATTAAATCTGCAAAAGCTACATTCGTCCTAAATGCCAACTAAAAAATTTATAAAACTAATCATTTTGAATAATACATGTTATTATTCCAATCCTTTTATGACCTAGCTGTCTGCTCATTTTAAAAAAATTCATGTTGAAATTAGGCAAAAATATAAGGAAAAGACTCTAAAAAATCGATTATACAAATAGTTAAAAATCAGTACTAAATAACTGTAGAAGAGCTGCAACAGCTGTAAACCTTAATCCCAAGGCTATGTAAAATAATATAAGTAAATTCAAATTTAAAATTCAATTGTTTTTCAAGTTTGATTTATTACGAATATTATAAATAAGAGTGACTGCTATGAGACATTTTTTTGATTACTTTTAAGATAACAGTATAAAGTGTTTTTATAGAGATGTGTTTTTTTGCTTAAGAACCCTACCAGTAATCTTCCACTCGAACAGCACTCGAAAAGTAGAAAAAGTGATGTAACTAAAAAAACACCTCCATATGTACTATTATTCCGCTAGTAATATTTTTTAAATTTTATGTGCCAGAAAATGGACAAAAAATTAGAAAAAATATCCGATATATTCAATTGGTGTTCTCAATACATTCATTTATGTTGCTAAGTTTTAAATGAAAGGCATTTGACATTTTGTATGGGTTTAATTTTGTAATGTGTGTTGACTTTTTTATTTTAGTAGTGGCAGAAATAATAAAAATTGAGCATATTTGTCTTTTAAGTGTAAAATAACATGTAACTATCATTTATTCAGACTAAATCTAAATTATTTTATAACATGAATTCTAAAAACTTTCTTACAGTTATATATTTTTACTTCTTAATAGAGTATACTTTAAATATAGTAAAAAGACATTCGAAAGCCTGAAACTCCAACAAATGTATAAAAAAACTCATATTCCTTAGTAAAAAAACCCAATTTCAAAAAAAAACATATAAACGCATATAACCTAAAAACAATTTGTTTTTTATTTTGATGAATATAAATATAAAAAGTGTTGGCAGGTAGGGAGAGGCATAAATATAAAAGGTATCCTATTTAAATAATCCTAAAAGTCTATCACTACTTCGGCCTAACATTTTATGGTCATCTATTACCACCACCAGCCTGATTGTTGTTGCTGTTGTTGTTGTTGTCCGTCACCTGACTGCTGTTGCTGTTGTTGTTGCCCACTGCCCCATAACTGTTATTGCTGTTCCTGCTGCTGCTGTATGAATCGTCTAGCTTGTATTTGAGGCTTATAAGTACCTTCATAATTTCCAGGGCTAAATCGACCATCTTTTTCACCATCATAGCCACCATCATAATGGAAACCTTTACCATTTATAGAAGTATTAGTAGGATTATGTATACTTGAAGAACTATTTTCACTAGTTGGAGCACCTAAGGTATATCCTAATAAAGCCAAAGTATAAATAAGAGATGCTTTCATTGCTTAATCATTCCTTTAATTTCAAAGATGTTATCTTAATATTTCTTGAATGATTAAAAGCTAGTGTCTTTATATATCTTTTTAACAAGTAGTTACAACTTAATAATTATAATATTGAATGAATTGCGCATAGTTAATGAACGTTGTTTTTTACTAGGACACTTCAACTTTGAATTGAAATAGAAAGCCTTGAATAATCTATTATTGTGCAAGTATAAAGCTATAAAATATTGAGCTAAATCGTTAGCACTTCTTTATGTTGATTTTTTTCCTTCAAATGCTAAAATGCGCTTTCAGCTTTATTACTTTAAATTTAGGTTGATTTTTATTCTTTTCATTTTGCATGAATAAAAAATAAATTTGACTTTTACGTTTCATCTTTTTTGCGAAGTTTAATATTAATTTTTATCAATTTTTATAACTAATTTTTAAAATCTCATTCATATATACAACTACTTTTAGATAAATATTTACTCTTAAATGAATTATTAGCTATCTAAAAGAGAGATGAAATAACTGTATAGTGAAAGATAGTCAAAAATTAACCTAGTTTTGAAAGCTAATTACCTCTGTTAAAACTATTTTCAACTATTTTTCAGTTTATTTAAGAATAAAGTTACTACTAAGGTTCTCCAAAATATAAGAATTGTGCATCAAAAACTCTTTTATAAAAATTAGTTAATTCTAAAAATTCATGCTAAATAGTTTGTAAAAAAGCTGCAATAGCTATACTTTAAGCATTAAAAAGTTCAAAGATGGTCTAAATTGTAACAATATGTGGATAAATTTTGACCCAAGGTACAATTATTTTCCGGATGATCTCTTATAAAAAATAAAGAATAAACTGAATAGTATAGAGAAGTCAACATTAACTTTAAAATTATTTGGAAATGTTTTTTTGCAATGATTTTTCTAAAATTTAATGCTGCATAAGAATGAATAATTAATAAACAATGAAGCTCATTAATTTTTTCAATTTTGATTTTGATTTTGATTTTGATTGAAATTTTAATTAAATCATTTTTTAAACATGCCATAGATAATTAACCAATAGATAATTAAGTAATAGATAATTAAGCAATAGAGTAATGGTATAATGGTATATGCTTAGACTGTTAGACTTTGGGTAAAATATTTTTGATATTTAACATAGATTTCTTTTATTAATGTATATTATATTGGCTTTTAATCATCTCTAATAGTAATGAATCGAGTAAATGCTAAGGAATAGCAATACTAAATACAATGATAAAACGTTTGTTGTGTTTCTTTTTTTATTAAGTGTAAGATAATATATAAAATAGAGTTAAATGAAACTAACAGATAATTCTATTATCATTGATCTATCAAGATTCATTTTTTTAAACCTTTATTATTCCTTCATTAAACCATCCCTTAAATATGCTAAATAAATAAACACACAATAGTTTTACACCTTTGATAAATACAAAATTAACTGTATCTATAATTACCCCTTGATAAAACTTTGGATTACCAAAAAATAGTTTACAAATATTATAAAATAACTCTAGCTTAAAGTTAGTTTTTATTTGGAGACATATCGAAGCAAAATCCGAATAATAAAAAATGAAGTAAATTAACATTAATTAAAAAATCCCTGAAAGGACATCTCTACCATTGTCGCCACCATCCGATTGCTTTTGCTGCTATCCACCACCTTATAAGTGTCGTTATCGCTGTTGAATTTGGTGAGGCCTTTGAAGTGGATGAGTTTGATGAGGTTTTTTGGGCTTTTCAGGCTGCATAGGTTGCTGAGGGTAAAGCTGATTAACACTTCCATGGCTCTATGTGGAGTGATCGCTCTGTTTATAATTTCCAATTTTATAACCACTACTGGGTACATTTCATTGCAATCACAGTCTTTTTTATCCTTGGAATGAAAACTTTTACTAGTTATATAGGTGCATGTACTTAATTGTAGGTCATTAAAGATATTTTCATCAATTGAAACACTAAAAATAAAGCCAATAACAAGGAAGTATAGACAAGAAATACTTTTATTATTTTTTTGTTTTGTTGGTTTTTTGAAGATTAAGTTAGGACTTTATATATTTCTTGATAAGTAACTATAGACTGGCTATATCATTATTGAATCTATGCGATTAATCAACTAAGGTTGCTGTTTGTTTACCAGAGCAGTTCAATTTCGAATTGAAGTGAAAGATTACTGCCATTGTTTCCTTGTAGTGATAAAATACTAACATATCAGATTATACTATTGCTATTCTTTAGCGATCCCTTTGCTTTGATGTTAAGATGGGCTTTCAGTTTTGTATTTAACTTGAGTTGATTTTTAGCTGTCTAAATAATGTGAGTAAAACTCAGCTCAAAATTAGAATTCAAGCAGAATACTATGAAAATAGTGTTTTTTCTTTAGTTCTAAAATAAGAACATGGTAATGTTTTTTATTTTAGTATTCATTCATAAGCTATTTTTAGGTTTTATATTACATAAAAAGTGAACAAAAGAATAAATTAAAACATACACTTATAAATTTTGGGAATTTAGATCAAGTCAAATTAGTAATTTTTATTAACTTTAGATAAATTTTCAAATTTACTAAATGTAAACAAAACCCGTGTAAATATAGTAAGTACACAGTTTACTAGCTCTTAAATATACCTTTTTAGTATTTGATATGGATTTAGTATATCAATATAAATTGTATTCATTATTTATTAATTGTAAGTTAGTGTATAAAATTAAAATTGACCGAAGTATAGTGCTATAGTATTTTAAATTACTAAAATATGGAAATCGTTATTTTATCAATCTTTGATACCCTTTCGTTAAACCATATCCTCAACAAAATTGTTCAATAAATAAACTTTAAAAGGGTTTATGATTTCAAGTTTTTTTAAAAAGGTTGTCACATTATTTGTTACCTCTCAATAAATGTCATTAATTTGAGGACAATTTATAAACGCTTATAATTGGTATTAACTCAATTTTTAAAAGCAAATTAAAATACAAATATAAAAACTATGAAGAGAGAAATAAAAAATATTACAGATCTTTTTCGTTTATTAAATCCCCACCAACCCGGTTATTGTTATTGCTGCTGTTGTTTTTGGTGTTGCTGTTGTTGACGCTTGGGTATTTGTTGAGGTTCTTGAGGCTGGGGATCAAATTGTAGTTGAGGTTGAGGTTGTTGTTGACCAGCACTTTTATATCTTTTAAGGAAGGGACAGCTTTTACCACTCGAAAGCAAACTTTTACCATCTACAGAAGAGCCAGTAGACCCATTAAAGAAAGGGCAGCGCTGATGATAATTATTTCCTCTATTACCTCTATTGTTGCCGCTGTTACCGTTGAAAAGGAAGCTTTTATTATCTACAGAAGTATCACTAGAAGCTTGTAATTCACTAGATACTTTTTCATCTGTTGGTGAGCTTAGGGTAAGTGCTGATAAAAAAGGAATGTATGTAATGTATGCTTTCATTATTTTGTTTTTTTATATTTTGAAGATAGTTTTCAGGCATTTATATATTATTTTGGCGATAGTCATTAGTTAGTAATTATAGTATTAAATAAATGCGCTTAGAGAAGTAAATTGTCATTTGTTTGTTAAAAGAATTTATTTTTAGATTGAAGTAGAAAGCCGTGATTACTTTATTGTTATGTAGATAAGAATAATAAGACATTGAATTAAACTTTTAAACTAGTTTTAATATTTAATATTTTTGTTTTGAATATTAAAATGGGCTTTTAATTTCAAGATGTATGATTTGAATTGATTTTTATTCCTTTCTTTTTTTACTTGAGAACTTTGTTTTTATTCTACTTTTTTGTTAAAACAATGTCCAAGGTAGCGTTTACTATAGAAAAGTTCTAACTTTTCATTTTAGGAAGAAAACATTAAATTTAAAGTAGTGAATATAGGTTGACTAAACGATATGGGGATGTATTTTGTATTTGAGAATTTACTAGCAATTTTTCCACTTAAATAGTGCTTAAAAGATGGAAAAAACAATGAAGCCAAAAAAAATATCCCTATATATTGTTGTAGATTTCGAAATCTTTCTTAGATTGATCGAATCTAATCTATAAATTATTATGAAACTATAATTTACTTTTTTTATTCATGTTAATAAGAAACTAAAAATTAAAGCCCAGGTAGTTTTGGTATTGAAAGTAAAGCCTAAATGGTCCTAATAAGTCACTCATTATATGTTCGGAATTTTTCATACACATGGTAAGTAATATGTTATCGACTGCAGCAGAAGCTATTCTCGACATGTAAAATTAACACTGAATTCAATGTTAATTTTTTTAACTTTTGCAGTGGTTATTCAATCACTTTTTAAACACTTTTACTTGCATAAAGATTCCAAAAATACAAAAAACAACTTAATATGTAAGATTAATATGGGTAAATTAACTCGGTCAATTTTTTTCCCGATTTGAAACTCTTAGAAGTTTTTTATTCCTAAATCCAACTGTTGAGGCTCTTTTACAATATAATTTTAACTACACATTTATGAGTAAGATTCATCTAACAGTGAATAAAATCTTTATTAAACATCAAAAAAATAAAGCAACTGACTCTAAAAATTACCACAAATTAGGTCCCAACAGACTCCCAATAACTGTAGTTGGATTTTTCTAAGTGTATATTTCTTTCAACTTTTTATTAATACAGCTGCTAAAGCTTTTTTATGACCTAATTAACTGTTTATTTAGAAATAACATTTTGATAAAATCAGATTATAATAAAAACCTAGGCTCTAAAAAACCAAATAAACAATAATTGATTCTAAAAATCACTGCAGATTTGACTACAATAAAGTTGCAGCAGCTAAATATTATAAAATTCATTCTTTCCAAAATTTATAAAACTAACACTAATTCCAATTCCTTTTTTATTCCAATATAAACATAAATTTAAATTTAATAATCCCAAGGCCATAAATAACTTCCGAGCCCCTCATCTTTTATAAACTATTTAAAAGAGGTATATTGTCTCATTTCAATAACCTCATCTAATAATCCATTATTTTGTCCTTATTCTTAATCATATGCATTATGGTCAGTAAGTCCTCCAATCACTCCATTAACAATACCTGGAATCAAATTACTAGATTCAATTAATCTACCAATTAAACTATCAGATCCTATTATGCTATCTAATAGACCACCCGATTGTTGTTACTGTTGTTGTTAAGAGTGACCGTTACTTCCATAATTATGGTAGTTGTTAAAACTACGATAACCTGAGTAATTGAAAAATTTACCAATTATAGGAGTATAAGCGAAAGCTTGTTTGATATTAGTAGAAGCTTGAGTATCAGCAGTAAGGATTTGTTCTTCAGTTGCTTCACTTAATACTAAGGAGAATAAATATGAAATAAAAATAAAGAAAGCTTTCATCCTTAAGTAAGGTTAAAGTTAAAGTTAAAGTTAAAGTTAAAATTAAACTCAAAATTGAAGTTTTTTATGTTTATTTTAAAGGTAATAGTTTCTCTTTTACATATCTTTTAGTTTTGCAGTTGTTAGTTGAAATAAATAGGCTTCATTAGATATATTAAGATTTGTTTGTTAACTCAATTAACATTGTAGTGATTTAATAGAGCTACGGTTTGTGGATTGACTGCTAGATAGTAAACTAGTAGATATTGGGTTAAATTGTTATAACTTTATTAATTTTCAGTATAAATTAAAACAAGCTTTATGCTTTTGATGTTTCTTTCATATTGATTAGTTAATTTTGAGCACTTTTTGTAGATAATATGAAGAAACTATAGCTAACTTTAAACCTAAGGTAAAATTATTCTCTGATCTTAATATTTTGTACAAAAGTATAAATAAAAAATAAATTTCATAAAAATTACTGATCTTTTCGAATTATAAGATAAAGCATATTAAAGATTTTTTTAAATAATTAAATAGTAATTTTGTAAATTTTACGTTGAATGAAAAATGAACAAATTAATAAAAAACAATCAATAATGTATTTTATAAATTAAACTTAAATCATATATGTTTATTTTTAATTTAAATATGGAAATGATAGTTTTTAGATTTTAAATGTCAAAATTATAATTATATTAATTATTATTCATTAACAAAATCGAATTTTCAATTCATTTTTTATTTTAATATAAATATATATATAATTCGCAGAGAATAAGTTAAACTCTACTCCTACCTATCTATAAAATTCCTAAAAGACCGCCGTTACCACCACCTAACAATCCACCTAATAGTCCATTACTTTGTCCTTGAGCTTGTCCTCTACCGCCGCCTAATAAGCCACCAACTAAACCACCAACTAAACCATTAGGTCCTAATAACCCATTTAAAATACCTCCCGATTGCTGTTGTTGTTGTGGTTGTGATTGTGGTTGTTGAAAATTAGTCCCATAATTATAATTATAAGGATAACCTCCATTATAACCATTGTAGCCTCCATAACCTCCGCTATAGGGATAACCTCCATAGCCGCCATAGCCATTGTAATCAAAACCTTTACCATCTACTTTACCATCTGTATTAGATGAAGTAGAAGTATTAGCTTGTTGATTAGCTTGTTCATTAATTGGTACAGCTAAAGTGATAGCAAATAAGATAGAAGTGTAAATAACGGATGCTTTCATTTTTTTGATTTAATGTTAAGAATGATTGATTTGATATTGTACTTTGAAGATTGTAACTAGGTTTTTATAATCTCTTCGAATCGGTCGTTAATGATAAAAGAAATGGGCTTAAATAATAAATGCTGTTCTATTGAATAGATATAAAATCAATTTAATTAAAGATGAACTAAAAGCCCAAAGTTCTTTTTTTAATTCAAATAAGTGGGAAATAAGAATATTAATATTTTATTTTATTTTTTACTTTTTACTTTTCTCTTGACTGGTTTTTGGTATTTAAGATTCAAATGGGCTTCTGTTTTTCGATCATTTAATTTAAAGTTGTTTTTTTTTAAATCATTTTAATTTACCTTATTTAGTAAGTTCTAATTCAAAGCCTTTATCAATTTCAGCATTTGGTGATGTTTTTTTGGCTTCATCGCTTTTTCCATCTTTTAAGCACTATTCAAGTGGAAAAATTGCTAGTAAAATTCTTAAATACAAAATACATCCCCATTTAATTTTTAATACTAACTTTATTTTGTTTCGAATTAATAGCAAATTTGTTTCATATTTATCTTTATCTTCGCTTTTTACATATATTTTTTAACGTTTATTATAATATTTGATTTATTTTTAACTTACTTTGATACTTTTATTCTATTTTTTATTAAAAAGGCTTATAACTTAGGTTTATTTAGTATTTGATAGAAAATATTAAAAGCAGATTTATTTTATTATTTGGAATTGTATTTGATACTAATATTAATTTTTAAAGTACTTATTCAGCATAACGTTTTTATGTTTTACTTTTTTTATAGTAAAGAATAGTACTTAATTTTTTATTAATTAATATTTTCCTAAAAGTCAGCAGCTAAAGTTTTATAAATTAAAATCGATAAAACACAACTATTATAATTAAGAAAAATTAACTGAAAATTATCAAAAAAGATAAAAAGGATAAAAGTTCTTTTTTAATAATACGTACTATTTTCATAATATGGGGATATACTTTTTTGCTTAAGAATTCTACTAACAATGTTTCGGCTCAAATAGCACTTAAAAGGTGGAAAAAGTAATGAAAGCAAAAAAATTATTTCCATATATTTATTTAAATATTTCATTTTTGAGGATGCACATTTAAATCAAAGTAGACTCATTTGGGAACAATTTCAATTTCAATTTCAATTAACTTCAATTAAACTATCAAAATTGAAAATTCGTATACAGGGATGTATTTTTGTGTTTAAAAATTTTACTAACAAATTTTCCGCTTTAAATAGTACTTAAAAATGGAAAAAATAATGAAGTCAAAAAAAACACTCCCATGTTGTATTTAACTAATTAACTGTTTCCATATGGGGATGTTTTTTTTGGCTTCATTATTTTTTCCATCTTTTAAGCGCTATTTGAGTGAAAAAATTGTTAGTAAAATTCTTAAGTACAAAAATACATCCCCATATACTGTTATTTATTTTATTTTATTTTATTTTATTTTATTCAATTTTTTAATTAATAAACTAAGTTTATAAATTGATAAATTTAAACTTCTAATTTTAAAGTAATTATAAAAAAGTATTTTGTAACATCTAATCTTTTTTCAAACATATATAAAAAAGTATAAGTTTTCAAACGTATTATTAACAAAAATGAATGAATAAAGAAGAAAAAAGGGCCATAATCTCATTACGTTTCATTTTCTTTAATAATACTTCTACCTTACTATAACTTTAAATATATTAAAATTGAATAAAAAATAAATCTTGGGTTGAAAATAACCAGTATAAAAATGCAAAGTAATATAAATACAAGATTAAATTCTAAGGTTTTTTTGATAAGTAAAAACAATCTTTTAATACTTTTTTAAAAATATTAATAACACACATTCATTGAATTTAAATATTCATTCAATCAAAAAATTGTATTATGAAATTGATTTAATTTTTAAAATAATAGCTTTATTATAGAAAAAAAGATAGTTTTAAATAAATTAGTGCTTGACAAATGCAAAATTATAAAGTATTTTATGATAAAAATAATACAAAGTGCTCAGATGGCCATTCAAACAGAACTTGGACTGCTAAGGGTTATTATCAATCAACTTTAAGTTTGATTATTTAATAGAAGGCTTTTTAAAAATTATGGATTTATAAAAAATAACTATGCTGTTTAATATTAATTTACATTAACTTAACATTTAATTTGAGAACGTTATTTTTGATTTCATTACTTTCTCTATTTTTTAAGCAATATTTGAATCAAAAAATTTTTAATAAAATTCTTAAACAAAAAAACTCGTCCCATTTATTACTTGAATAAAATTACTATTTGATCTGATTTGATTTAATCTAAGGCTTTTATTGCAAAATCAACCTTATTTAAGTTGATTCAATGCATGAAATTCAAGCGAATGATGTACAACTGTTTAAATCAAATTTGCACTACTTAACTGTTCATTTAATAATAAAATCATGCTTTAAAACTCAAAATCCAACAATGCAAACTATTGGTGGTTATAAAAATCATTATTATTTAACATTTAAACTTAAATAGTTGTAATAGTAAGTAAATCAATAAAATCTTTTTACCAGGCTACTTTAATTGTTAAAATAAGCCCATCAAAAAATCATGTCTTTTTTTAATTCAAGATTTCATTGATTTGAGGCTTTAAAAAAACTACATCCAGTGTAGAAATCGAACGCCTTTAAATAAATGATATTAATGAAAATACAATATAAAAACAGCTTAAAATTGTACTTATAATAACATCAAAAAAAGAATAAAAATATCAATTATGATCTTTCCTCTCTACATAACTTTAGTAACTTCTGCATTAGCTATTCCACTCAGTGATATTCAAACTGATTCATCAGTAGATAAAAAGGGCTTTGGTTATCCTAATACTGGCTTTCAATTTGGTGCTGGATCATCTAATTCTGGATCACAAGGTCCAAGTGGCTCTTCAAACCCTGGTGCACAAAGCGGAGGTAATCCTACTAGTGCTGGTTTTCAATTTGGTGCTGATCCAACTAGTGGAAGCTTCCAGTTTGGAAGCAGTTCTCAAAATCCTGGTGCACAAAGCGGAAATGGGCCCCAAAATCCCGGTATACAAGCTGGAAGTGGATCTGGTGGCATAGGTTTCCAATTTGGAGCTGACCCAACAAATGGGGGTTTCCAATTTACAGGAAATCCAGGTAATAATGATTTCCAATTCGGGAGTGGTTCACCAAACCCTGGATCACAAAGTGGAAATGGCTCATCAAATCCTGGGTCACAAAGTGGAAGTGGCTCATCTAATCCCGGGTCACAAAGTGGAAATGGTTCACCTAGCCCTGGATCGCAAAATGGAGGCAACCCTGGTAGCGTAGGTTTTCAATTTGGAGGAAACCCAGCCAATGGAGGTTTCCAATTTGGAAGCAGCTCATCTAATCCTGGATCACAAAGTGGGACTGGCTCTGGTAGCGTTGGATTTCAATTTGGAAGTGGATCACAAGGTGTAAGTGGCTCAATTAATACTGGATCCCAAACTGGAAGTAATCCAACTAATGGAGGATTCCAATTTGGTAGTGGATCTCAAAGTGTAAGTGGTGGTAATAGCAATGGAGGATTTCAATTTGGGACCAATCCATCTAACGGATACTCATACAATTATGGAAATTATCCATCGAATTATTATGGAAATTACGGATACAATTATGGGGGTTATCCATACGGTAATTATGGAAACTATCCTTATAATTATAATCAAGGTTCTACTGGAAGCTCTGGACAATCCCAATCCCAAACTCAATCAAGTGGAGGTCTCATAAATGGTTTATTAGGACCTAATAGTTTATTTGGAGGTTTTGTTAATAATCTTCTTGGCACTGGGAGTCAAAAACAAGGTCAAAGACAAAGCGGTGGATTATTAGGTGGATTACTATAAGTTAGTAATAACACAAAATTTGTAGTTATTATTAATCTCTTGAATCAATATTACTCTTTATTTATATTTGTATTAAAAATAAAATTATTTAAATCAATTGCAATTTTTACATTTAAACTATTCATAATACATTATTATACTAGATTCATACTTGTAATCAAAACCTTTATTTTGGTTTATTATATAAAAACATTATTCAAAATAAGCATAAGGAACAAATGGAATTAATAAAACACGATTTAAATAACTTTCTTGAATAGAATCTAATTCATATTTATATATACATCTTTGATAATGTTCTAAAAACAATACAATATGATTTAAATAAAGAATAGATTTAGTGGCATGCTCTGGTTTTAAATACAAATTTAATGAAGTGTATAGTAACTTTAATAATATAAAATTATATATTGGTTGGTGCCTATTTTGTTTAAAATATTCCATTTCGCTTTCATTAAAATAATTCAATATCAATCCATTATTCATGGAGCTAAATAATTGTATAAATAATAAATCCAACGTATCAAATGTGTATAATAACGTCAATCCGGTAATAGAGCTACAGTTATAATTGTTCGTTACAAATTGAGATTGGGGAGGAATATTGGAGTAATTGAGATCTCTTTCTTTTAAATCATTATCCATAAGCACATTATTACATGATATATTGTTATTACGTTCCAACATATTACCATTATGTTCTACAATAATATTGTTGTTAGAAGTCAAATTAATATTTGGAAACATTTAAATTTTGTTGATTTTTGATATCCGACAAAATAGATAACTGATATTGTTTATTTTTTTTATGAAACTGTAAAAAATCTTCTTGGTTACAGTTTAATTTATTAAAATTTATACTTGCTTTTTATTCTATTCATTCTCTTTATATTTATATGTGAATATAGATATAATATATTTCGAATATTTCGAATTTCATAAAGTGACTTAATTTTGAAACTGAGCTTAAAAAATAGTATTACGTTTTATTATGTAAGCGACAAATTAGTAATTTGAACTGTTACATAATACATTGTAACTCATATAATATAAAATTTCATTTTTTTATACATTTTGACAATCAAAATTCAAGCATTATCAATTTAGAATCGATTTTTACAAAGACTGAAATAAATATTTTCCTCTTTCTTAGTTAATTTAAATACAAATTATTGATATTAAACTAATAAGTGAACAATATTACTTTTAAAAATAGACAATAACCAAAAGATATAACGTATTTTGAAAATTTGCTAAGTGGAAATACATTGATATAAAGTTTAGAATTATTAAGCAGAAATTGTTATACTGGTGTTGTCTACATATTTAAACCTTATTATCAAATCCAAATCGAGATGTATTTTTTTAAGGAATTTATTAATGATCTTTCCACTGAAATAGTGCTTGAAAAATGGAAAAAGTGATCAAGCCAAAAAAATATCTCCAAATATTTTCAATTATGTATAAAGTACTTTTAAATAGTCTAGTATCTTTTCGCATAAGCTCTCAAGTTACTATATGGCTGTAATATTACTTTGATTTTTTTTAGGTTATTAAGCTTTCAGTTGTTTTATGAAAAATCATTACAAATAGTTAAGTGATTATAGTTTATTAACTGTTATATTGGTTAATGTAATAATTATCAGAAGGGATAATTAAGTTAGTAATACAAAATTAGTAATAAAATTCAAAATTTGGCCTATCAATTTCATACCTATAAAATTTTGCTATTATACTTTTTTGAACTATCTATAGTTTTTCAATTTTTAAATTTATATAAGCTATTTATAAAAATAATTTATTGTTTTAAGTCTAATGTGAAATTATATTGTTTATTTAGTATGTCTTTTAACTGCTATTTGTGTTTTAATTTACTAATAAAGCACTATACTTCTTTTTTCTTTTTATAGCCTTGGATTCAAATAGGTAATTCAAAATATACATTTTTTCTACTCTGTAAAATAGTTGAAATGATGCTACATACATGTAGGCAATATAAAATCTTCATAAATATTTAGTTTTTATTATAGTAGAGTTATCAAAATAAATATTTTTAAATAAAATCAAACATTTAAATAAAATTAAAATGTTATGAAATGACAATAGCAAAATACTTAATTTTATAAATTAGCAATATTATAAATTGCATAAAATCATTTAAATGTTCTTATATCAAATTATGGATTCTTATTAGTGAATCAAAAAATAAATCATAAACACTAATAAACATAGTAATGTAAAAGCCCGTTTTTAAACTTCTTTTACTCTTTTTTAAGCTATGATGCAAGGATTTAGATTCCAATTAAGAAAGCCAATAAGTGTTATGTTAAAGGAGATAACGGAATTATTACAAATCAGAGATGCTTTCAAACTTTTATTTGCTTATAAAGGGCAAAATAAAGCATCTATACCAGTGATCTAAGAAGATTTAGATTCATCCTATGGAGGAAGAAAACTCAAGCTAATGAGAAAAATACTCACGAAGTATGGTAAATATATCAAAATGTTATGAATAAAGGATGGAGCATATATCAAGTATAATTTAAAGCATTGTAAAAATGCTACCACTATGTTTATAACTTCAAAGCATTATTTTTTTGAATTTAGAGAAACATAAGAATTTAAGTCTAACAGAATTAGACTACAATGACAGTAAGGAACAAATTTTAAACTAAAGGGGAAGTGAAAGCTTACTATGTGATATACAACCGAAGTAACTACTCAAAAAGGTGACCTCATCAAATACAGACAAAGTTGATAATTATGTTAGGTTTTCTATTGCCGAATATATCAAGAAAGATCAAGGGTATACATCTATACAGTAGAAATTTTGAGCTTCGATACATAGAACTAATACTAATTAATTGTACGAATTTACAAGATTTGAGATTATTTACAAAATCAAATAAACAGAGTTGGGTCCTATTTCAAAGTCATACAGTTAAATTGTTAGGAGTTTTATATTTAAATTTTTACACTCTAGATTATGAGCTTTTAATTGGTTTCATCTATTTTCTTAGTTTAATTAGTCTATTTTTGAACCGTTTTTAACTATCCTTTTGAGGTACTTGTAATCTTCTGTGGGACTATTTTGATTGATTTGAAATGTATTGCTACTTTTGAAAAAATAGCACCAAAGCTTTGGATTTTAGTCGTATATGAGTGTGATAATATGACTAGTAAAATAGCGGCTTCCATTTCTCAATTGAAAGAATTAATTGATTTAGAAACCACTTACAGTTATAAAATGAAGTATATTTTAAAAATTGAGAAAGTATTTGAAAGAAGTAGAGCCAATCTAATAAGATTGTGGTTAGATGGCTTAAAGTCAGGAGCCTATTCTATACACTATTATTATGGAATATACCCTGGATCATTGTTCAGATTTATTTTATTTAACAATAGATCCAATGTCTAAGTTAGAAGTTAAACTACTTCAAAAAACTTACCTTAGCTTTGAATTTACAGAGTTGCTTGGATTAATATGTACTTAGTTTTTATCTTCCAAAAAAATAAATCAAAAAGAAATAAAATAAATGTATATCAATAATGCTAAATACATAGTGAGGAAAACAGTATAGTGACAAAACAAATAATTCTTTTCTTCTAATTTTATTGGAAATATTGAGCTTTTAAAACATCCGTTTTATTTTAGTACATCTAAAATAATTTCATTTATATAGGGTATTATATTATTATATGGAGATGTTTTTTTCTATTTCATTACTTTTTCCATCTTTTAAGCACTACGTGAGTGGAAAAATTGCTAACAAAATTCTTAAACACAAAAATACATCCCCATATGCTAATCATTTATACTAATTTAAATAAAAAGGTCACAATTAAGAAGAATAGGAGTCTTTTTGCGTATTTTCATCCCGTTCGGAAAGGAATCAATTTTCAATTTAAAGCTTTAATTTTATCCCAAGATTTTATTAATATTAGGGGTGCTTTTTTGATTTCGTCACTTCTTCAATTATTTAAGCATTATTTAAACGGAAAGATTGTTAGTAAGATTTTTAAACAAATTACATCTACATATGATCAAATTTTGATTCAAATAAAATTAAAAATACTTTTTTATATATTCTTCGATAAAAACTTATTAGATAATCACTGGAAATATTAGTTTTTAAATCTTAAGATTACTCAATTATAATTATTTGGCTTATATATTACCTTTTAACATTGATAGCTTTATTTATTATTAATTTCATTTTGATATATAAAATTTAAAAAAATAATAAATTTCTGGCATGATTTTAATTTCTAAGCTTGAAGAGCTTAGATAATCTTTTTTTGAATGACACCTTTTTTATCTGTAAGAAAAACTGCAAAAATTAGTAAGGGAAAAAAGACCCTTACTACTTCTTCTTGACTGTGGCCAACAGAAGGTTTTGTCTTATTTTATCACAAGTAAATTTGATTCATAATTTGATCAGTATAGTGAATAAGTTATAATTTCTATGTTCGTATAGAAGCTTTTACATTGATTTTGAAAATATTTTATATCTGACAGACAATGGCTCACTTCTACTAATATTTGATTTGACTTACTTATAATTTATTATTACAAGTATTAAAATAAGTATATTTAAATGTTAGTATTTGTATAAGCAACATTCTTTATAAATAAAAAATAGAACTAATTCCTATTTAAACTACTTAGTTACTATAGTGGCCAATAAAGCCACTTAAATAATCGGGAGAAAAGGATGATTGGATGAACAAAAATTCAGTAATACTTTGAAAAAAAGAGCCCCAACATGTGAAACTTGCATACCAAAAACCAATAATAAAAAAGAAATCCAAAAAATAAACAATGTTTCCATGACTTGACTAGAAGCTGGTTTTCTTACTTGAATAATAAAGCAAGTTGGTGTTTCATTTTATAATCCTTAAAAAATAAACAGTGGATGTCAGTAATTTGTTCTTTTATAAATTTTTAAATCAAATGGAGTTGGTTAATGAATCGGAACTACAGCTAGCGCTAAACAATAATAACAATATAGATGAAAGTGATAATATAGAAGATGTAAATAATCATGGAGTAATGGAAAATAAGCGGGAAAAAATGGGATTAGGATTTTTTTTGAGTTTAATAGAATGGATCAAACACCAAGTGCCAA
This sequence comes from Batkoa obscura, assembly GCA_030770535.1. Taxonomy (NCBI): domain Eukaryota; kingdom Fungi; phylum Entomophthoromycota; class Entomophthoromycetes; order Entomophthorales; family Batkoaceae; genus Batkoa; species Batkoa obscura. The sequence goes on from JASVEC010000019.1 coordinate 696,146, forward strand.
AAGAAATCCGAAGCTTAATGGATAGGATTTATCAACAACAGGACCAGTTAAAACAAGAATACAATAGAATAACAAGAAATAATTATAGCTATTATAATTATTTGTATTTTTCGCCATTTTATTTAGACATAATTGGGGTATTAACCAAGGTATATTTATTAAAAAGGTTTTATAAAGTCAATAAGAAATATTTTTGGTTATTTATTCAATTTGTTTATCCAATATTATCTTCTTTTTATTCAATAATTAATAAAGAACAGAGTAGTAAGAATAATATGAATCAGAGGTTTTGGCTAAAATATTGGTGTTACTATGGTACTTTAAAGTTAATAAAACCTATGGATCGAGTTTTGTTAAGACTATGGCCCTTTTATGATCATGTTAAATTATTATCTTTGTTTTTATTTCAATTTATGCATCCGGAAAATGACAACACCTTTTTAACCCTATTAGTAAAGAGCTTCTACAATCGGAACAATGTTAAATATAATGACCGTAATAACAGTGGTGTGAATCATAATCAAAATGATCTAGACAATAATAATAATGAGACCTTGTTAATTAATAAGGATAAAAAGGAAATAAAATTAATTCGATCCATTCCGTTTGATGATAATGTTTGGAATTTGGAAAATATTGAAGAATCGGTATCTAAAAGCAGCTCAAATAACTCAAGTGAACATAATACTACTACCCCTAATTCCCCTATCTTAGAATAATTAATTTATAAATTTTAAATCATTATCTATTTATTATTCTTTTCTTTCTTGTATATATCTTAGTCATTATATTCACCTTATTTAAATAAATTCTTTTTATTTGATCTATTTTCTAATACAATAATTTAGTAGAGCAAAAATTGGATTACTTTTTTAATTTATCAATGTTTAGTTTAAAAGATAAATCATATATAGAAATAGATATCTCAAGTAAATCCAATATTTATTAATATTTAGTATAGTGAATAACAAATAATATAAGGCCATTTTTTTAAACATGCAATATGGTAAAACAAAATGAAAGATTTAGAATTTAACTTATTAGAAGCATAAAGGTCCCCGGATGGCTCAAGAATACTAAGTGATAGAAGTGATAAAAATATAACTGTACTTAATAGGTAACTAAAATTAATAAATAAATATTATAATAGATAAATAAATTAACTTGTTTAGTTCGAATTTAACTAATAAACAGGAAGATAATAGTAAATCATATTTAATAACAAGATTTAAATCCAATTTGTTTCTAAATGACAGTAGAATTAAAACCAAGCTTTTCGATTTCAAGACCAGTCCCAACTTGTTCTATGGTTTGGTATCCCTACATGAATATACAAGGTAACATACTACCCTTTCTTTATATATTTGATTAAATATGATTAGATGAGATAACAAATTGCTTTTTGATTGGAAGTACAGACAATCCAATTCACTTAATAGACGGAATAACTGGAAAGGTATAAAATTAACTTAAAAAGTACAATCATGTATTTAAATAATAGACTAGAGCTTCTTATTCAATAATAGATCATAGAGAAAGGTATATCGGCCCAAACTGTATGACATTTGATAGTAGCGGTACAAAGTATTGATTTTTCCTATTCATTAATTCTACTTTAATCAACCATTGCTTAGGTTATATTGTGGCTATTTTAATCAAATAGAAATAATAGATATAACTCGACCTGAAAAGCAAGGAATTAAACAAAAAACAATAGGAACAAGAAAAAGTAAAGATGGACAAAAGGGAATTATAAGTAGCATAAGCTTTAACCCGAGTTTTAACTATTATGCAGCAGGAAGCTTCGGAGGTAGTGTTGGTATTTATAATCCAAACGAAACCAGTCACTTAAATCAAGCTAAAGTAATATTAAATCATGAAAGTATAAAAGGTGTGACAAAGACTCAATTTTATGATGATCATTATATAGTTATAGGATCAAGGCGTAGCTCTAATATAGTTTTATTTGATTTAAGGTATCCTAAATATTGTGTTACAGAATATTATAGAAAATTGTATTCGGATCAGAGAGTTTATTTTGATCTATTTCAACAGTATCTTATTACCGGAGACCAAGAAGGGCAAGTTAAATTGTTTGATATCACAAAGCAAAATGATGATGACAAGAAAAGTGAAAATGAAATATTCAATAGCTCCATTCATAATGACACTGTCTCTACAACTCAGTTTCATCCCAATTTACCTTACTTACTTACTACCGCTGGCTCAAGGCATAATTCTTATGATGACGAAAAAGAATATTCAAATTCAAGGTTAAGTGTTTATGAATATTCGTTTTTAAATAAAAGCCAGTTATAAACTCGAATATATTACCGCTTTTATTCTTTAGAGAAGTATTAATATTAAAAACTCAAATAGTACAATTTTTTGCAATTTATCCATTTGTAAAGTATAATTATAAATAAATAAACATGGTAACTTAATTTTAAATTATTATCAATAAATAAATGATATACCCTACACTTATTATTTTTAACTAAAGTGTATTAACTAATAGTACACCATAGACGGGTTATTTTTATAAAAGAATTAAACAAGTCAAATCTCTAACATTGTGTTTATTCTGTATACCACTAATTCATATTAAAAGATATTCCTAGTACAACCAATTAAAATAAAGATGTTTTCATAGAATAAACATTTTATTATATTTTATTTATAGCTTACATGTAAATAAGAAATAGAAAAGAATTTTATTATAAATTTTATTGAACTCTTATTTTTGAATTTGATTTCATGAAAAAGATTTTATTTAATTTTAGTCTTAACTAAAGCTAATGTTTTTAATACACACATTTTTAAATAAATCCATCTGCTTATTTTTTTCCTTATAAAAAGTTATTTTAGTACCATTATACTATAAGTGCCACAATAATATTTAAACTGTAACTTGTTATTTAAGCACCATCCGTTGATTGCGCCAAGATGGAAAATAAAAATTAACCTACATAATAAATTTTCTACAAAACATGTTTCCGTATCAAGTTTAAAAAGAAAAAGTTCGAAAATAGAAATCAAGGACTAAAAATATAATAATTAAATGCTCGCTGATACTCTGAAATAGCTTATTTTGGTATTTATGGCAAGAGTTTGTAGATATTCATGAAAGCTGGTTGTATATGAAGCTGCGGTATGACTGTGCTTCGTATAGCTTTTTGATAAATAATATGTCTGGATTGAGAATGCTTTTATTGCTGTAGTAACTTTATATCAAATTGATACTATGATTAGCTATACAATACGGTTGATTAATTTAAAGTCAGGTAAGAGTAGAGAACTTTGAGTTTAAGAATTAGTTAGCAAATATGTGACAGTTTGATACAGAAAGACTGTAATATATCATATTTTGGATGATTTAATATAACAGTTAGGTATTTACCACGGATAAACGATTATTTGCCTAATTTATAAAAGCCAAATAGTTACAAATCAAGGATTATAAAATAAAAAATATTAAAATGTATTGAGAATAGACATATTATATACTGTTCCCATTACACAAGGTAGCAGTAGATGACCAAACTTATGTTACGATTGTGAACTTAGATCATATATAATTGATAAACATTATTATTCAATTCATAATAAAAAAGTCAAAATCGACTTATTAAATGTTCACACATTTGCATGTGGTATGTTAATAAGTTAACATTTGAGCTTAATTTTTTTTAAAATTGATGGAACTCATTGTGTTCTAATGCAATTATTTTTTTGTGATTATGAACTGTTATGTAATAAATTAATGGAATTCTTATAAGACTTTTGAAATCAGGATTTTGGAATTGAGTAAGTTCAATTTATGATTGGAGCCAATAATTTGAATAAAGTACAGTAGCAAATTTTTGTATATTAGAATTATATTTAGAAAATTCTAGTTTTTATGATGATATAGAATGTTTGTTCTATAAATATTATTTAATTAATAGGTAGATATTCGAATATACGGTTGTTTTTAAAATTGGTAAGCTATCACACTCAATTTAAAACTAACTAGTAACTATTAACTTAAAGAAACTATCTGTACTTTATACAATTCATCATATTAAAATTTGCTTATTTTAAAAATGAGACCAAAATTCAGTATTTAGTATTTTCGTTTAGGATACTAAATTCTAAAGAAAATTTCTATGTAAAGTTAAGAATGAATATTACATAAAGGTACCCGTTCTATTCTAGCTTAAGTATATTTTAAAATAGTATGTCAATTATAAAAATAAAATTTAGCCAAAACACATAACTGAATATATATTTATTATAATAACACAAATAATTTAAACTGGGAGAATATTAGACAATAATAATAATTTTTAGCCAAGATGACTGATAGCAACCCCTTAATTTAAGATGTTATGAAGGCTAAGCATGTTACTTGAGCGATGCTTTCCCACAATATTTACATCAGACTGAGTGTATGATTCTTTAAGGTCACAAGGGGTTGTGCTACCACTTGATGTTTGACTACCTTTACCTTGTAGAGACTTCTTGGTTCTACCACGTTTATTTGTGAACCAGGTACGTACCGTTTTGACTGGCAAGCCAGCATCCAAAGCTATTTGGTCCACTAGTTCCCGACATGGCCTTGGATCGATTAAATAGTAGGAGCTCAACACGTAGTTTTGTTTTGGGTTTAGTTGAATTCTACTTCTATACACATACATTTTTTTATAATCCAACTCCTTAAGATGATGTTAAATTTTTATTTTACTATTAATCTGTTTATATATTCTTTTATTTTAAAACCAGTTTTTCCTCTTTCTATCAGCTGACGGTGAATTTCTTCCTAAATAGTGGCACAATTGATGTATTAATTCAAAATTGAAGGTCAAATGATCTTGTTTAATATTTAATTTATCTTTTTATATAATAAAGAAATAAAACAATTACAGAGGAATTAGAGAATGAATAATTATTTCATCCTAGCTACACATGGATAGTTGATGCCATGTTGAATAAATAAGACATAGTTTAAGCCAGGGAACAAAAAGCTTTAAAGGGGGTCGGATTAAAAAGCACCTTAAAATTATTAATGAGATTAAAAATCAATAAAAAATGAACCTAAAAATAACTGATACGTTATAGAGATCCAAATTATCAAAGTTGAAAATCCAAATGATGTTAACAAGTGGTAAAAATAATAAGATAAAGATCCATGTGGGAAATGTTCGATTAAATAACCATCCGATTTATAGAATAAATTTATATTTTAAAATATATAATTCTCGGTTCAATCAAATATACAAAGTAATTAAAATACACGTGAGCCATAATAACATTAAATATTAACAAAGTCATTTAAGAATTCAGCTGAAGAATGCTATCGAGCACTACAAATTACCAATTTTATTCAACATTCGGGGTTTGAGATGCGAAAGTCATCTTTTATTTATTTCAAGTATGACTTATAAAATATCTATTCTTATTAGGCAAAATTAAAATCTTCAAATTTTAACATAATCCTATATTTATGTTTTTGTTCATTTCTTTCTGAACTTTTTTTACACAGGTAATAAATTTTATTATATGAGTAAAGTTAGTTGAATAGCTAACTTTAAAAATAGTCTATTAATATTAATCCGAGCCTTTTTATTAAATTATACTACATGAGACAACAGTAAACAAAAGAAAGGATTTAAATAGCATCATCTCAATCTGATCTTATGAATTTAAATAATCTGCATAAACACAGTAAAACCTATGTTACTATGCAGGATGTTTAAAGTAAAAACATAAATTATAATAAATAGGTTAAATCATATCCCAGGTGATCAAGATTTAAATGAAAGTTGGAAATTCAATAAATTATTATAGCTATCGCTTGCTATTAGTAATAACTTATTTCAAAGTGCTCTTAATTTATTTTAAATCTAGTTACTTAGTATAGGCATAAATTTTATTGCTACTTAGTTGTAATGAGACAATAAGAGCTATGATTCTGTTGTTGTAGGTTCTTAAAATAAATTATATTTATTATGTTATAGATATACATGCAGCTCCATAGTGTAAATCAAATCAAAAACCGAACCACATTTCAAGCAATCTTCAATCAACATTACTATTTACTAAATATGATAATTTAATTTCAAATAAAACATAAATGAGTTATACGAGTAATCTGTAGTCTCAAATTTATGTAGTATTTATATAAAGCAAGTAAAGAAATGAGCAAAAGTAGTAGTTTTATTTTCAAACAAATACATAATATAAATATCACTTTAGGATAAATATATCTATTTAACTAATATTTAGAAAAAGATCCTTACCATAAGGACTATATACGATTACTATAATGTCAAAATCAGTTTTTGGTATGAACCAAAAGCTTTGTTGACTTACTGCTATTTCATTAATACTAAAGTATGTATATACTTTATGCTTGAAATTTTGGCCACAGTTCTTTAACATCTGACCTTAAAGGGATGGACAAAGCGTCCCCCCATTGACTTTCCATTTCACTATAAAACAAACCTCAATATTAAATTGTGCAATACTTTACTTTTCGAATGTCAATTTATTTGATGGCTCTTTCATCAACAAATCACATTTTATTTAAAAGAAGAATATTGATGTACTTCAGATCATTAGGTTACACTTTAGTATATCCATCAAATTATTAATTTTTGTAAAAATGCTACTCTCGAGCGGGGAATTGAACCCCGGTCTCCCGCGTGACAGGCGGGGATACTCACCACTATACTACCCGAGATCCTAAGCTTACTACTTGGAGCAAAAAAATATATTTATTATTTATTTTTAAATTTTCTATTTTATGAAATATAGTAGTGTATGAATAACTTACAAAGAGTATTTATGACTGTGTTAAAGTATAGCATTAATTGAATAATTCAAATCATATTTAAAATTCCAAAAAAAATTCATAAACGGCTTTGGAAAATAAAATTTCTTACAGCCTATGATTCTTTAAACAATATAATAAGATTCATAGCATTTCAATGAATACTTTCAGTTCTAAATCTTTTCTGTAGGATCTTTTTATAGCTGCTATAACTCTTTTTCAACTTTTTTAAGGGTGATTTTTGTAGTTAATCTATTTATACGCAATTTTTTTGAAGTCTGGTTGAATATGATAACAGAGTTTTAATATGATTTTTCTTTTGAGTAATCAACTGGTTCATAAAATTATAAGAGCTGCACTGACAAAAATTTTAGCTTGTTTTTTCACTCTAACACATTATTAATTTGAATCTATTTTAATCAAAATAATTATATATAACTATTAAAAGTTGATGATTTATATATTATCTATAGTTCCGTGTTTCTATCATTTCTGCTATTTTTAATCAATTACCTAAATACTGATTTTCTCTATTTATAATACTTTCTTATTATTTTTCAGCTCTAATATATGGTAATTTTACAGTTTAAAGAAATTCTATTTATAAACCATTTTTAAAATAAATAAGAAATATACATCTGAATATTTTAAAGCTAAATTTCAACATTATTTTTATAATCCAATAAATCCTATGACTAAATGATTCATTTTATTATTATTTTATTATTATTTTATTATAATTGAACATTATTATTATTATTTAAATTTGTACACCTTAAGTAATATTTCCATTCTTTATTAGAATTAAAATATTATGTGACTACCTTAAAAATAAACTATTCAAAATACAATTAACAGTATAAAAGATAATATCATATTAAGTAAGCGTTCTAACATTATACTAAGTTTAAATGTTTGCATTCACATTCTTTAATAGTAAAGTAAAATTAAAATTCTTATATATAGATAATATTAATCATTAAAATTTTTTATGACCACTTTTTTTCAAAATTCAAGTCCATGACTAAAATTTTAATTTTACAAACAAAAATAGCTTGAGAATAAAGATCAAATAGATAAAATGGAACCTTCTTGCCCAATATCTGATTGGAAAGACAAAGCCAAGTAATAACCTGAGATTACCAAACAGTCGTATACCATATATGGCACTTTTTTAAGGCAATATTACACAATATGAAAGATCTGAGTCATAATATTTAACATGTGACTTTGTATAACAGCAATAATTTGATGATTCATTGTTCAACAGATCATAAGGCAGAAGTCCAAAAAGAGAAGCTTATAAATAAATCATATGAAAGAAGTTTTCAAAAGTATTTAAAGTTTTGATCCGATTATAAACTGGAGATATTTATTTAATTTCAAAAGAACATGAGCCATGGTCAAGCAAAATAAAGAGAAAGAAGCTTTGCTAATCACTATGTATCAAAAATACGTGTTAACATCCTATTTCAAAATCGACCCGAAGCCATGTAGTGAAATCATTAAGCAGATAGCTATGGACGCTAAATTGTATGAAAAACATGTAAGGAAGTGGTTTAGCCTGACGAGGAAGAGACTAAGAGAGGACTCCTCTGGGGAATATACACGGCAATTCAATTTTGAATGGAATACTATGTATGCTACTTATAGCTCAACTTCGCCAACTAGACAAGAATTTACAAATGAAACTAATTTAATTAATGTGGAAGAAGATATAAGCACAACAAGTAATAACGAAACTAATAATAGCACGAACAATACAACTAACAAACTAAAAGTAAACCCGTTATCTATTAAGTTTTTGTTAAAAGATCAAGAATCCGAAGAATAATTGTACTAACGCTTAAAATAAAAGTTATTTAAAATTCAACATAACATATTATATTAAAGCTTTATTAACTGTAAATATTTCTAATTAATAATCTTTAGTGAGATTTGATCCATGAAAGACTTTAAAAATCTACCATTTTATCCCCACATGTTTAAATTTTTGGTAGTTATTTTTATTTTTAAACTTATTTTTAAACTGTCAAGTTTTTTACTTGACATATGATGTCAAAGAATTTGATCAATTGTTACTACCCCAACCTAATTTTAAATTGTTATAGGATGGGCTTACCTAATAATGATTTAAGAATATTTGATTTAAAGAAGCACATACATGCTATTCTAGAAAAGTTGAATTCTTTTTTATACATTAAGACATAGTTAAAGTTTGATCCTCTATATTATAACTATAAACTACTTTTGTTTCGAAAGTTCATTTATTCAATATACTATAGCCAATAAAAAAGGCCTTGGAGTGAAAATGCAAGAGGTGAATAAGGTAAATGAGATATTATGTTGGAATCACTAAGGAAAAACAAATAACGAACCTATTGGAAATAGTATATAAATAAAAGTGTTCAAAAAACAGTTTAAAAAAATTGATATTTATATCACTTTTATTGATCTCTATTTTATCCAGTATTTAAAATACATTCATGTCCAAATCAAACCAGAACTATCAGCTAAAGTTCCATTGTTTACCACAATATGCCCTCAAACAAACATTACTATATTTAAATTTAAAATATAAAATCAAAGTTTTAACTGCGTGTAAGAGTTGGTATCAATCATTACTACTATGTTTCTGGGAAACTACAAAATTCACAAGAAGCACTGCTTCAGCAAAAAAAAACAAAATTTAAAGAAAAATGGCCATTTAATTAGATACCTAAATATAGAAAGTAATAACCACAAATTCACTAAAAAATGTTGTTCGGATCTGAGAGCATATGGGACTAACGAGTATAATTTTCAAAAAATTAAAAAAGAGGTAGGGTTCTCCCCAAATGGTATATCTTTTTATATCGGATGTGATGACAACGAGTATTTGGGAGAATTTTATCACAAGCTAGCGGCTTTGAGTAACAATATAAAGCATTTAGAGTTAAATTTTATAGAGAGTTATGTTTTGCCTATATTAATGTAATTATTCCCAAAAGGGTTATCATCATTATCCCTTATGAGCATTAGGAATGGAGTAAAATGTTCAAAGGCTTTGTTCGATAGAATAACCCAATTAAAATACCTCGGTATAACTAGTTGCTTTACAATGAAAAAAGATAGAGAGCTGTTTATGGGTTACTGTTTTCCTTAACTCATAAGATTAAACTTGTCAATGTTCGAAGAAAGAATTACAATTAATTTCAACTCTTTTCCATCTTTAATTGAATTGGATTAAATTTGGCCAGTATAGGAAATCTGAAGTTTGAAGGGATTTGTAGGGCAAGGTTTATTAAAATAAATTGGGTAGTTTTAGATAGGCATCTCATAGAACTGTCCTTATTCCATGAATTGAGGGTTTTTGAATTAAAAAATTGCCTCAAGTTGACTTTGAGGACTGCTAACAGTATTCTTTATTTCCCGAAATTAACAAGTTTAAAGTTGTCAAAGCTTAAGGCTGATTTAAGCTCTTACATATTCTTATTAGATGAACTTTGTACAAAGGAAAAGATCAATCATGTACTTTTAGGTATATGTAATTTTATAATTGGATAGAAGTTTATAAATTGTATATATCATTGTTATCCGCTATTAGAAATTTTAGAATTAAAGCAATGTCCGTTTATCTTATATTCAGTAATTAATTCATCGCAAGCATAGAAGAGTAAATTAAACTTAAAAACCTTTGAGATTAGTTTATATGGTAAGGAAATGAATAATATTTTAAGTTGCATTTTAAACTCTTATACAAAGTTAAAGGCCTTAAAGTTATCTAAGTTATTTACTCAATCTCAAAACAATTCATAAATAATAGCTTTAACCAACTTTCTATTTGAGTTAATTACAACGTTAGTTATTTAAAGGATTCGTATTTCTTGGTTTATAAACGCATATGTTTATACAATAGACTTAAATTTTCAACAAAATAGATTTTTTTACTATTTTATTATTAACTTTCAAATGATGTTCTACTAATTATTCTTTGATATTTCTAAATTAAGAAATTAATTAACTAGTACTCTTTTCAAGCTTGGGTAGGTACTAGCTAACTGTTCATTTTAAAATAAAAACACAATCAGTAAGGACTGAATCACTAGAACGCAACAAATAATTAGTTATAAAATTTATCCTTTACCAATGCACATTCAAGTTTAAACAGCCGCATTAGTCAATCACTTTCTAAATTTTTAAAAAATAGCAAAAAGAGTAATAGTAAAAAACATCCACATATATTGAAATAACGTATAATTGATATATAAAACGATAACTCAAAAATAATAACATCCTAAGAAAATATTTATTCTAATCTTTTAATACAATTAATATTTCCAGAATAAATTGAGTTTCATCTCAAGAAAAGTACTTTCTAATAGCTTTTTTAGTTTAAGGACGTGAAGCATATAATGTTTTATTTATAGTAAGTCTATAGGATGAAAAGCAAACAAATATATGAGAGAATGTATAAAGGCCTTTTTATCAGCTTTTAAAATTGACCAAAAACTTTAATAGCATCTGAAGGTTTCGATCCTTCGACCTCGGGGTTATGAGCCCCGCGCGCTTCCTCTGCGCCAAGATGCTATTTTTAATACGTAAACTGAATATTTTCTATATTTATATCTAAAATAAGATTCTAGTTGCTATATGAGGCTGTTTTTTTTGGTTTCATTACTTTCTCCATCTTTTAAGCACTATTTAAGTGGAAAAATCGTCAGTAAAAATTTTAAACATAAAAATATATCTCCATATAATCAATATATGAGGATGTATTTTTTTATTTAATAATCTTACTAGCAATCTTTCCGCTCAATAGCAAATGGGGATGTATTTTTGTGCTTAAGAACTTTATAATAAATTTTCCACTCAAATAGCGCTTAAAAAATAATGAAATCAAAAAAACACTCCCAAATAGTGTTTAAAAGATTGGAAAAGTGATGAAACTAGAAAAAATATTCCCATATATCTATTAGCATGGGATTATTTAATTAATGACATGATTTATAATTATAAAACCAACAACAAATTTAAATAGAGGTGTTTAAACATAGAGAACAACCTAATATTAAAAAACGATTAAATTTACGGTACATGGTAGTTCCAATTATAATATAAGTTTATAAATTAGTTTGATATATTTGTCTAGGCTTTAATAGATTTTAAAAGTAAGATGATGGATTGTTTTATGAGACTTCTAATTATATAATTTATATGGGGCTGTTTTTTTTAGTTTCATTATTTTTCCATTTTTTAAGCGCTATTTATGTGGAAAAATTGTCAGTAAAATTCTTAAATACAAAAATACATCCCCATATGTTCTTTACTTTAGAAAACGAACTTTGTTATTTTAATTTGTAATAAAATAAAGTTATTTATATTCCCCATTGTTCCAGGTTAATGGGATTTTATGGTTATGCCAATAAAATGAATATTAGGTGACTAAGCTTATTTGATGTTATTATAAAACTATTAAATAAGTGTTTTTGGTATATTTAATTGTTTTAACTATTATAATACAATATATAAACCAAGAGAAATCTTCATTTTATTTATAACATATAAGAATGAGTTTTGATTTTAAAACTTGGGATATTTCAAGCGTAAAAACCAACCTCTTTTCGTTTCCATCTCAAAATGAATTTCAAGGATCAAGTGAACAACCTTCCTGCTCTCCAACTTCAACAAAGCCACCTCTGTGTATCAAATTACCTTGGAATTATATCATAAAGCCTATTAATCATCCTAATCCCAATAAACTTAAGCTACCTACCATACATAAACAAACTTTAAGTACGTATGAACGTAACCATAACCTGATTGATTTCAGCCATGTCGTTAGTTCCAATATACCATTAGAGGCTATTGAATCGGACATACCGCTTTATTCATTTAGCTTGTATGAGATAAATTTATTATGTTTATTTGATCAAATCAAAGATGTCAAATATCCTCAAAAAGTTAGTAACCACGATATTGAATTTTTAAAACAAAACCGAGCCACTTCGGTTTATAATCTTTCTCTGCTAATTTTATTAGTAGTTTTAAGTAACACCTTATTAAAACCAAAGGATCGTACTAAGAATCCAGTCTACTTAACACATATTACTAAAATGCTAAACAGCTTTGATATATATCTCAAAAAGCATCAGCTTACTTATACTCAACAATATTATTTTAGCCTTACCCTAAAGTTATATGATACCTTTATGTCTAGTCCTTTCTTAAATTAAATTTCGTTTTTCTAATAAGCTATCTAATATTTTTTTAGTCTGATAGCTAATTTATAATAGACAAATAGTGGCAGTTAATTATATATAATTAAAATCATAGCCTAAAATTTTACATTGTAGTTTAATTTATTAATAGAAATGAGTTAACAATATTCTAAACTTGGATTCTAAAATTCAGGTTAATAGTTGAATTTAGTTATTAAAAGAGGATTGAGCCATTGCATTTGTATTAGAGTTATATTCTGCTTGTCCATAAGAAGACCCATAATTAGTTGAATAAACAATGGATCCACTGGGCCCAGAAATTGCGTTATATCCATTACCACTGTATAAACTTGAATTAGGCCCTTTAGAAGCACCAATACTAGCACCTGCTCCTGCAGCTTCACTTAGCATGGTATTCCCATTTTGAGAAAATAAAGCACCTTCTGAATTTGAGATAGGAGAGTTATTTGTGATATCATTTTCGGAAGATGTTGATGAAGTATCAACAATACTAGAAAAATTTGGACTAGAAGCTTCCTTTACAAAATTATTTGTTGATGAAGATTCAGAAATAGGCTCTAACATTATCATCCCACGGTTGTTTTGAGGATCGAAACTAATTTCCATATTAACAAATGGAGTGTTAAATTTATACACTTTGCCTTTTGTATCAGATTCAGATTCAGATTCAGATTCAGATTCAGATTCAGATTCAGAGGTAGATGTAGATATGGTATTAGGGTTAGAATTTTGATTTTGGGTTATCATCGTATTTGGAGTACTATTGTCAATTGCCGTAGAATTTAAATTCGAAGAGGCGTTATTTGATTGTTGAATGTTTGAAGTAGATTGATTAATATCGATTGCTTGTGTTGTTGGATTCATGCTACTTGAATTAGGGTTGTTATTTCCATTAGGCTTTGAACTATTTACTTCAGCTACTATTGAAGAAGAATTTGTGCTTGTAGAGTTTGGGTTAGAAGAAATCTGGCTTATACCTAAAACTGATTGTTCCCCTTTGGATGCAGATACACTTTTATTTTGATCAATGTTGTTATTATTTTGGTTTAAGGTTGAATTTGCAGAACCTTTTGACGAATTAATAAAATTTAATACTATATATTGCTTTTTAGTATCAATGGTCTGCTTTTCATTTTCAGCCTCTGTCTTATTAAAAGAAGTATGAACTGGGGTTGATAAAACGGATGCTACTACTAATAAAATAATACTTGTGTATTTGATCATATTTTAGAATGATAATATTAATAAAATGAATTATATTATTCTCAACTTTTTAAGTAGCTTTTTTTCGATAAATTCATTACTTTTATATCGTTTTATTGTTATTTACTCTTTTTTAATGAACTAATTGAGATACATTGAGATATTATTATATTTCTTGTAAAACTTTACCATTTCATTTTGATTGCTTTGATTATTTTCATTAATCCTTTTTAAAAAAATCTAGTTTAATGGATATCAACTGATGATTAAAATTAACCAAATTTAGTAGTTTAAAACAATACTTCAAATAATTATTAAGATATAGCAGCAATAAAATATAATATTCTGCTTGTATTCTACTTTTACTAATCAGATTTTTAAATTAGATTAATAGAGTATTTTCAACCTTTAGAAAGTTTTTTAAAATATAAGTTCAAGTAACAAAATCCTTTAAGGTAATAAATATTTAAAAATACGTTTTAATTTTTTAAAGCATATGGGCCATGTTTTAAGTTAATAGGAAATGCTTTAGCATATCCATCAAAAAGGTTAGACAATTTCTCGAACCAGTTAATCAAGGTTTTGTCTTCAATGTTTTGAACACATACTTCAAAGTGTACAGGTGTAAGCACTCTAATAGATTGTAATAGGGAAAAGACGATGTAATCAGAGTATGTAGCTAAATTAAAAACAGTAAAAACAAATTTACTAAAATGATAATCATCACTTACGTTCTGTGCCTTCAAAAAAAGGGGTATCCTTTAACATAAGGATAAGTGGTTTTAACAACCTTTCAAAATCCACATAAAGCCCTTCTATAGGACGTGAAAACATTTTTATTCCAATGTCAAATAAGTCTTTCTGTAAGTCTTGATCTTCCTTTAGTAAGACGTCCCTCTCTGCTTCTATACATAGCCCACCAATTATATCAATATTAGCTTCAATGTACTTTTCTAAAAATTCGGCAAGTTTTGAACCATTTGGAAATAATTTTGGGTTTTCTGGAAACCTTTTTTCAAGCTCTATTGCAATATCTCTACTATTATAATACACTGATCCATCTTCAAACTTTAAGGCTGGAACTTGCTTCCATTTACCATCACTAAAAATTATGAGATTTAAAAATACATTATTATAAATATTACGTTAATTCCAAAATGGTCTTATTAAGTTGTCTAAAGTTTAATTTTACTTCATTAAAATCAAGACCCTATTAAAAAAGTTTAAAAAAAACAATATTATATAAAAATCGTGTTTACCTTATGTTTTAATGCCATCTGTATCCGCCATACATAAGGCGAGAGACACAAATTTTCTTCATCACTATTAAATAAAAAATACAAATCCATTTTTTTTAAGAAAGTTATTTGAAAGATCAGCGTTTATATATTATCCTTTTATATAGCCTATCTTACGCAGCTATTCAATCCCAAATCATGTTACGCAGCTATTCAATCTTAAGTCATGGCTGCAATAAGGGGGTGTATTTTTTTGTTTAAGAATTTCACTAACAACTTTTTCCACCTAAATAGTGCTTAAAAATGGAAAAAGTAATGAAACCAAAAAATACCCTCATAAATTATGATTTATAAAAGGGATATTTACTTTTAAAAAAATAAATGATGCAATACTCTAATATAAATAATTTTTATTTTTCATTGAACATTAATACTAATTTTATTTAAACTGATTAATAATTTCTAATCGTATTATATACATATTTGGTAAATTTGCAATGCTTTTATACAAATTTTATATGAAAGTACTTTTGTAACAGTATGGGGATGTGTTTTTGTACTTAAGAATTTTACTAATAACTTTTCCACCCAAATAGCACTTAAAAGATGGAAAAAGGTAATGAAGCCAAAAAAATCATCCCCTTATCTTTGCATAAGGACATATTATCTCATAGCTAAATTCCTTTGATTATTATTTTTTAATATTGAACCATTTGTGGTAAGTGGCTATTAACCTCTTGATTAGAACATTACTTTTCCAAGGAAGAATATACAGTTGTTGCGTTAAACCTGGAGTAGAGCTGAATAAATTTAGTTTATTTCTACATTTTAACTAATCCTTAGTTGAACATTAAGTACTTACACAATAGTACTTGTCATAAATCCATTTCTTAAAAATCAAACACTTAGTTAGTCGATTTAAAACTCATTTAAAATGCTTTTGAGTAAAAATATAGTTATAATAAAATGATATCCTACATTTAAGCTTTACTTAGAGTTATTCATAGATAAAAACAACAACAAAGATACATCAACCATATTAGTTGATGGCTTATAAGAGTTTTTATTTGGTACTATTAATAAACTTATTGAGTTTTGCTGATCGTGTGTTAGACATTTTCAAAATAATACATAGCTTTTTGGTAAATAAATAGGTAGACTATTGATTATAGTAGTAATTTTTGTTTTTGACTTTTTTAATCTTGAGTCTTTCTTAGTTGGAAGCCATTTGGCCTAATACTTACATAGTAAAGTTTTTATGATTATAATTATATACTTTTACCTTGCTTTTTTTTGAAAGTTATATTAGGTATTTTCATAAATTTCAAAACTAGTAATCTTTTTAAATTTAGTCTATTACTAATCCAAGTAACTTTAAAAGGTAGATTCATTAGTGAAAGAGCAAAGTATTAAAAACACCCAGTTTTTATCAAAAATTTTGTTACTATTGCATAAAATCACTTATTGAACTTGTTCATTTTAAATAACAAATACAAATAATAAGCTACAAATTTTAAAATAGACCAAATATCTTTTAGATGTTTTTATCAGACTAAACATTCAGGGTTTCAAAAAGGCAAGTTGCGGTCATTGATCCGAGCCCCATAAACCTCTTAATAGGCTATTGAAAACCCCTTTTTTGATGTTTCTTAGCTTTCTTCCCTCCTTTCCTTTCTATGTTATTTTTTTTACATATCAAATTTTATAAGTAAACCATACCATCTCAATGACATCTTATCAAGAAAAATAGACCAAATAATATTAATTAAACATCTATTTAATCTTGTGTCTAACCAATAAGAATGAACTAAACATGCATAACAAACTTTACCTGAATTCAACCTTTGCTTTTAAGTTTGCTAAAATAAAGCTAGTAAGTTAAATACATTGAATTGTATATTTTTTTAAGAAATTTGGTCTTTAGTGCGGATCGTTTTGATTGGTTAAAAGCAAAAAAGGCAAATTTGACCAGATTTAAGCAATAGAAAATTAGCTAACTTAAATACTAGCCATAAAATTCCAAAAGTAAATTTGGGATCTTATATTTATAAAACATTAATGGCTTGTATAATAAAGTACTAATATTTCCTTTTAGGAAGCAGTCACTCCAAAGGATCCACTTTTACGAAAAGGTAAACCATAAGTTTATATGTATAAAAAGTTTATTTATAATCTAAGATTTAATAGTCAGCATTGTATGTTTATATTTTTGTTCTACTAAATCAAGTTAAACACAATTAAATATTTAGATTTATCTTCGCTTTATTTTAATTTTGATTTATAATCTGTGAATTTATTACTTTTAGAATAAACAAGATACTATTTATAAAAATTAATTTACTCTTAATTTGAGTTAATAGCATAATTTTTTTAAATCTAAAATATTTTGTATAAAGAAAGGATTTTGTTTTCAAAAAGATTGGGGCTTTATTGCCAAAAAGCCAGCCTATTAAATTTAAAGATAAATTTTTACATGTCTTACTCTATTTAATAAATATATTAATGTATTTAGCACCAAAGTTAGTGCCCAAAAATATATGGGGATAGGTTTTTTTGTTTAAGAATTTTACTACAATCTTTCCACTCAAATAGCGCTTAAAAAATGGAAAAATAATGAAACCAAAAAAAACAGCCCCATATATTAATATATGACCCGAACTTTATGTGTTAAAAAGAATACTATTGATGAATAGCTAATTTTTGATATCGTTTTTGGTTTTTACCTGCCTTTCCTGTTACATTCTCAAATACTTTGTTATTTATGGTAGAGTTTTTAAAAGTCAATACTGAAAGTGAAATTTAGTTGAAAAATAAGCATACATTTCAACTTGGTAAGCAATATGAAATAACACACCTTTGTGTTGCTCTTTTGCATGTTTTCTAGCTGATACACTTTTTGAAACTTGAAATTTTGAATAGGATTAAAGAATTATTATGATATTATTGTGTTTCTTTATAATTGATGCTTTTATATACATTATCCTAAATATAGCAAACTATACTTTAATAAATTATTTTAATTGTTGACTATAATAAATGTAACAAGTAAAATTAGATCATTTTTAAACTATTGGTATACATTATCATTTACATAATAAAATTTTTCTAAAACAAGATAGTCTAGAATCAATACTATTAGCTTATAAATTTACTATATTTATTTTATAATGAATATTTTGTGTATTAAGTTCTTGATTAAATTTGTAACCTTGTAAATTTGTTAGAAGGTTATTGCGGAAGTCCGAAATTATTTTACTCAATTTATGAATAAAAGATACGTATTTAATTTTTTTCAAATATTAGGAGTAGCAATATTTATCCAATATTTGACTGTAACTTAAGCCAAAATTCTCAATTTTTCAAAACAATGGCTCAAAATCAACTTTTGAGACTCACACTTTATCTTTTTCATGCTTTCATGACATGAAAAATAATTTATCAGTTATTAAAAAGTGCTTTAAATAATAGCGTATTATATGGCTAGGTGACCGCATATACGTTACACTATTCCTTTGACCTATCTTTAATGTTAATTACTTGTTTATCATCTCATGTTCCTTTATGTTTTTTGTATTTTATTTAATAAACTCTTATACCTTATTTGTCATCTGTTCCTTACCTTTGGTATTACATCAAATCAACTTATACTGCTGGTTTTTTCTGTCTTTCTATATATCAACATTTGATATTTCTCACCGCAGCAATAGATAAGAGATGATTAAATATTTACAAAGATTTTGGGTAATAAAAAGATAGTGGCTTCGGTCTTCTATTTGTTAGCATAAAAAGCTGTAGTTTAAAAAAGTAAATTTCACTGTCTGAATCGGACCTGCTTAAACTCGGCTCACTTAATTTCCGAACTTTTTTTTTGAAAGAATGGGCTTGCTTTTTGTTCGATTTATCCAATATATTTTTCAGCTAAGATAAAGGAAAGAAATGAACATATGTTGGTAGAGAAAAGAAGATTAAAAATTGTTTTAATAATACAAACTGTTGTTAACTCATAATTGAAGCTATAAAGTAAATTACATTAATATCTGGTTATTTTTAGCTTAATAAGAATTTATTTTTGAGCTATCCAAATCTAGTTATTTAATTTATAATATTGAATATATCCATATAATACTTAGCGCCTAAATAGTTAACCCAATAATAACTCGCTTTTAATTGGTTAAAATCATATTAAATTTATCGGTTTTAGGATTATCCAAGTCTAAAAAAAATAGAAAAGTAGAGTTTATCCCAACATTGGTAGGCTAACAAAAATCAATGAAAACTGTGCCTTAATTAGAAAAATTCTTAGGGGAGCAAAAAAGCTGTGATTTCATTTGTCGATTTTATTAGTAATTTTTATTAAAGTGAATAGATCAGTGAATAAAAATTATCTCAACCTTAAATCACGATAGTATATAAATAAACATAAAATGTACTTTAATGAATAACAATTTATTTTAATACATTTCAATAATAATATTATAATTATTATTTTCTTCAAAATATCAATTATTTATTATAATATTAGATAATGGCTAAATCAAAAAAACAAAACGATAAAGAAGAAAAGGTAGCTTCTGTCCAACAATTAGCCCCAGTCTCATTTGGAAAACTATATACCTATGCTACCCCACTTGATAAACTATTAATGATTATTGGTTTAATAACTTCAGTAGGAGCCGGAGCTGCATTACCTGCTACATCTATCTTATTTGGAAATATGATCACAATTATGGGTGAATTCCAAATGGGAGGTTCACCTGATGTGTTTATGGAAAATATTTCCTTATTTGCTACTTATTTTGTTTATTTGGGTATCGGTGTATTAGTATGTACTTATATATATATGGCATGTTATATCTATGTAGCTGAAAGACAGATCCATCGTATTCGTGAAGAATATTTACGTGCAGTTTTGCACCAAAACATTGCTTGGTTTGATGATTTAGGTGCTGGTGAAGTCACTACTCGTATTACTAGTGATACCAACATGGTTCAAGATGGTATTGGAGAAAAAGTAGCCATCATATTTCAAGACCTCGCTACTTTCGTTTCCGGTTTAGTGATTGCATTTACAGCCGAATGGAGATTAGCTCTTGCTGTCCTTACTATTGTTCCAGTTATTGTTATAACCGCTATTGTGCTCAACAAATTTGCAGGTAAATACACCACAAATGGGTTGAATTTCTATTCAGCGGCCGGTACTTTAGCAGAGGAAGTATTCTCATCTATTAGAACCGCAGTCGCTTTTAATCAACAAAAGAAACTTGGAAAAATGTACGATGATTTAATAATGAAAGCTGAAAAAGAAGGTCGCAAAAAATCAATCACCATTGGTATTGGTGTTGCTATAATCTTTTTTGCTATTTACTGTGGTTATGCTATTGCTTTTTATTATGGAGGGGAATTAATTAATTGGGGACTTATTGGTTCTGGTAAAGTTGTTAATGTCTTTTTTGCTATTTTACTCGGTGCTTTTTCGTTATCTAATGTCCCTCCTCACTTTCAAGCTGTTACCTATGCTCGTGGAGCTGGCGCTAAACTCTTTGAAGCTATTGATCGTGTACCACCTATTAGATCTAATTCCAAAGAAGGTGAAAAACTCTCACAAATTGTTGGTGAAATCGAGTTCAAAAACATTCGCTTCGCTTATCCTTCCCGTACAGAGGTACAAATCTTTGACGATTACAGTTTGAAAATTGAACCAGGTACCACTGTAGCTTTAGTTGGGGCTTCAGGATCTGGTAAATCAACAACCATTCAGCTTCTAGAGCGTTTTTATGACCCAGATTCTGGTGAAGTACATCTTGATGGACACAATATTGCTAAATTAAATCTCAAATGGTATAGACAACAACTTGGTTTAGTATCTCAAGAACCTACTTTGTTTAGTGGTACTATTGCAGATAACGTCGCTATTGGTTTAATTGGAACAAAATATGAACATGCTCCCAGAGAAGAACAAATGCCACTTATCATTGAAGCTTGCATTAAATCTAATGCTAACACCTTCATTACCGGATTGCCTTTAGGCTATGACACTCAAGTTGGTGAACGTGGATTCTTACTATCAGGTGGTCAAAAACAACGTATTGCTATTGCTAGAGCTATAGTAAAGGATCCAAAAGTTTTACTCTTAGATGAAGCTACATCCGCACTCGATACTCAATCAGAAGGTATTGTTCAAGAAGCTTTAGATCGTGCTAGTCAAGGACGTACAACTATCGTCATTGCTCATCGTTTATCCACAATCAAAAATGCAGATAAAATTGTTGTGATGGAAAGAGGACGTGTCCTTGAAACTGGTAACCACAATGAGTTAATGGCACGCCCTAATGGTGCATATCGCAAACTAGTTGAAATCCAAGATATTCGCCGTAAAAAGGAATCAGCTGAAGTTAGTGAAAAAGTCCCAGAAATTGATAACGACGCCACTGAATACGTAGAAACTGTTGTAGAAACTAAGGACGGAAAAACCGAGATAGTTAGAGTTGCAACTACTAATTCAGTTTTATCAGTTAAATCCAATATTGAGGAAGGTGTAACAAGTGAATTCAGCAATCCATTATCTGAGTTAATTATGGAAATCATTAAAACTAATCGTCCAGAAACCAATCTCATCCTCATTGGTACCTTTGGTTCAATTGTATTAGGATTAATTTATCCTTTCTTTTCTATTATTTTTGCTAGTTTATTGGATGCCTTTAACCAGACGGGACAAAAATTATTAGACGATACTGCATACTGGGCCCTTATGTTATTTATCATTGCCATAATTGCTGGTATTGCACAACTTTGTTCTCAATTTGGATTTGCTATTTCTTCAGAGAAATTATCAGCTCGCTTAAGAATGAATTCTTTTAACTCAATTTTATGGCAAGAAATCGGTTGGTTTGATCGTGATGCCAATTCTACAGGTTCCCTTATATCTGCTTTATCCCAAGATGCTCAAGATATTCAAGGTTTCAGTGGTGTTACATTTGGATCCATTCTCAATATAGTCGTTAATCTTATTTCCTCAATGATTGTTGGTTTAGTTTTTGGATGGAAATTAGCTTTAGTTGTTATTGCATGTTTACCATTAATTTTATATTCTGGTTATTTACGTATTGCTATGATTCGTAATTTCCAAAAGAAAAATAAGGAGTCTTATTCCAAATCTGCTGATATGGCTTGTGAGAATGCTGCTGCAATGCGTACCGTAGCTTCACTCACTAAAGAAGACCAAATTTGCGAACAATACCATCATGCTCTAGAAGAACCACTAAGAGCTGGTTATCGTAACGCTGTTTACTCTTCATTTGTATTTGCGCTTTCTATGTCATGTAATTTCTATGTAAATGCTCTTGCATTTTGGTATGGTGGTACTTTAATGTCAACTGGAGAATATAATGTCCAAACTTTTTTTACCGTTTTCATGGCTCTTATTATGGGTGCTTCTGGTGCTTCAAGAGTTTTTGCCTATGCCCCGGATATGAACAAAGCTCGTGATGCTGCTGCATCTATTTTCTACCTTATTCATCGTAAACCTCATATTGATTCTACTGAAGAAGGTCCAGGGCGTAAAATAACCTCAACCAGCGAAAAGAATGAATCTCCTATTCGTGGTACTCTTAAGTTTGAAGGTGTACATTTCCATTATCCTACCCGTCCAGGAGCAAAAATTCTAAAAGGTATCGATTTTGAAGTCCAACCTGGTCAATTTGTTGCTTTAGTTGGACCATCTGGCTGTGGTAAAAGTACATCTATTGGTCTTTTGGAACGCTTTTATGATGTCTCAAGAGGTAGGGTTATGATTGATGGTGTTGATGTA
Source organism: Batkoa obscura (assembly GCA_030770535.1). NCBI lineage: Eukaryota > Fungi > Entomophthoromycota > Entomophthoromycetes > Entomophthorales > Batkoaceae > Batkoa > Batkoa obscura. The sequence continues at coordinate 719,429 of JASVEC010000019.1, forward strand.
AGAGATTACCATCTTCCTTCTTTAAGAGATAATATTGCTCTTGTAGGTCAAGAACCTTCACTTTATGATCTTTCAATTAAAGACAATATTATGTTTGGTGCACGTACATATGGAGCCTTACCAACTATGGATGATGTTATAAATGCAGCTAAATCAGCTAATATTCACGATTTTATTGTTACCTTACCAAATGGTTATGATACTAAAGTAGGTGGAAAAGGCTCTCAATTATCAGGTGGTCAAAAACAACGTATTGCTATCGCACGTGCTCTTGTTAGAAACCCATCTATCTTACTTCTAGATGAAGCTACCTCTGCTCTTGATGCTGAATCAGAAAAAGTTGTACAGCAAGCATTGGATAAAGCAGCAAAAGGCCGTACTACTCTATCGATTGCCCATAGATTATCTACTATTCAGGGTGCTGATGTAATTTTAGTATTAAAGGATGGACACATTGTTGAAAGAGGAAGTCATGATGAGCTTTTATCTCAACAAGGAGTCTATTTCGAAATGGTACAACAACAAGTTTTAGACGAACAAAATCAAGATTAAAACTAATATTTATCTTCTCATAAAATAATTTAATAAAAAAGTATTCTTTTAGAAAAAATTGATATATTTTTATTGCCACTATTTCTTTTTCTAATCATTATTGTCAAATATTAAAACATCAAAAGACTTGTCCATAGGAGGAGGACCCTATTAAGACAAATTGTATATATTTAATTCAATTAAGTTTTGTAAAGATAAACATAAAGATCAACACTAAAGACTTCAGATCCTTGGTTAATAAAATAAGCAAGTTATTACTTGCAACAGAAAAGACTTATATCTAACAACTAACTCGTTAATATATAAAAACATCTTGATGTTGCAATTCCATATTCTTACCTGTAGTTCTTAACTGAAAAATTGAAGCTATTTATAAAAGCCCCTATAATTTTAAAGTTGAGCAAAATCAGTTAAAAAATTCTATTTACGATTTGAGTTTTTAAATTACTTCAATATATAAATTATATTTTCTAAAAGCAATTTTTACTTTGGTGTACTTTATGAACTTGGGAATATCACATTGTATAGTATCACCTTAGTAACTTATCAAGGGAAAAATAAAAATGAAGTGTAAAAAAAGTGCAAAAAACATAATTTATTATGTATTCTATATAACAAATTTAAAAAAATGTATAAAAGATGTATTGTTGTATTATGAAGTATATTACAAGATAAAAACTCTTATATGTTGAGGAATAGATTAAAGAGAAGGTAAATATCATTAGTTAAAATAACCGCATATAGATGTACTCTTAGAACTATTTAAGAAAGGTTAGATAAAAATATCTTTGATATTCTATTTTATTAAACATATCAATATGTTCTTTACTTTTATGGAATAAATTCGATAAGATAAAATCATGTTTTGGTGTAATAAATAAACGTTAATTGTTAGATAATTTAAATTTTCTAGAGTAATTAGTATATTTGGATTTCAATAATTAAAATTTAAATATTACATAAATAATCCTTGGCAATGATGAATATTTTGATTTTGTATCTATAGTATAAAAAATCCTTTAAATATTCTAGTATATAACAAAATAAACACAGTAAACTAAATAAGCAAAATTGATATATTGTTTACGTTTAAAATCGTAATTTTAAAGAATATATCATCTAATAATGTAATAAATATCTCATTATATGGGGATGTATTTTTGTATTTAAGAATTTTACTAACAATTTTTCCACTCAAACAGCGCTTAAAAGATGGAAAAAATAATGAAGTCCAAAAAAACACTACCATATTCAACATTTGAAATAAGATTTTGGATGAAATTTTTCTATTACTTAAAAATTAAATCACTATCAAACGGTTACATAAAATGGGGCTGATTTTTGTATTTAAGAATTTTACTAGCAATTCTTCCACTAAAGTAGTGCTTAAAAGGTGGAAAAAGTGATGAAGCCAAAAAAACATCCCCAAATGTTATCTCAATTTATAACATACTAGATTTTTGACTCATAACTATTCAAGGAAATTATTAATAATAATTATAGTAGGTTAATAAACTAATTATAAATAAAACGAATTACAATCTAGGGTTTAAAGTCTCCGATTTAACGCTTAAGCAAAATTTCTAGTACCTAAAATACCCAGAGTTATTTAATCATATGATTGTATTTGATTAATTTATTAGTTTATTAATCTGAAAATTTTTATATAAGCAACATCAAGTTTGTACTTATTTTTACTAGCTACCCTTGACTTAGAATGTTTTGTTGAGTAATCTCAATTTAAAAATTTAACATTTTAATTAAAATTATAGTTAAAATTTGGTTAAATTTATAGTTGCTATTGAAGACTTGTATTTTAAAAAAAGTTAATATATAATACATAAGGATGTATTTTTGGGTTCAAGAATTGTACTAGCAATTTTCTACTTAGTGTTTAAAAGAGAAAAGGTGAAGTTAAAAAAAATACTTTTATATACATAAAGCTTGGATTATACTTTTGAATTTCAATTAAATTATTATTAGTTTTAAAAGTGTATTATGAAAATATAATTTTATTAAATATAATTTTACATTTAAACTTTAGCAATTAAAAATGATTTAAAAAATAATCATCAAATTTCATTTTTTTTTCTAATTTTCTATATATTATAATTATAAAAAGTTTATATACATTTCATTCAACTATTTTGTTTTATTTTAAACTTTTTTATTTTTAGTTGTTTTATTTTAACAACTATAAAAGAAATCCTGTTTTCAATAACTTAATTTGATATTATATAATTTTCTACAGTTTTAACTATAGTTTTTTTAATATAAATATATTTGAAATAACCATTGCTTAGATATAGTTTTTTATATTATAAGTATTTAAGCTAAAAATATAGGAGGGATGTTTTTTTTTCGACTTCATCACTTTTCCCATCTTTTAAGCACTATTTGAGCAGAAATACTGTTAGTAAAATTTTTAAACAAACACATCCCCATATACTGTCAAAATGTAACATATGGGAGTGTTTTTTTTGACTTCATTATTTTTTCCACTTTTTAGGCGCTATTTGAGTGGAAAATTTGTTGGTAGAATTCTTAAACAAAAATACATCCCCATATAAAATTCTATTTTTTATATAACATTTAATGTTTTAAAAAAATACAAACTACCTTTTAAATATATTAAATCAATCTAAAAAATTATAATTTTATTTACTTATAAATTTTTTTACTGTGCTCAATTAATACCCTCCTTTGAAATTCCATTTTCAACTTTAATTGGATAATATTTCTCCGAAATATAAATCTAAGGATTGATTGGGTCAATTTTTTAAAAAAAATTGAATATTTATACATGATCCGAAAATTTGTTAATTATAAGTATAGTTATATTAAATTATTATTATGCATATGAAAACTATAACTGACTCTATAAATTTTATTATTAATTTTTATTCTAATAATTTTTTGATGTTTAGTACTAAAGATTAATAAATAAGCTGCAATATGCTTATTTTGCTTTTATTTGCAATAATTATTCTGATTTTTTTACTGATATCTGTAAATCCTGTAAATTTCATTATGATTATATTGATGAATTAGTAGTTGTCAAGACCTTCCTTCTACCTAAGCTGTTACTAATTATTAGTAAGAAAAAAATACACAAAGATAACTTACCACTTTCAATGAAAGGCCAAAATTTTAATTCAAGATAGCTATTTAAAATAGGCCAATGTTTCGACAATAGCTTGATTTTTCGTATTAGCTGTTTATAGTTTCCATCCTCTTTATCTGACTTCCCATAAATTAGACTTAAACTATATAATGGAAGTACTGATTTATAGTTTGTAATAAAGAATAAATCGGAATGAAACTGTGAGTACTTGTTACTAAAATAACTATCAATAATATTGTACGTTGATACTAATTTTTCTTTGATTGCTTGGATCGAGGGTAAAGAATAATTACTTAAGAACTGGTGAATTGATATTTTGTTATTATGCTTCACTCTGTTGATTTTTTTAAATAAAATCAGTGTCAATAAATATTGGTGTTTAAATGCTGTATAGTAATAAAGTTTCCCAATAAAGTTTGAATCATTGAATACATTTTCGTCCTTATTCAAAAATTTCGTCTCCCAAGTGATATAGGAATTCATACATTTGTTTATAAATAATAATATCTTCACACTATCATCCCTTAGTTTGTTGTAGTTACCCCTTTGGCTTTTACACTCTTTTGATAATAAATATATCTTTTGAATTGTTTGGTTTAATGACAGTTGCGCTACTTTAAATGAGAAAGGAGCAATTGATCCACCCTATAGCAAAATTTAACTTTTAATCTAAATTTAACTTAATATACTTACGATATCTTTAGGATAAAAATACATCATATTAATTTGGTTGTCAGTAATAGTGAGATCACATACAGGGATATCAATCCTTGGTATATTATAATGAAGATTGATTTGAATGATGTAATTGGTATACAAGCTCCACAATAAATTATAATTTAACATTTTTGAACGAAATGGGTTTACTTCCGTATTTTTTAATATTTTTGATTGTAACCCAATGATATGTGATAATCTAAAGATGTAATTAATACAATTCCATTATATTAAAAATAAGATACTTACTTTACTAATCTAACTATGTAAAATGGAATTAAATATAAAAAAACATTTTAGCATAAGGGAATTTATTATAAAGTTATAGGGTTTACCTTTTGAATAAGATGCTAATTCATATTCACCATAACTTATTTCCATATAAAGTATCATAACCCATGCAACGAATGATATCATCGTGACATCACCAGTTTCAAGGATGAGCTTTAATTTTAATTTTTTGTAAAAATAATTTTGATTTAGTGTCAATAAGTTAACAGATTTCAAATAGTATGCTAGCTTATAGCCAATCATACAAATGGAATCCCTTAATAATTCTAAATCGTTTGGATTTAAATCAGACTCAAGTAAATATTCCTCAATAAAAAAATCAATGGAATCTTGGAAATAAAAATATAATTTGGATAAGTAATGTGTAAATTGTTCATAGTCTAAAAAACCAATAAGCGTAAATACAAGATATAACATATAAAAGTACCTGTTCCTAAAGGGGACCTTATTAAAGGTATTGTAGTAGCGTTGAAAACCAAACCTAAAATTAATTGATGGACTTTACTTGAAGCTATTTTTCGATTTAATTTGAAGTCAATTCGACTTTTTTCTAAACTCAAAAAAGTATCAAACAGTTTTTCAAATTTTTTAACCTTTGATTTTAAGTTTAGAAATTTAGCACTAAGTTCTCTTTCATCGCTCATTTAATATGTTTTTAAAAAGGTGCCTTAAAGAGAATCTTCCTCATTTTATACTTTCTGTGGTGGCCAAGAAATCACCCTTATCCATATTTCTCGACATAAATTGATTATCTGGTTTGGTATTTAATATTTATTTTAAACATTACAAATAGTAAATAGATAAGATCAGCCAATCACTTTGTATTTATTCTTAAAGTGTAGTTGTCATGTTAATATTTTGGAACAATTAAAATAGTGGTAAAAGTTATGCGTAATTTTTATACAAATATAGCAAAGACAAACCTACTTAGCATTGGGTACATATCATACAATGTAAAATCCCACTAATTCTAGATAAATCCATTAAACATGAAATAGATAGTTTTCTTAGCATCAAGCAACGTATTAAGCCAAAATAGGATCGTTTTACTACCTTTTTTGACTGTTTCTATATAAAACTGCAAAGAAGTAAACTTTATAACAATATACCGAATATCTGTCGGTAAAATATCCGCAAATCCATAGTGTTTGTATACTTTGTAATACTTAGCTGGATAAACTTTAATTATACTCACTTAATTTCATCATTACCTAGTATTTTGAAGAGAATTGATAATTGAACTTTAAAATAGCAATATGATTCAATTTTAGTGTATTTAGGAATTTCATCTGATAAATTTCAGACTTATTCTTTATGTAACTTATCCTTAATAAATGCCGTTCTTTGATCGTTTTGTAATTGATGTCATCGTGAAGTCATTTTGGCTCATATTGATTGGTTTTTTTTGATATATTACATAATAAAACTATGCACTTAATTTAATTAAAGATTAAAAGTACAGAATTGGTGGGATTCTATCTATAGTGTGACTATTGGATGGATTTAAATTAACTTTTTAGCTGTAAATTTTAACTTAGATTGATAATCGTTATTTGATCATTAGCATTATGATATTGATTGAGAATAAAATTTTGCCTAGATATTTTTTTCATGATTGATTAAATAAAAATAAAGTTATGAGCTAGTTTAGTTGGGGTTTCGAAATGAGAAATATATTATTTTGTATAATTTAGTCTAGTTAGCTTTTAAAATTACTTATTTATAGTTGAAAGCCTTATCAAATTATCATTTGAATTGCTCTATAATTGCTTCAATATAAAGTATCAGACCAGAAATGTTTATAAGAAATGTAAATTTAGACCTTAATATGCTTTAAAATCAATACTCTGGCCTGGGCCAATTTGAATGGGACTCTTTCTTTAAAAGCATTAGGTATTCCAATTTACCTTCCATAATAGCTACAGAAAAATCTTATCTGTACTAGTCTAACCACTTTTTTCACTTACTAATATATTTCTCTATCCCTATTTTCATGAGTTTTGAGTTTTTGTATCAAAAAACCTAACTTTGTTTATTTTTTTAAAGCTTGAAAATATAAGTTTTAAAAGTTGATTACGAGCACCATGCCATGGATAAGTTATGCTCGCCAATTTTGTAGAGTAAAATTAAATTATGGCAAACTTTGCAACGTAAATTTATTTGCCTACATAATATTAGTAGTTAAACATATGGGGATGTATTTTTGTGTTTAAGAATTTTACTAACAGTTTTTCCGCTCAAATAGTGCTCAAAATATGGAAAAAGTAATGAAACCAAAAAAAACACCCCCATATCTTTTTGGGTTTTATTTCATAGTTTTTTCTATTTAATATAAAGTAAAAAAGGGACAAAAAAGCGAAATCAAAAAAGACATTCTGGATTATTGTTTATTGGTTCAAAATAATACCATATCATTTTCATTTATGGTTTACGCACCTTTACAAAAAAAGCAATGTGTAATAAAAGTTTTACCATTTGCTTGAAAAAACTACACATTCCTATAGGTGTGAAAAATTTAGCCTTAAGTTTATGTAAAATTGGGCAAAGTTTTTTAAGTAAATGGCAAAACTTTTATTGCAAACATTGTTTTTTTGTAAAGGTGCGTAAACCATAAACAAAAACAGTGGATTTTATTTATCCTTGATTTTCATATGCATTAATCTGCAACAAGACATTGTCCTGAGCAGACCTTCCAACTAAAAATATTGTTGTTATGATTGAAATATAAAAATAATGTTAAATTGAAATCAATTATTAATTAGGAAATTTACACCAAAAATAAAATAGCGTTAAAACTTAAAGATAGTAATGAAAGAGGATCAAATGAGAAGTCTGATAGTATTTTTAATATGCTATAAAACTAAATAGATATAAGGTTGTAGTTTTAATTTAAATATATTAAATGACTCCGAGGTTATTTTTATATTATAATATAGATATTTTTACAATCTAATAGGTGATAAAAAAACTTGAGATTTAGCCTAGCCAACCTTTATTTATCATTAAAAGTTATAGTTTATCTACATTTCGAGTTCTTTTTATTGCTTTAGAAATATTAGTCTATACAACACATTCTCCTCAAGTATTGGGAAGGAAAAACTAGGATATCTCAACTAGCCTAAGTGCCTTTTTCTGATCCTGTTGATCTCCGATCTCATCTTTTTTAAACCTCAAGGGTTTCTTTGGAGTAAACATTTGGGAATAGGAGATCTGATTAGTTTAAAACACAAATTTATTTAAAGCTAAAATAAGTTTGATTGAGTTAGAAATTATAAAATTAAATTCATTTTTAATAACATACTTCCAGATTATGATATTAATTAGTGTAAGTTTAGTAAAAATAAAAGCAAAACTTTTGGAAAGGAAATGTTTATTTAAATACCATATTAAACTATTTGACTTAACTTAAAGCTGTTAAAGGAAGTTTAATGAATATGTGGCAGTAAATACGAGCATAATACATTTGTGAGATCGATATAATAATAATTGGTAAATGTCAACTTTGTGTGTTTAGATAATGCAATTATTTGATCAAGCAAATCTTTTGCACGGATAAGATAAATAGGTAACAAGTGACGTAGATTCAAAGCTGGTAGATGACATAGAGCTAATAAACAAACAACTAAAAGAGTTAGTTTGTAAATTGGTATTATTGAGTTCTTTTTCAAAAATTTAAGGTCATGCTTACATAACAAGTTAACAATCTCTCCGTTTTTGACTGAATAATAATGGTCAATCAAATGCCTATCTGTATCTAATATTTCATATCCGAAATATTCAAGAGTATTAATATTGTTTAAATGAACGCTCATTTCACTCACTTTTTTGTGAAGGAAAATAATAGAAGAGTACATATAAATTTTATTATCGACTTCATTATCGACTTCGTTATCGATTTTGTTTACAATTTCATTTTGCTTTGTAGCACAATTACACATTAAATCAGCTTCTTCAGTTTTCATATTAATTTTGTCAAAAGAATTGTGCGACTCAACTATTTATATACTATTTTTTTACATTTTGTGATATAAAAAATAATAAATTAAGCTTGAACTATGGTTTTTAAAAACAATAGATTTTGCCATTAAAGTTGGTATTTTTTAAATAAGATTATAATACGGGGGATATGGTAAAAAAACAATCATTTTATATTTTAGTTCTTATGAAATTTTATTGAGAACAGGTAGTGTTCTAAATTAAACCTTGAGATTATTAACAAATCATTATACTTTCAACTAAACAATTACTCCGTGCTTAAAAAGTATAAATAATCCCCTATTAAGGAAGGCTCTGTTTTAGATGATACTTTAGTATGTAAATTTACGCTTTATTTAATTTATAAATTTGCGCATATTTTAATAAAGAGATATTTAGATAACATATAGGGTTTTCTTTCATACATACTAAGGGTGATTTAATGATAAAAATTAGGATTCATAGCAAAAGGAAGCTTAGACTAACGTGATGTAATTCTTTTTTTAAAGATATAAGTATTCAACTATCTTTAAGTGTATGTATAATTTTGCATAGCTACTATGCCTTTACTTTGATTTTATCTAAACTCATAGATCAACTACTGATGAGAATCTTTTGTTCAGCTATCAATTATCAATTATCAGATTCCTTAATTACCATAGGCCTCGTTCATTTTCCTGCTTAAGATATTTTAAATTTTATAGTAGCATCCATGACCTAAAGAATAATGTGAAAAGTTGATTTTCTGCACTGAACAACAAATATGGTTATCCTAGCTTCTATAAATATAAAGCATACGATACCTTAAATTATCGATCTAACTTTCTATAAATAATCTCAATGCTTCTAACTTACTAAAAAACATCTTAGTTACAAATTTCTTGGAAGTTTTATTGACTCAGACTCAAATTATTCGGAATTGATTATTAGTTTTTGTTGGTTCGCACAAAACATCTATACTTTATAAACTGCCAATCTTACTGACTTCATTTCTTTATCAGATTTTGTGACTTCTTTTATATATGGCGATATGTTTTTTCAAGAATTTTGCTGATAGCTTTTCCACTCAAATGGCGCTTGAAAAATGGAAAAAGTGATGAAATCATAAAAAACATCTTCATACGTAAAATTATTTATAATAAGTAGTAGAATCTTATCTAAACACTAACTATTGATATTATACTCGTTGATAATATTTTAATAAAAATTCTGTACAAATAATTTTGGCTACTTTTATAATTCTTATCATGACTTTAATTGGTTTAAAAATAAGACATCTTCAATCTAATTTACTTCAATTGATATTTAATAAATAGCCTTTGAATGTCATATTTAAAAATGAAATAAAATAAAATAAACCATTGGGACATAGACCAGAAGTGCGCTATTAACATTATTGTTTATATAATCTAAATAAAATTTTAGCTGCTGCAATTTTAAATAATTTAAAGGCTTTAGTTTGAATACTAACAAGTGAACTCTTTTTTTAATATTTGTATGCATTGTTTAGATACTTTATAAACAGTACAAAAATAAACCATAATGTATACAACAAATCTAAGCAAGCAATAAGGATTTATCAGTTAAAAATTTATTTATTTAATAGTTATCAAAATTAGCGCAATTAAAAGCATGTTTAAACGAATTTCATTTCTTTAGCAACTTTGTTCCATATTAAGTCTGGTTTTCCAATAGTAGCATCAGTATGATAAATATGCTTATCGGACTGTATAGCTTTGAACTCCAAAGGAACGGGTTTATTTTCCTCATCGAGTACATGAGAATAAGCTTGCCTTGCTGTGAGAGAAAATGTGGCTTTAACTGGAAGTGGTTTTGGGGCTAAAGGATGATCAAGTAAATTGGCCGATTTTAAACTTTCAAAAATGACATCTTGCTGCACCAAAGTACCACCGCTTAATGAGCCAGGCGTAGGCTTGCGTCCAGAGCGCATTTTAGTACCACCAACAGTGAAAGCAGTAGTATTACTTAACTCTTGCAAAGAGTTTACAAAAAGACTACAGGTAGAGTAGCAGATCGAGTTTGAAACAATGGCAATATTCTCTAAGGCAAATGGGGCATGTTCTTGATCCTTTTTTAATCCAGCCATAAAGTCTCCATCATCACATTGGTCAGTGAAAAAGTTAGTGTATCTATTTTCTACATCTGTGCGGTCATCCTCTTTTGGTAAGAATTCAAACACATTTTTATATGGCGTTTTATCTTCTTTAAGGAGCTTAGGTAGATAAAAAAATGAGTTTGGATTTTCTTCGGTAAGTAACATGGTTGTTAATAATGGGTGTACGTGCATATCAAGCAAAAACTGACTGTACTTTGAGGCTGGTAATAAGTATTTTATAATATTATAGCCAAGGCAGATGATACCACCACCGTTATTGCTGACATCAAGGATTAACTTTTTAACTCCTTGTTGTTCAAACATTTTAAACCCAAGCACTATCTCTTCAATAAATTTATTCGTGTCTTCTGGGGCAAAGGTAGGTAAAACAGCCACACCTACATCTTTGCCAAAAATATGAAACTGGGAGTAGATACCATTTTTGGCTGGTTTATTCAACTTTGAGGTAGGAAGTAAAAATGCTTTTTTTTCATCTTGGTTGACATCTAATGGGATAGTTTTATTTAAAGTGCTTTGTAATTTTTTAATTACAACCAACGGATCTGACTTTTCCAACTCTTCTTTGTTTATTTCTTCTATAATAGCTTCTGGTCCCTTTTCAACCCCCTTTAATATGGTTTCCTTAGGTACTGTACCAAAAAATTGTTTGATGATCTCAACTGGATCTTGTGGTTGAGCTTCTACTTTTTGATCTGCTAAACAGTATTTATGATAAAAATCAGTTCCATCGATATATCCCTCATTTTTAGGAACTGCAATAAAAGGGATTTCAATAACTTCTTTTTTACCTTTAACATTCATTTCGTAGGCTACAGATTCTTTAGAAGGTGGATATGGTCTTTGTGAAAACATACCAAGTTCAAAGTTCCATTTGCCATCTGCTAGTATATCAGCTGATAACACCCCGTTCATTCTTGCATGTATATCACGAGAAGTTCCATAAGTGGAATCAGCCACCTGTTCAATAGCAGTAATGGCATCTCTACCATCGATCTTTTCTACAATAGCATCGTCAAATGCTTTGATGTCAATCCCTTTTGACTTCCATGCCTCATACTCATTATTGTTATGCTGGTAACCAGATCTGACCTTAACAATCAATTTGTTATTATCCTCAACGACAACTAGAGGGAATGGTAATTTAAAAGAGAATTTTGAATAACAAGTCGGACTATACGTAGTATGGCCATCTTTTAACTCAGTGAATAAATCCATAACATCGGTTTGAAAGCCTCGATCAGTGGTATAGTTTTTGATTCTTAAAGTGGCTAAGGCACTTTCTATATCTAAAGTCCTTCCTTCTACTGAAGCATCAACTGAACGTTTTCTAGATACATCGGCAAATACATAAAATGGCATGAACTTCCACATAGAGTCTAAGACTTCATCACGAATTTTACTATTAAATGGAAAGCTATCATAGCAATCTAAGATTTCTTCATAGCTGTAAACTTTGGTGACATCATTGATCTTTATACATGGGTCATTATAGCCACTTGCTTCGTGCAACTTTCTTTCAAAAAATTCTTCAGCTATTGATTTTTGGACCTTGGTCTCAATTTGAGTATTGATTTGATTTGCTTCTCCTTGTGATTTAATTTCTTCTGAGTTAGTTGCAACTGGACTACCATTGGCCAGAATGGAGATGGCTAGCAAACTGAATAATAGTTCTAATTTCATTGTTTTTATCTAATAACTTAGCTAAAATTTTAATTTCTTAACTTTTTGATCATTAATCTTTACATTTATATATCCTTTCAATCATTTTCACAAAAGCTTGATATTATATAAGTTCTAAATATTGAAGAACCAATGTATGATTTTACTCTATATTTTTGAACAATATTACTGACTGTTCTTATACAGCTTCTGCCGTTGGCTTATAGAAAATATAGCATCATAAATAAAATAATGTGAGTCAATTGAGGCTTTTTAATTCGTTTGTATAGTAACAAAAAAGCGAGATGTAGGGGGTTTGAATAAAATTTAACTGTTTACAAAATGGATACTTTAAAGTATGACTTTCTTTGACATATGTAATGTGTATACATTTTGACTTATTATTTTAGAGCTATATCATCATTACTAAATACATAGCTAGACTAACATTCAGAAATAAAATCTATTTTTCCTTAGAGTGTAGTATTTTCATATAAAAATTTGAAAACCAAAACTCCAAAAATAATGGCCAATCAATAAAGGTGATTATATCGTATTAATAAGCGGAAATTATAGGGGAAATCAATCATTAATTTTGAAATTGGCTTTAAATTCCAGTAACCATTAAATTCTACTCCTTCTATACTTTGTCTTCTAATCACTATTAGATTTTTAAATAAGTTATTTATAGATTGGTTCTTTAAAATACCTTGGTTAACATGTTTATGAATGTGAATTAAAGTTTATATTTAATTCTGCATTATTACATAACTATAATTATTACAATTATTAAATTAGTTATCAAACTCAAAAAAATTTGACTATTGTGATATATGTGAATATATGGGGATGTTTTTTTTAGTTTCAGCATTTTTTCCATCTTTTAAGCACTATTTGAGTGGAAAAATTGTTAGTAAAATTCTTGAATACAAAAATACATTCCCATATGGGGATGTTTTTTTTGGCTTCATCATTTTTTCCATCTTTCAAGCGCCATTTGAGCGGAAAAATTATTAGCAAAATTCTTAAACACAGAAATACATCCCCATATGTTTTTTTTAAATAATGTTACTAATAATTTTCTCCCTCAAATTGTACTTAAAAAACGGAAAAAATGAAACCAAAAAAATATTCCCATATAGTCCCTGGATATCAAAGTACTAACTGATAAACAGCTATTCTAAGTAAATGGGTAAAATTTGTTAGCTCTTAACAAATGCAACATACCACCATTTAGAGTAAAGAATAAATATATGGGGCTATTTTTTTTGGCTTCATTACTTTTTCCATTTTTTAAGCACTATTTAAGTGGAAAATTGTTAGTAAAACTCTTAAATACAAAAATACATCCCCATATAGTCATTAGTTTATATTAAAACATAAATAGCAATTTTTATCAAAATTTTTCCAATCAAATAACTTAATTTTCAATAATTATCTCCCTTTGTTTAATAAACATCTAGTTTGTTTTAAAGTAATTTATTATGATTTTTTTATCCTTGCTTGTAGCTTTAGAAATTTTGTGATACTGGATACTAAAATTGAACTTCAGGACATCAGATCTTCATCAGAAATGAAAACACGAACACTATGATTAGTATTATTAATATTTATTAAATAACAAGAGTCAAATTTTATATATAAAAAAGAACTAAAAATAAATCATCTTTTATTTTTATCTTTTATGAATTCTACATATGAAAACTATCAAAGTGTTTGAATTTATACTTTTCAATCTAAGTATACTCATTATACTTTTAAATATACGAAGTGAAGAATACCCAAATATCTCCCTAAGTATTCAGATGATAATAAGCTAAAACTGAAATTAATAATATCACAATTTTTTATATTTTCCTTAGAATACTTTATGTTAATTATGAACACACTTACAAAGTGAAAAATATCTAAAGTATGTCTCACTAACCATTTAAAATAATAACGCATCAAAGTAACTATTGATCCCAACTTTAAAAGGTAATAGGCTGAAAAACAAAAACAAAGGTATATAGGGATGTATTTTTTTTAAAAATTTTACTAACAATCTTTCGACTCAATAGCAATAGCACTTAAAAAATGGAAAAAATGATAAAACTAAAAAAACCATCCCCATATGTTATATTTTTAAATGTTTCTTATTAATTTGTTGTTTTTATAATAAAATATGGGTGTTTTTAGTTTTATCATTTTTTCCATTTTTTAAGTGCTATTGCTATTGAGTTGAAAGATTGCTAGTAAAATTTTAAAAAAAAATACATCCCCATATTACGGTGGATCCTATTTTCAAACCTTTTAAATAATAAAAATAATAGCCTATTCCTAACATCGGAACCAAAATTGGAAGTATTTACTGAAAGCAGCTTATTAAGTTATATATCTAAGGTTTATATCAAACACACTCTTAACTTATTTTAGAATATAATTAAGCTTAGTTCTACAAATAGGACTTGAGTGTGCATTTAACATCATTGATGTATAATATTTCTTTACAATGTATTGTTTAGTAAGCATGGTATATTTAAATATATTTCAATGAACGGTTTATAAGTGTTATGTGATTTCACTTTCTTACTAATGAGTATGGTATGTAAGCTGTAATTTTGGTTGTTATTATACAAGTCAAAGACTAGGATAAACTGATATTAATTAAATCATTTAAACTTTTATCTCTGTTAGATATGTTTGGTTTTAAAATTTAGTGAATTTAATACTACACAAATAATTTTTAGTCAAAACTCCCTAAAGTATCAGTTATTTGAAATTTTATACCCATAAAACCCAAGCATAATTTACAATCCTATTTATTGAATAAAAAATAACCTTAAAAATATAAATTCAGGCTTAATAATTCAGGGGGTATAATACGTTAAAAAAGCGGAGGATTAGATGCTCAAATTCCCACACAATATTTTTAGTTTAAAAAATTTTTAGGATACAAGTCCATCTAGATTATACTAATATACAAACTATCTGGTTAAAAAAACGTATATAAACGAAAGTAAAATGCTCAAAATAATTATCAAAACAAACTAATATCTATTAATCTATTAAAATTATTAATACTACTCTAATTATCAAAATGGTTAAATCTATCCCTTTCATGATTGTCTTAGCTTTGACTTCTGTCCTTGCTGTTCCAGTCCCAACTAATTCTGTATCTCAAGTCAGTGGTTCAGGTGCTATTGGTGGTATCACTAATGGAGGAAGTGTTGCTGTAAACTCATCTTTTGGTGCTGCAGCTGGAAGTGGTTCCAGTACTAGTTTCGGTACTTCAGCTGGTGTTGGTTCAGGACCAAACTCATCTTTCGGTGCCAGTTCTAATGTAGCTGGAGGAACTGCTACTCCATATAGCAATAACTTTTCATCTGGTAATAATGCTATCTCTGGTGCCACTGGTGATAATGGATTTGTTAATGTAGGATCTACTTTCGGAAGTACCAGTAACTATGCAGGTTCTGCAGGTTCTGGTTCTACTTCTGGTGTCACTTTAGGAACTGCTGGTTTTGGATCATCTACCAACTTCCAAGCTTCTCAAGGTAACATCCTTAATCAATCTGGTGTCACTGGTTCAGGTACCAGTTACGGTCAATCTCTTGGTCCATATTCAGGTACTAATGCAGGTAACAGTGTTGGTATCATTGCTACTGGAGCTGGATCTATTGGTTCTTCTAATAATTATGGTTCATCTACTGGGCTTGGTGTCATTGGTGCTGGTACTAACTTTAATGGTTACGATAATGCTACTCCATACCACTAAAATATTTATTAAAATAAAATCACTTAATCAAATTTTAATTACTTTAAATTTAAATAGTACTTGAAACAGGCTATAGACAGAAAATACAAAATTAAAGTTGGATATAGATTTGACTTAGTAGAAATAGGTAGTTAATTTCTGTGCATAAAGTTGTTTATTTATTGATCGTTTCTATTATTTTAGTCAAAAGTAAAGTGCTGCTACATTTTGGATTAATTTACTTAAAAATTTAGTTTGCACACAATTACCCTAAAAACTATTTCAATTAAAAAATAGGTAAATGTTATTCACATTCAAGATTGATGATCATTTTTACTTGATTAATTATTTGGATAAAGTGTAAAATGTTAACATTCTAATCTAAATGTAAAGTAAATATTTGAATAAAAATCTGATTATAACGTATTCAACTGGTAGAAAAAAATAAGAAAATATCAATATTGCTTTAAGTTTTTTCTCAAATTCTATGTTGATGTCAAATATTAGGATTGTATAGAAAACCAATCATATAGTGTATATTCTAAATAATACAACTTATATGAAGTTTCAAGTAAAAAAAACCTTATACAGGACTATAAGTATATATTAAGTAATGACAAATTGTATGTAAAAGAAGCGAGGTTGCATACAGCCAACTATGTTTTTACAAAAGAGTTATACATGAATAAATCGTGTATAAATGGTTTATTTCTGATATACTCTAAACATCATAAAATTCAAATAGAAAATAATAAAAACTATTTTATTTTGTTCGAATACAGGATTTTTAACTAGAAAATACTACCAAAAAGGTGTCATGATTTGAATAGCTTCTAACAATTTCCAACAATAATTTTAAAGAAAGTAGACAAAACTTAAATTTTGTGTTATAGATTAAAATAGTTGCAATAAGATCTAATACAATTTTCGTCATTATGTTTTTTGTTTTGTTTACTTTTGTTTTAATTAACTGTTGAAAATTTTAAACTAGCTGCTTAAATTCTGACGTTTTTTCAGTAGTATTTTTAACCGAAAATGCTACACTAAAAGTTTAAATTTTAGTACCTAAGATCAAACTTTATATAAAAGACACTCAAAGAAAACAAATAGTCCTCCTTTTTGATTATTTTGATTTCCATCTGATATAAATATGATCTAATGATCTCATGATCTCTTGTACGTTATCTAATTTGAAACCAAGATAACTTTAAGAAACTCATCTTTTAGCTGCTGCCCTTTTTTTACAAGTATCATTTTAATTCTCTTTTTTGTTTTAAATAAATAAAACACTTAGGATTTATGTTATCGAGGATTTAAAAGGTATTAAAAGCACCAGTTTTATAAGTGTTTAGGATATAATATTTTATTGTAATGACATGGCTCTTATACCATTTGGCTACAATGAAAACCTAGTTTTGATAGCAAGTTTTATAAATACTAGTAAAATAAAATCATATAAATAAGCTTGGGCTCAACTTTTCTTATTAGTGAATGAGAGATATTATGACCAATTATAAAGTTGACTGCTATTTTGTTATCCATTAGACGCACTACTTGGGAAATGTTCAGTAAAGTTACACTCAGTTTGTAGATTTTAGTAAAAATTCAAAATTCTAATTTGGAAAATTAGAACTGTTATAAATCAATTGAGAATTATTTAACTGCCCATTTGAATGCTAAATTCTAGAATAAATTTTGCTAAAGCTTATGGATTAGGCTTTAAAAAAACAAGCAAATAATAATAACCGAAGAAATTTTACAAAAATTTATACATGTGAATTTTAACAACTATAAGACATAATGCAAATAAGAATTTTAGACTATACATTTTTAAGGGGCAAGCCAAAATAAATGAATTAAAAAGATAATCAAATATGCCACACTAGAAAATGAAATAAATAGTAGGTGAGGAATAAACAAAGTGGAGGAAAGAAAAATAAAAAGATATATATAAAGAAAGACATAAATGAGTTAAATTATAAGACTTTTACTCCAAATTATTTATTAGAAATGAAAAATGACGCCTATTTTATCCTTACTTTAATTTTATCTTCTATCTTTGCTATACCAGTACCTGATGATTCAGTTTCTCAAGTATCAGGCTCAGGTTCAATTAATTCCACTACACTTGGCGGATCTGCCAGTCTAACCAATTCTTTTGGCTCATCCGCTGGAAGCGGTTCCAGTACCAGTTCTGGTACTTCAGCTGGTATTGCTTCGGGTCCAAACTCTTCCTTTGGCTCTAGTACGAATGTGGCAGGTGGTACTGTCAACCCGTTTAGCAATGCTTTTTCATCAGGTAATAATGCAGTTTATGGCGCAACAGGGCCAAGCTCAGGTCTTGTAAATGTAGGCTCTAGCTTTGGATCTGGAAGTACTAGTAATGGCTTTGGATCTTCCTTTGGAACTGGGGCCACTTCCGGTATTACTTCTGGTGATGCCGGGTTTGGGTCTTCTACTAATTTACAAGCTTCTCAAGCGAATGCTATGAGTTCATCTGGTGCTACTGGTTCCGGTACAACTTTTGGTGCTTCTTCAAATCCTTATTCAGGAACAAATGCTGGTAACAGTGTCTCTATCCTTACTAATCAAGCTGGCTCGGTTGGTGCTTCTAATAATTATGGCTCCTCCATTGGCGCCGGTGTTATTGGCGCCGGGACTAATTTAAATGGATTTAATAATGTTACTCCATATAACTAAATTATCTATTAATAAAAATCATTATATACTTAGATCAAAAATACCCTAAATTACTACTTATTATATAATGGTACGTAAAAAAATATCAACATGATGTAAATTCGAAGAATTTATTCACAACTTAGTAACAAGTATCTGAGGCCTATAAAAAGCAACCCAACACTATAATTTCCTATAACTTTGATTTTTTAAAGTTGAAAAAGCATAATGATGAAATATTAAAAGAACTAGTATATACTAATAATAGATTTTTATTGATATTAAGGTATTCATTCTGAAATACCAGGGATGGTGTTTAATAAATCAATGAACTTATTATCTCTAGCTTCATTTTTACGAACCTTATTAACATTTAAACCGTTCATTTTAATCCAGTCGTCTGGTAATGGAAGTCTCTTCTTAATTTTACCAGGTGCTCCTGGATTTATAATTCCAAGTCCGAGAATCGGCAAATTAGTGCTTAAAAGGTTAACTACTTGATCGGGATTTAAATTTTTAATATTTTTTAATAACCTTTGAACCCCATTTCCATTTCCTTTACTATAATCATTTCCTTTTCCGTTACCATTGTTATCTCTGATTGGTAGAACCCCACCCAATGGATTGCTGCTTTTATCAGTTCCAGAAGACTTAATTGTATTATTGGTATTAGATAGTTGAGCATTAGATCCTTGTGGTGCAGTAGCCTCTAAAGTATTTATATCGTTGGTAGCTGCTACGCTATTTGAGTCAGCGTTCAAAGAAGGCTGGTATCTTGGATAAGTGTAGCAATAAAATGAGCTCTTTGTATTAAATGTAGATTGTACATTAACTCTCCAGGTAACTAAAGAATCGGATGGTGAGACATTTTGGTCATAATAGTCACCTTCAAACTGATTTGAATCAGGATGTCTTTGTTGCCATTCATACCATAACATATCAATAAAAGTATGATGTAACATAAATAGAGGATCGTTAGGAGAATACATTTGTCTGAAGTCATAGCTACCGCCAATCTTTACATGAGGATCACCATGCTTCTCTTCTAAATTACCACAGAATTCTGAGAATTTATCATAGTTCAAAAAACTGTTTAATATGCTAGGGGGAGTAAAGCTAGATACACTACTACCTTGATCGTATCTTCTTTGCAAACAATGTAACTTTGGATAGTTGACATATAGTCCAGAAAATTTACCACTGTTGAGGCAATAATTTCTAGATCTATCACCATTCGCTCCCATATATGAATTAGATAATACAGCAGAATTAGCTGGATAGTCATAATCTTTCGACCAATCCCAATAAGGCAAATGAACACTTGAATCAATCTTTTGTAACTCTTTTTCATAGAGTCGAATATAATATCTATGCCATGGTAAAAACTTAGGAGTACCATGAGCATTACCTTGAGCATTGTAGTGTATCTTTGAATAATTGTCATAAATAGTGAGGTTTCCACTACCTGCTTTAGTGGATTGAAGTTTTTTAGCAGCCCTTACAAAGCGAGTAAGCTCATCTTGAGTAAGCTCTCTAATTTCTTTACGCTGGTAAGGACTAGAACAATCCTGAGAAAAATAACCTGAAATAAGTAATAAAGATGGAAGTAATGATGTGAATTTCATTTCTATTTGTATTTGTTGATATTATAACTTTGAGTCTACATATTGAGTCTTATATACTTTGAACTAATACTTAGATTGTTCTATGCACTTGACTCTATCCTATTTTTACTCTACTTTAAATACCTCATCACTAATTTTAACTTTGCATGATATGAAATTTAGACTTCTAAAGCCTTCCTTTAATTTATTTTGATCACATTAAGAAATAATCGAAATCTGCAATCACTTCAACCTTAGTAATTTTAGCAAGCAAATTTGCTAAAAATAGCAGTTTATTTACCTTACATAATGCCATTTAATCAACTTAGATTCAGAATTAACTTAATTTTAATAAACATCAGAATTTTAATATAAGTAAAGCTAATTAAAGCATGATAATCTAGAAGTTCATAATTAGTTAATTACTAAAAGCAAAAATGATGATGGCTTTAATTTGAAGCCTTTTTACTCTCATGTATCATTTAATATTTTATTTTTATAATAAAAATAGCTCATTTTAAGTGCTTATAGTTTATAAACTAATTTAAGATCTTTTTTTATTATATAGTTTTTTCACTTGTGCTTCATTAAAATGACTCTTTCCTTTTGTAATACGTAAGGCTTTACTATTCCGCTTTTAAATTTAGACTACTGTTTATTAACACTAAGATGTTTTTCAACTTAAAATCAGTTCAAAGTTCAATCAAGATCTCAAGCTAAGCTTTTCTATTATGTTAACAGATAGTTTCATATTAAAATTTTAGCTTTAATATGACTTTTTAGTTTTTGGCATTATTAGTAACATTATGGTTGATAAAATATTAGTACCTCATTTGAATAAACTACCAATTCATTATCTTTATAGCTTATTTACAAATATTTGGTTTTAGATTTAATTTTTTAACTATTATTTAAAATTCTGAGTTTCAAATGAAATTTCCAAATAATCCTAATTAATGATGAATTAAGCTCAAGTTCACAATTCAATCGTTAAATACTTGCCAACTAGCTTGGACATTACGAAAAAAATGGTAAATTTGATTTTTTTAATACTAGTAATTTTTTTGATTACACACCCATATTAGACAGTTTGCCTTATTTAAGATAGTTTTGAGAATTTGAAGAATGTCAGTTATATAAAGTATCTAAAGAAAGCTTAAAGAGTTGGAAGATATGGTAATACTTTGATGGATAAGACAGATCTTTGACTATTTTAACAGGTAACGTAGATGGAGGTCCTTTGATGGGCAACTCATTCTCCTTGACTAAGAAGAGGGAGCGCACTATTACTGAATCACCTCTCCCCAGGCATTAATTCTTTGAGTTATTTTTTTCACTATTTAGCATATAGGAGGATTTTGGCTTCCTCACTTATTCCATTTATAAAGTGCTGTTTAAATGGAAAAGCAAGTTGCTAGTAAAATTTTCAAATAAAAAAACACATTTCTATATAATACTTATTAGGGAACAGAGATAGTAAATACAGAAAGCAATACCAATGCGTCATGGATTTCACAAATATAGTGACTATTCAGTAATAGTATTTTATTATTAAAAAAAATAGGCCAAATTGTAATAAAAAAATTAAAGTCAATGATACTAAAGCCCAATAATAAAAATTGCAGTAAAGTATTTAAAAATAAATATTTATTAAAATTAGGGTGTTCACAATGAGGTATCAGAAATGGCATTTAAAAGGTCGATAAACTTATTATCTCTAGCTTCATTTTTACGAACTTTGTCAATATTCAAATTATTCATTTTAATCCAATCATCGGGTAATGGAAGTCTCTTCTTAATTCTACCAGGTGCTCCTGAGCTGCCAAGTGTAAGCCCTAAACTTGGTAAATTGCTACTTAAAAGGTCAATTGCTTGATCTGGGTTTGATTTTTTGACATTTTCCAACAACCTTTGAAGTCCTACTCCATGTCCATTCCCATTTCCAAGCCCATATGCATTTCCATTTCCATTTCCGTTTCCATTTCCATTTCCATTTCCATTTCCATTTCCATTTCCATTTCCATTTCCATTTCCATTTCCATTTCCATTTCCATTTCCATTTCCATTTCCATTTCCATTTCCATTTCCCTTCTCATTAGCCCTTCTAGCAAGATTCTGTATAGTAGCTGCATTATTTGTATTAAAATTTAAAGAAGGCTGGTATCTTGGATAAGTATAGCAAAAAAAAGGGTCTTTAGTATTGAAGGTAGATTGTACGGTAATTTGCCAGGTAACTAAAGAATCGGATGGTGAGACATTTTGGTCATAATAGTCACCTTCAAACTGATTTGAATCAGGATGTCTTTGTTGCCATTCATACCATAACATATCAATAAAAGTATGATGTAACATAAATAGAGGATCGTTAGGAGAATACATTTGTCTGAAGTCATAGCTACCGCCAATCTTTACATGAGGATCACCATGCTTCTCTTCTAAATTACCACAGAATTCTGAGAATTTATCATAGTTCAAAAAACTGTTTAATATGCTAGGGGGAGTAAAGCTAGATACACTACTACCTTGATCGTATCTTCTTTGCAAACAATGTAACTTTGGATAGTTGACATATAGTCCAGAAAATTTACCACTGTTGAGGCAATAATTTCTAGATCTATCACCATTCGCTCCCATATATGAATTAGATAATACAGCAGAATTAGCTGGATAGTCATAATCTTTCGACCAATCCCAATAAGGCAAATGAACACTTGAATCAATCTTTTGTAACTCTTTTTCATAGAGTCGAATATAATATCTATGCCATGGTAAAAACTTAGGAGTACCATGAGCATTACCTTGAGCATTGTAGTGTATCTTTGAATAATTGTCATAAATAGTGAGGTTTCCACTACCTGCTTTAGTGGATTGAAGTTTTTTAGCAGCCCTTACAAAGCGAGTAAGCTCATCTTGAGTAAGCTCTCTAATTTCTTTACGCTGGTAAGGACTAGAACAATCCTGAGAAAAATAACCTGAAATAAGTAATAAAGATGGAAGTAATGATGTGAATTTCATTTCTATTTGTATTTGTTAATACTATAACTTTAAGTCCACTCTCTGATACTTATATATACTTTAAACCAATACGTAGATTTCTCCATGCACTTGATTCTATCCTATTTTTACTCTACTTTAAATACCTCTTCTTTAATTTTAAGTCTGCATAATATAAAATTAAGATTTTTATAAGCCTTCTTTAATCTAGTTATACATAAAGTTCCTCAATTATTTAGATAGGTTAAGGCCGACGAAATATGTGATTATAGTAATGTAGCTTTTTTACTTAAAAAAGAATCAATTATTGTAACAAGATTCTGTATTGATCTTGTTAAAAAAGTAAAGAAACTTTTGAAGCAACCTTTGTTAGTTTTGTGGATTACTTTAACAATCCAAACTTACAATCAATTTAAGCTTGAATTTAATTTCAAATTTACCAAAATAGTAGTTTTGGCCTATAAAATGGCATTGCAATTATAATGTCAAAATTGACTTAATTTAAATTAACAAAAATTAACAAAAGTTAGCAAAAATAATATAAATTAAGGTTTATTGAAGATCATATTAATCTAGCTTTGTTATTAGTTACTTGCTAAATATAAACACAAGAATAACTCTCTTTTATACTTTATTTATAATACTTTATTTATACATTATTTTTATAATAAAAATAGCTCATTGTAAATGCTAGTGATTTATGAACCTTAATTTGAGTTATTTTGTATTTCCTTCATTTATGACTTATTAAAATACTTATTCTTTTCGTAGTAGAAATGTTTTACTATTCTATTTTTAAAATTAGACAATTGTCTCTAAATAATGAGGTATTTTGAAAATCAAAGCTGAGTTAAAACTGAAGTTGAAAGTTTGAAACTATACTTTTTTATAATATTGATACATAGTCTATATTAATATGTACATAGCTAAAAAATACATCATCTTTTGCAAAAAATCAAATGATGAGTATACAAAATTAATAAGCTATGATAACCCATGGTAACTTCCTATAGAAACAAATAAAAACGTAACAATATCGACACATTATAATAACTACATCACATTAATTCAAACAATACATAGCCAAAAAACTATAACCTTATAAACCATATAGAAAACACCAACACATTGAAATCTCAAAATTAAACTTCTTATATTTTCAACTTTATTAAATCTTTTTAACAATTTGGACCACATCTTCATCTTTTAAAATGTGTTCTTTACCTACTTTTTGTGGATTATGTTTGACTGAACTACCCCATACTTGAGCACTAAAAAGTTGGTTAATCACTCACACAATTATTTTTAAAAATTTAGAAATTTACTGTCTAAAGCGTTCCAAAATAGCTTTATGAATAGCTAAACAAAAATCTTCAACTGAGCATTTACCGTCCCTTAATACAACAGGTTCATTATAATCTGGTAATTTACCTTTAGGTTTTGTATATCTAAATGAGAAAATATTATTTACTTTGATATACTTATACAAAAATAAATTCTTACACCCTAACTAAACTAAGATATTTCCACATCATAGCCAACAACTCATCAAAATTCCATTCATGATGAGCAGAGATAGGAACTGCATGTGGAATTCTGTAAATGAGATCTAATTCCTCAATAGAAATTTGATCAATTTTATTTAACACATAGATGGCAGGTACGTAAATTCTATTTCCTTCGATGACATCAATCAAATCATCAGCAGTTGCATCACATTTGAAAGAAACATCGGCATTATGAATCTTATATTCTGAAAGGATAGCTTTAACTTGATCCAAATCAAGATAAGATAAAGGTACTGTATTGGTCATATTAATCCCTCCTTTTTCCTTCTTTTTAAAGAAAATATTTGGTGGTTCTTTATTTAATCTTATACCAAAGCCTTCCAATTCTTTTTCAATAATCGCTTTATGTGATAATGGTTTTAAGACATCCAATACTAAAAAGATTAAGGAACAGGTTCTAGCTACTGCTATAACCTGTTTACCACGACCTTTACCATCTTTAGCTCCTTCAATAATACCAGGCAAATCTAAAATCTACTTAGTTTTATCAAAACTTTGATTTTAAATATTTGATAATCGAAATTACTTGTATTTTAGCTCCTTTATATTGAATCACACCTAAAATAAAATGAAAAGGTTAATAATTAATTTAACGTAAATATAAATTGGCTTACCAGGTACGGTTGTCAATGTTGTAAACTCATAAGCACCCACTTCAGAGTGAGTTCCTGTAAGCTTTGACATAAGTGTCGATTTACCAACAGAAGGAAAGCCAATAAAACCAACTCTAGCAACACCGGTCTTTGCTACATCAAAACCAACTAAAAAAATACAATATCAGTTTTTATTGATTTCTTTTTTCTATTGATTTTACTTACCACCAGTACCACCCCCACCGCCTGATTTTGGATCAATAAGTTCACGACGAAGCTTGGCTAATTTGGCTTTAAGCGTACCCAGATGGAAAGAAGTAGCTTTATTTTTTTGGGTTCGAGCCATCTCGAGCTCAATCTCTTTTATCTTATCTACTACCGACATCTTCTATAAACTTCTATATTCAATTTATTTTTATTTATTATAAAAAAACAAAATTCAGAAAAATGTTTAAAGAAGCTCTAAGTCCAAAATAAAACCTTGTTCTGATTGGTTAAAAATGTGAAAAGAATAAAATTGAAAATATAAAAAACTCATTTTATTCAACTTTAAAAAAATTCGATTAACAAAAATAAACAACTAAAACTTTAATAAAAACTAATACAATAATTATTAACTTATTCTGACTCTGAAGATGTAGATTCGTAATTCTTATTATTACTAATCGCGCTAATTACTACTTTAGGTTTTACTTCCTCTTCTTCATCACTATAATCATCGGGATCTTCTGATGTAAATTCATCCATAAAATGACCACCACTTTTGATCTTTTTAATCTTTTTTGGACTAGGAAGAATAGGATTCGAGACAAATTCAAGATCGTCTGATATAGAATCGATATCTTCTAAAATAAGTATGTTAGTTGTTATTTAATTCAAAAATTAAATAACAATCTTTACCCAAAATTCCAACTTTCTCCTCTTTCTTGTTCTCATTTGTTTTTCCATTTCCACTTCCACTTTCATCATTCTTTTCAATTTTACTTTCAATTTTAGTATTTTCTAAAACTTTGCCAGTCGTAGGGACAGCTGCCTGTATCTAAGTTAAAATTAAAATCAACTTTGTATCAGTAAACTGTACTCTACCTCTTGTTTTGGTAACGTCTTAACGACCTTTTTATTACTTTTATTTGATACTATAGAACTAGCTTTTGAAGAACTTGATTCCCCACTATCTGATTCAGATTCTTCATAACTTGATTCACTTGAACTAGATATATCTTTAATTTGTCTTTTGGGTGCTACTCGAGTATTTATAGCTGCTCTACTACCAGGAGTGTTATTGTTATTGAGATTAACTTGAGGTGATTCATTGATATCAACTGAATTATTATTATTGTTCACCACCGCTTGGTTATTGTTATAACTAACTGCATTTTCATTAGCAGCATCTTTATTACTTTCTAAGTTAAAAAAATCTAGGTCATCATCATCATCAGAGCTTGATAAATCCAATTGAGCTTTAAGTGCTTCATAGCCTTCTTTAATTGAAGATACATTATTATTATTATTATTACTATTATTATTATTATTATTATTATTATTATTATTATTATTATTATTATTATCATTCACATTCTCTTTTCCTTGTACTTTTTTAATATCTTTAATATCTTTAATCTCTTCAATTTCTTCAAATAATTCACTATCGTTATCAATTTCTTCCTGTTTATCTTCTTTTATTTCATCTTTGTTTTCATTCTTTGGCAAAATTTCAAACTCTTCCCTTAAATCCATGAGTTCATCATCTGAGCTTGAAAAATCAAACTTTAATTTCATTTCTTCGTATTTCTTTTTGATTTCGCCTTCTTCTCCATTTGCTTTCATTTCCAAATTTTCAACCTCTGATTGCTTTTCAACCTCCACTTCCTGTACTTTCTCTACCTTAGGTTTTCTTCCCCTACTACTTTTAGCCTCTTTAACTTCCTTCATTTGTTTAACAACAGGTTTAACACTGGGTTTAATTATTTCAAATTCTTCCTTATGAACAACATTATTAGTACTATTATGACTGTTATTAGTTCTAGCATGATTCCTATTCATACTATTATTATTATTAAATCTCCCACCACCCATTCTACCATTATTTTTAGTTAACATGGTATGTTTTTTGATTACTTCAGCAATAGATTGTTCTGTGTTTGTATTAGGTAATTTAGGTGGAGATAAAGTAGCCTTAGTTATTCCTCTCCTTGATTTATTTGATAACAGTTTTTTAAATTCATCGGGTATTTTATTTGCTTTAGCTTTAGTAGTACCTCGCTTAGTTAAAGTTGTTTTTATTGGGGTATTTTTAATAATATTATGATTTTCATGGTTAACTGGAATCGATTTTTTAATTTCTATTAGTTTAAAAAATTAAAAATTGATCTCTTATTAAACTATTTAATAATCTACCTGGTTTGACTATGTTATTATTTCCTTGATTTACCACTTTCTTTTCGACTATTTTTTTTACCATTAGTTTATTTCCTAGCTCTTCATTCTTCTCTACTTCATCCGTACTTATTTCATTACCTAGTACCTTTTCCTCTTCACTAATAATTTCACCTTCCTCTACTTCCCCATCATCTTCTTTACTATGAACTTCAAAGCTACTTACCCTACCTAACCCACTACCCCCTGTACTACTACCTACAATAATTGCTGGGTTTACCTCTAAACTAGGAGGATTATAACGATTATCTTGATAAATTTGGTTCCTATTAGCATAAGTTGTACTATTTTTCATTTGCTTTTGTCTAAATCGCAAAGTGTAAGCATCCGGAATAGGTTGGATTTCACAACTCTAAATTCAGTAAATGGAATAAAATTCAATTTTAGTGACAAGTGATGTTTAAATAATATATTTACTTTGTTGTTTTTAAATATCAAAGAACATTCTTGTAATCGTCGAAAGTCTAATGCTCGTCCATCAAAATGGATGGGTGCAGTCTAAGAGAAAATTCGAATTAATTTTTTTGAGTGAATTTTAAAAATAATTAGCTACCTCTGGTAAAAAGAAAGTAGCATTAGCATGTTCAGCTTCCACTTTTAATTCACCTTCACAAGTAGGTGGTGGTTTTTTTTCACCATCGGATTTTTTAACTAATATTGAAAATCGAAAAAAAATCTTTAGTTTCTAGTACTTCTTTTCTGTTCTTTTTTATTTGGAATATAAAAACTTACAAACTATAGAGATATTTTTTTTACTATTATTTTTAATACTATTCGTTAAGATCACATCTTTGGAACATTCTTTAAATCCTTTAAATGAAATTTTAATTATTCCATCCCCACTAAACTGACCATTCGTTTGATCTTTAAACCCTAACATTATCTCAAGTTGCTTATCCAAATTTTCAAAATTTTAAAGAGAGAACTTTAATGTGATTAACATAATTAACTAACTTCAACTATAATATAGAATTTTTAATCTTATTGGTTTATTCTTAAATTTCTGTTTCAGTGCCTCAAATTATTTAAACTTTAGTTGTTTTTTGATAAAAAATTTCAACTAATTTTGTCAATTTAAAAAAATTGAGATTTTTATTATAAAAAAAGGAGCAAAGTTGTATTTTATTAAGATAATTTGGATGACCAAACATTATTATCATTAGAATCAGGATGATCAGGATGACTTGTATGAGTATGCCCAGTATGATGATTATGAATGCCATCATGATTGTGATGATTATGATGATTGTGCTGACGTTCTCTACTATAATGGCTCTGAGTACTATGAATACTATGAACACTACCTCTATCGTCTACTACTCCCACCTTAGTTCCAGGATCCACATGAATAACTTCAATATTAGAACGATTGGATCCACTTTCAATATCTTTATGCTCACTAATTTCATCTCCTTCATTATCTCCGGAGAAATCCAATGTAACTACAGGGAATGAAGATTCTTGTACTTCGTACGAATTACTAGAACGAACACTATCACCATTTTCTCTGGTTCTATTTGTACCTTCGATTACCGTGTTTTGATCTGATGGTGGTACTAATATAATATCTTGGCCAGGTTTAATAATAGGCAATCTACTGACTACGTTCATTGCGGAAGAAGCAGTTAAAGATCTTGACCTAGTAGATACATGCTTACCAATATAAAATAATGGAATAGTAATACCATGAACAATAACGGAAGTTAATACTAAAAATGTAACAATCGGATAAACATAAGGCCGAACTTGTTCTAATTTTTCAATTTTACTTGGATCCGAAGTTGGATCTTTTATAAATTCATCAATTAGATTATTAGTTAATACGGATAAAAAGATAGCACCAACACCAATTGGACCAAACCATCCTGCAAAAATAGCTTGTCGCCAATTTCTTATTGCTGGTGTAAATTTACCAAAGACTAGCATAGCTGGTAAGCGTCGTAATAAAATTATTAGTAGTCCTATTACTACTAAATTGCCATAATTTAAACCTTCAATTGGAGAAGTATAATCATCCCATGGGATACTAGCGCCAAGAAATATAAAATAAGCATAATTGAAGATCATATCAACAACTTCTTGTAAATGAGCTTCTCGAGTTTCATTTGAAAACCAATTGCTATATTAAATTTAATACAATTAATAAACATATTTATGATAATTATTCTAGTGCAAACCTACTCCCAAGCAAAAGCATTACCCGCTACAAAACAAGCTAGGATATCATCTGTACCCAAAAGCCCTAATACTCCAACTAAAAATAAAGCTAAAGCAATCCAAAAGGCCAAAAAAGATTCTTTATCAATTAAATCATATTTTTCAGCCAAATAAATTAATTTTCGAAATATAAAACCAGCTACAATTCCAATAACTATAGCTAATAATATTTGATAAATCCATACTAACACTATCCATTTAGAGATAACAGTTGATAAGGAATCAAATTGTAATAAATATAAAGCTAGATACATATACGGTAAACCAAGGCCTATAGAAGAATATTATTAATTTATAAGACCTATTAGTATTATTTCTATTGATTTGTTCTTTTACTTACCATCATTAGCGCCACTAAATAAAATAAAATAAAAACATCAATATATATATATATATATATATAATTTATTTACCTTTCAGCAGATAATATATCTCGAACGTTAATAGGAATATGTTGTTCTGCAAATCTACCTTTAACAACAGAATTAGCTAATACAGGATCAGTAGGTGTAACGGAGGCAGCAATTAACAATGCTTGTACATAATTGATGGGTAATAAAGCATATAATATAGCTCCACTTATTAGCCACATAGCTAACATAGTGGGTCCTAATAACATTAATAAAGAGCGAAATTCATTCCATACATAAGCTCTATAAAAAGAAGGTTAATAAATTAGAAATCGATAAATACTAAAATTCAAATTTCATTACTTTGGCATAGAAACGCCAGCCGCCATAACCTAAAAAAATAATCATCAGTATTAAACCTAAAAATACATTCTGCTAAATTCAGTTATTTACTTGAATAGCGATTGCAAACTTAGATAATTCTAAGGTTATACTTGAATGATCATTCAAACTTAATGGATCAAATAAATTTAATACTTTTGGTCCAACTATAATCCCAAATAATAAAGCTACTAATGCATCCGATAAAAATAATTTTTCTTTAATGAATAAAGATACTAGACCAAAAAAGATAATAAAGCCACCAATTAAGGCACTGACTAAGTAGATTAATTCGGGATGAAGATGGATAACGAAATCAGACATTGAGGAATAGAGTTATTGAATCGATTTATATTTTTAAATTGAATTATAAATGTTGTATCGTATTGAAAATTAATTATTTTATTTATATATGAATTCAAATTAAAGTGTTATAAATTCACTTAAAAATCATGAATGTATTTTTTAAAAAGTTAAAAAAGAGTGGATTTTTTTATAACTATTTGTTATTTAATAAAGTAATTGTTTGTGTTGATAAAAATTAAGAAATTTTCAAATTAATTTAGAGAATAAAAGAATTTGTTGATAAATATTCTTACTTTAATAACTATTAAGTGATCATTGAGAGCAATTGATTGGTCCATATCTTCACTTGTTGTGTAATGTTGAATTTTCAAATTCAAAATTGAATCTTTAAAAAAAAATCAAGAGTACCCTATGTCAACAAGTGGTTTCTTTAAAAGAAAGAGTAAAAATAATACAATCCATGATACAAATAAGAGAAATATTACATTCAAGAATAAGAGAAGAGGATGGTATAATAACGGGTTGACAGTTCACATTCAATTTCCTCTATTTTTTTAAAAAATTCATTTTCATTTTTATGCTTAACTTTGTTCTTATGAATTAATTTAAATTAAATCCAATTTTCAAGAATTATTAAAATATGATGTGAAGATTACAATACTAGTAATAATGAGTTAGTAAGATCTCAAAGTACTAGTACCATTTGACTGTGTCATTTTACTGAAGCTATACAATATGTAATAGCATATGGAACTTTAATATATTAGTAGGGGTATTAGAAACAATCTTTAAGCTTTATTTTTGAAATCTAGGTCTAAAAAAAATAACTCAATTTAAATTAAACTTCTCCATCTTGGCTCTACAAAAAAAGCATTTATAGTAATTAAATCATTGAATAATTAGTTCTAAATTAATGCCTTTTTTGAAACTCATTACTAATATCTATTATACTAATATAACTAATAATGTACATGTTTCTAATATTGGCTGCATATTACTCTTTTATGATGGAAAACAATAGTAAATTGTTTTAGGGACCCAAAATAGTATAAATAAACTAAAAAACACCAAATAAATATATTTATTTCATTTTTTTCAACATATTAAAAATATATAATTTACTCAGCTATTAAAAATAAAATTTATTTGAATGACATTGGAGTTGCCCAAATTTAATTCAAAATTTCCAGCCATAAAAATTCAAAAATAGTCACGTCAATCTTGTTCATCTAAAAATTCATTTTTAAAAATAATATTATGAATATCCAAATCAATTCAAAATTAATATCCATTATAAATTATTCAATATAAAGTGTAATAGCGATAATAAATTCATTATTATTATTTTATTTCTTTTTATTTTTATTGATTATTGAAATAATAATAGAATATTACAATGCAATTGTTTTATTTTTTATTTACTTTTATACTGGTTATAAAAGCTCAATCTCCTTCTACAACTACCACCACTAATATCAATGAATATTTTTATGAACATTTAATCAAGAAATTTTCGGGTCAAACAAATATTATACCCAATAATTATGGACCCAAACCAATTGTTAATATGAAGGTAACATGTGATATGAATGACATACGTACTATAGAAACAATCAATTCAATGAATACTAATATTATACTAAATATCAATGAACCACCTGTATTTGGATTAAAATTCATTGATAACAATCAAAAGATTATTGTTAATAGAGAAAGCAATGGAAAATATACAATCATTTTATTAGATTATTTTAATTTAAAATTGGAAGCCATTTATTCAACAACAGCAGCAAGTAGTAATTCAGGACAATCTCAAGGACAAAATTCAAAGGTTGATTTTCTTAGTTTTAAAGGGAAAACAGGAATGTTACAATTTAAATTACAATCTAATTTAATTAAATATCAAAAATTAGCTAATAATTTTATACAATTATTATTTAATAATGTTAAATTATCAGGACCTATGGGATTATTTGAATTTCAAACATTACCTGATAATCAAGTATTAATTACTATTCAAGAAGTATCCTTAATTTCAATTGAACATTATAAACCTACAATTGATTTAATTAAATTACAAAAAGAAGGAATTAAAAATTATGAATTTTCAATTAACTTTGAAGAGTTTACTTTAGAACCTTTACAAAATAATCAAATTAAAATTATCATTAATGAATTACAATTAATATCATTAAAATCATTAATTGATATTCAAACTATTAAAGAACAAGTTAATATTAAAATTGAAAATTTACAATTAATTAAAATATTACCTTTCGATTTAAAATCCGAAATTATACAACCCAATGGTTTATTAAATCCATTCTATTTAACTAAATTTAATGGTTTATTACAATTTTATTTTAATGATCCATCTGTTATTAATATTATTAATACAAATAACAATTTATTAATATTAAATATTGCAGGTTATGAATTTAAATCAATTCAAAGTAATATGGGTTTAATTAAAGGAAACAAAAATCAATTAATATTATATATTAAAAATAGTCAAAATATTCAACTTCGATTAATAAATGATAATAATAAATATAATAATTTAAAATTTAAAGGAATATTAAATATTCAAAATAATACACCTGATACATTAAATGGAAACTATAATTTTATTGGATTTAATTATGGATTTAATGAAGAAAAGGAAATTAAAGATGATCAATCTAAAGAAGACAAAGAAAACAAACAAGATAAAGAAAATAAACAAGATAAAGAAGATATAAATAATGAATCTAAACAAGAAAAGAAACCAAACGTAGAAGAAAAACCTTCAGAGATAATAGAGAAGCCAAAACAAGAAATGACATTACCTCCAGCTAAAGCTATTAATGCTGAAGAAAATAATCCAGTAGAAGTTTATGATTTAACTAAAATGGATTTAAATAAGTTAAAATTATTTAATACAACAATACAATTAGAAGTGGAAGATAAAAATAATTTTAAAAAGAAAACTAAAGGAGATCAAATTATATTAATTGTAAATGAACATCAAATTGTTGGTAATAAAGATAACATTTCAGTATCAGAAGATCGAAATAAATTCATTATTGAAATTAAATATCCTTTATTATTAAAGATTGAAGATATAAAGGAAGAAAAGGAAGAAACTAAAAAGAAACCAAATAAACCAAAAGATAAGCCATTAAAAGAAGAAAAAGAAAAAGAAGAAATAGAAACATTAACAGATATTGATTTTGAAGAATTAATTCCATGTGATTTATATGATTTTAATTTGTTTGATAAAAAAAGACAACCAGCTATTGTACGATATGTAGGAAGTATACAACAAACTCATTATAATACAATTACTAATCTAATTTTTTGCAATAAGAGAATTACATTGAACAAAAAAGATTATAAATTGATGAAATATAATTCCACTATTAATTTAATTCAATTTAATAAACCTAATGAAATGAATTATGTACCTCAAGATGAAGATTATAATAGTAATATTATGGAAGATGAGTTAAGTAAATTAAATGATTATTTAATTCCAATTGAGATTAAAATATTAGAAGAAATAGAAAAGATTCAACATTCTATTAAAGATGGCCAGACGGAAATTCAATTATTAGGTTATCAATTAATTGGTTCTGAAGAAAATTTATTTTTAGACAAAAGAAGTGAAAATGATATTAGAATATTAATTAATGATCCTGCTGGAATATTAATTAATAAATTATAATAAGTAATATATTATATTATATTATATTATATTATATTATATTTAAATAAATTGTTTAACTTTACTAAATATTCTCTTTAAACTATTATCTTTAATATTCTCTTTTTTATTTTTATTATTTAATTTTTGTTCAGTTGATTCTACTAATTTACCAATCCATTGTAAATCTTGTTCTGTTGCTTTTTTAGTAATAACCATTTTATTATTATTATTATTATTATTAATATTTTGATGATTATGATTAACTGTTTTACTTTTACTTAATGGATGAAATTGTTTATTATTAATAGTTTTACTTTTACTTAAATTATGTAATTGAATTTCATTTGTTAATTTTGGATTTTTAATATTTGTATTGTTTACGGGAATTGGTAAATAATTACTATTATTACGTAACAAAGTTAAATTATTAGCATTCTTATTAGTACTATTATTGATTCCATTATTATTCCCAATAGGATTTCCGTTAACTACTTTAATCACCTTAACTTCTTTAACTTCCTTTTTCAAATTTATATTCTCAATTGAACTTATTTCATTTCCAACATATAATATGTTTTTATTACAACTACTTTGGCGGTTTTGTTTCCTATTACTAGCCAATTGTTTATTAATAAAGTTCACTTCTTCTTTAACAATTAACTTAGATCTTAATTGCATAACTTTCGGTTCTTTATTAATTAATACATCTAATCTTTGATGAATATTTGTTTGACTTGGTATTTTTTGAATTTGTCCATTTAATTTTTTTAGTACAT
The DNA here is from genome assembly GCA_030770535.1 of Batkoa obscura. Lineage (NCBI taxonomy): Eukaryota > Fungi > Entomophthoromycota > Entomophthoromycetes > Entomophthorales > Batkoaceae > Batkoa > Batkoa obscura. The sequence continues at coordinate 755,212 of JASVEC010000019.1, forward strand.
CAGGATCAGGGATCATTCGATTTGGGCTTATATTTATTTGATTATTATTGTTATTATAATGATTTTCATTTTTACTTTCATTTACTGTTAAATTACTATGATTGACACTGTTATCAATTGTCGTATTAATTTTATCTATAATCTCTGAATTTTCACTGGACATAGAATCATTTAAATTAATAATTTGAAACCCTTGGAGCTCTTCTCGAACCTTTAAAATATCGGAATCTCTTGGCGTTAATGTAAATTTTTTATCATTAACACCCATTCCACTACCTTCCATTTCACAAACAGAATGTAAAGTCATAGATACTCTTTTACCAATTGATAAGATAGAATGTAATTTATATGAATCAAAGGAATCTTCTTCGTCTGATAAATTAGATAATTCAAATCGAATATTAGGTTGTGATAAACTACGACGTAAACCTTTGAGATGCGTGGGAGATACTTGAAATTCAGTTGGTGGTAGAGGAAATTGATTTAATACACTATCATTGGAATTCATACTATTAACTGTACTAGTACTTAATTTACGTATGGATTGAGGTTTATTGATAATTGGCTGTTTTAAATCCATAATTTGATCTTTTATTTCATGCTCATGTTCATTTTCCAAATCACTCATTAATTCTTGAATTGTTTCACTACTTTCAGAACCTGCCTTATTAATAGTAGTTTTATCTTTCATTTGTTCTACTTTGTTTATTTTATTATTTTTCATATTCTCTTCTTTATTATCAACTAATACTGGTGGTGGTGGTGGAAGCATAGAAATAAGAGCTGTTCTAGGTTCAGATGATTTTCTAGATAGAATAGGAGGATCCATTAAAGGTGGAGAAGGGATAGAAGACATTGTAGTATTAAAAGAAAGTTCTTCTCTTATAGCATTGGTTGGAGACATGGTCATTTCTTTTACATCTTCATGAAGAGTATTATTGATAGAATCATTAATATTCATAGTAATGATCTCTTCTTTTTTAGGTGAATTATCTGGATTCATTAATTTTAATTGACCTTGTCCACCTTTTCGAGTTTTGTATTCATTTTTTAATTTACTCTGTAATATTCTTTTATTTAAGGTACTTCGTTTACTGATTCTTTTCACTCCTTTGATTGAATTTTGTTCGGATGTTATAGGACTATTATTTCGATTAATTAATTTAAAATTAGAAATTGGTAACGATAATGGTGGTGGTGTTGGTTTATTCAATTTTTTAATTATGTTATTCTTAGATTGATAACGTAGTTTAAATTCAGATGAATGATGTGCCAATTTATTACTTGAAGTAATAGTTGATGAATTATTATTATTATTATTATTATTATTATTATTATTATTATTATTATTATTCCCACCAGTTAATATTTGTAAAGCATTTGCTTGTTCTTTAATGGTATTGAGTTTATTCATATCAGGTACATTCATTGGAATAGGTGAACTTAAACCCCTTTCTCTGACTTTAATATCAAATAAACTAGGAGATGGTAAAGGGGGAATTGAAATTCTAATACGTTGACCAATATCTACTGGTGGTAAAAAAGAAAACTCCTCTTTTTTAATAGCTTCATAATTTAAATTTAAATCTAATTTATATTCAAAACTATTATTCATTAATTTACTTATTGTACTATTATTATTATCCTTGACTATTTCTACTTCCCTATCAAAGTTTAAGTTTAATAGTCCATTTCCTAAAGTATCTGAAGCTCGAACTTCTTCTTTACGAGATGCTTTAACAGCAGGTAAATTATTGAATGCATTTTGATTAGTTAACATTTCATTAAATCCATCTTCAATAAATTTACTTAGATCCGAACAAGTACCTCTAGGTATTGAAGGTAATGGGGAGTTACTGTTAGAAGCATTAAGTATAGTTGAAGTAGCTAATACTTTTTGTATATTATTATTACAGATATCATAACCTTCAACAGAAGGTGGTAATTTCTTAACATTACTACTCATCATGATTCGACTTTGTCGTTTCTTTTTGAACATACTTTTTTTATTAAATAAGTATTTGATTGTACTACTTCCCTTCCTTTCAATGTAACTAGTGTCACTCATGACTATTGAATATATATTAATTGATTATAAAATTTAAAATAAAAAGTATTAAAGTTAAAAAATGAGTTTCATTACAATTGACCTCATATTTATATTTATCTTATTTTTTGATCATTTTTTATTAGATATATTAATTATCTTTCTTGGGTTCTTTTCCGCTAATTTAATTGATGATATAAACTTAAGGGTAGAAATTGTTTGATGTTAATTTATGTTTTAGAGGCTCATTTTAAGATCAAATACGTTTCCAACCAATCATTTCATAGAATTTCTTGAATCTTGAATTTTGAAATATTTTAAATATTTTATATTAAATTAAGTGGTAATTTATAATAAGAATTAATAAGTTGAATATTATTCTAATAAGCTCATAAAACATATGAATAAATAATTAAAGATAAGAAGAAGTTCATTTATTGAAGATTATTGATCATTTTTTAAAAGTTAAATGATTTATGCTTCTAATTAAAACTAATCTTTTAGTTAATATATTAGCAATTTTTATGTGGATGACAAAATAACGACTTTTATATTCTAATATTCATATAAAGAAATACAATTTTTATATTTATATTTATAAGCTAGTAACTTATATGCTGAGAAATTAATTTCAACTTAATCATTTTTTTGTGGTTTTATAAACACTTAAAGCATACAATCATATTTAATAAAAACGAATACAAACTATCCTTTATCAATTATAATTAAAGAGCAAACATTATAAATAAACAATCTATTATTTCAAATAAACAATTCATTATGAATTTAAAAAAATAAATAAAACTATATATAATTAACTTGTTTATTCCATTTACATTAAATTAAGAATAAATCTTAGCTAAGTTTTTTGCAATAGTAGTTAATTGAATATTAGATGTACCTTCATAAATTGAGCCTATTTTAGCATCACGATAAAATTTCTCAATTGGATACTCTCTAGTAAATCCAACACCACCCATCCAATCCACACATTGAGATGATACTTTTTGGGCAATTTGAGAAGAATATAATTTAGCCATAGCAGCTTGATGAACGAAGGGTTGTCCTTCATCTCTTAATCTTGCTGCATTATAAGTTAATAATCTTGCAGCTTCAATTTCAGTAGCTGCTTGAGCATATTGATGTTGCATACCCTAAAACAATTGTAAGTATATTATTATTAAAATAATGTTGAATCATAAGTTACTTACTTGGAAATTACCAATTTTTTCACCAAATTGTTTACGTTCAAATAGATATGGTAATGTTGCATCAAATACCCCTTGAGCTAATCCAAGCATTTGAGCAGCAATCCCAATACGTCCTTCATTTAATATTTCAATTGCATATTTATACCCTTTACCATATTCCCCTAAAATATTAGATGCTGGTACTTTAACACCATCAAAGGTTAATCCACAAGTTGAAGATGCACGAATACCAAGCTATAAAATAGAAAAATTAACTAAGTCTATATTAAAATTAGTAACAATGATTCCACTTACCTTGGATTCTTTTTTAGCAATTTGGACTCCCATATCTTTTTCAACAACAAAACAAGTAATCCCTTTATATCCTTTTTCAGGTTCTGCATTAGCGAATACTAAGAAAATCTCTGCTTCTTTACTATTGGTAATCCAAAGTTTATTTCCAGTAATTATGTAATTATCTCCCTCTTTAACTGCTTTAGTACTTAAGGCAAATGCATCGGATCCAGAACCAGCTTCAGAGAGACAAAAACAACCTACAGTATTTGTAGCTAATTTTGGTAAATATTTTTCATTAAGTTGTTTGTTTCCGTATTTTCGAAATAAGGTATCTACAAGTGTGTTTTGTACATCACATACTACACTCACACTTGGATCCACTTTGGCCAACTCTTCAATAGTTAAGATTGCGGACATAAAAGAACTACCACTGCCTCCATATTCACTTTCGACTTCAATACCCATTAACTAGTAGAATTGTTAATTTGATACTTATTTTAATAGTAGAATTTTAATTACCCCATTATCAAATAAAGCTTTTAATATACTTGGATCTAAAGTTTCAGTTTCATCCATTTGAGCTACTTTTGGCTTCACAACCTCATTAGCAAATTTGGAAACTATAAAGTATTAAAAAGAAAAAGTTAAACTCAATTAATTATAAAATTTAATATAAAATTACCTGACTCTTTAAGCATCATTTCTTCTTCTGTTAAAGTATATAAAGAATTTAGCTCAGCTTCACATGCTTTAATAGAAGTGGAGAAGTTATTTCTAAAAATTGAATCAATGTAAGTATATTTTTATATTTTTTATCTCATGTTTAATATACTCTGTTAAAACACAAAGATTGCTTACTTTCTAACTATATTAGATAATCCTTTAGAGGCATTAATAATTCTAGTAAAATAACTAGATCTTAACATTTTGATAATAATAATAAAAAAGTAATAAGAATCTTTTTGATTTCATCTGTTGACGTTTTTAAATTTTGATTTACGATCTTTCTCAATTATTAATTTGATTTCTTATTGGTTCTTATCGATTATTTTTCATTCGCCATCTCATTTTTTTCGCTGGTAATCACCAGTTGGATTTAAATAAAAACATGTGAAGCTTCAACTACTAAGTTGAATAAAATTCGAGTTAAAGCTTCAGTATAGTCAATTCTTTTGGAAATGATAAAGAATTAAAAAAATCTTTTATTAAATCAGTATTAGAGATTCTAAGCACTTTTTTATAGTCTACAGTAAATAATTGTATATTGTAATTAACTATGAAAATTTTCATTTTCATTTTTATTTAAAGTAGCTTATATATTATGTAAAAAATTAAAAAAACTATATAGAATTAGTTTTTTATTTTAATGTTTTACTAGTAATTTTAGAAATTTTATATTGCACAATAAATAAATAAAATAAAATAAAAAATAATTTTGTATTTTTAAAATTAGTGATAGTTTGCATATATATATATTGTAAAAGTTATAGTAAAATAACAATGATTTTAAATTATTTTTATTTAATTTATGATAAATTAATATAACTAGTTATATTTTAATAATCAGGGTCTAAGTTATTCACTTTTAAAATACTAAACTTTTAACAAACAGGATCTTGGTATTTTCAAACACAGTAACATATGAGGACATATTTTTTATTTAAGAACTTTACTAATAATCTTTCCATTCAAATAGCACTTAAAAAAGAAAAAGCGATGAAATCAAAAGGAACATTCTCATATTAATCTATATCTGAATGACTTTCTATAAAATAAAGCTTCAATTTATAAAATTTTACTTGCTAAGGTCTAATACTAATACCTTTTGTTTAAAATAATCCATGAGTTTTGCTCTAAATTTTAAAAAGCAATGATAAAAAGTAGTTAAAAGATTAAATATAGACTTATTTTAAAAGGAGTGGGCGGCTTAAAAGTCTGTAGATAACATAAAAGATTATAAAAATAAATAAAAAAGTGAAGATGTTTGAAAGTCAATTATAGATAGTAAACTATTAATATTTAGACTAAAACAAAGCCACCCATATAAAAAGTCGGGAGTAAATTTTGCATACCTATTATTAATTTTTTGCAAAAAACGATGTATTTTTTAGCTATGTACATATTAATATAGACTATGTATCAATATTATAAAAAAGTATAGTTTCAAACTTTCAACTTCAGTTTTAACTCAGCTTTGATTTTCAAAATACCTCATTATTTAGAGACAATTGTCTAATTTTAAAAATAGAATAGTAAAACATTTCTACTACGAAAAGAATAAGTATTTTAATAAGTCATAAATGAAGGAAATACAAAATAACTCAAATTAAGGTTCATAAATCACTAGCATTTACAATGAGCTATTTTTATTATAAAAATAATGTATAAATAAAGTATTATAAATAAAGTATAAAAGAGAGTTATTCTTGTGTTTATATTTAGCAAGTAACTAATAACAAAGCTAGATTAATATGATCTTCAATAAACCTTAATTTATATTATTTTTGCTAACTTTTGTTAATTTTTGTTAATTTAAATTAAGTCAATTTTGACATTATAATTGCAATGCCATTTTATAGGCCAAAACTACTATTTTGGTAAATTTGAAATTAAATTCAAGCTTAAATTGATTGTAAGTTTGGATTGTTAAAGTAATCCACAAAACTAACAAAGGTTGCTTCAAAAGTTTCTTTACTTTTTTAACAAGATCAATACAGAATCTTGTTACAATAATTGATTCTTTCTTAAGTAAAAAAGCTACGGTGCTATAATCACATGTCTATATCATTTTGGGCTTGCTCAAGGAAGTTAAAAAAATTTCACAATGGCCAGGATAAGAAAAAGCTTATAGAAATCTAAATATCAAATTATCCTAAGATAGGTTAAAGAAGAAGTTTTTAAAGTAGAGTAAAAATAGGGTAGGATCAAGGGCATAGGGTAATTTGAGTGTCAGCTTAAGGTATATAAAAACATCCAAGAGTAAATCAGAAGCTATAATATTAACAAATATAAGTAGAAATGAAATTCATATCGTTACTTACATCTATATTTTTTGTTTCAGGCCATCTTTCTCAAGATTGTTATAATCCCTATCAACGTAAAGAAATTAGAGACCTCACTCAAGATGAGCTCACTCGCTTTGTAAATGCTGCTAAAAAAATTCAATCTACCAATTCTGGAAATGGGAACCTCACTATTTATGATAATTACTCCAAAACACATTATGACGCAAGCGGTAATGCACACGGTACCCCTAAATTTTTACCATGGCATAGGTATTATATTCGACTCTATGAAAAAGAGTTACAAAAGATTGATTCAAGTGTTCATTTGCCTTATTGGGATTGGTCGAAAGATTATGATTATCCAGCTAATTCTATTGTATTATCTGATTCTTATATGGGCGGGAATGGCGATAGCTTTAACAACTATTGTCTCAATAGTGGTAAATTTTCTGGATTATATATTAACTATCCAAAGTTACATTGTTTACAACGAAATTATAACCAAGGCAGTAGTATTTCTTCCTTTACTGATCCTAACGTGTTAAATAGTTATTTAAATTATGGTCAATTCTCAGACTTCTGTATTAATTTAGAAGGGAAGCATGGTGATCCTCATGTAAATATTGGCGGTGGCTATGACTTCAGACAAATGTATTCTCCTAACGATCCTCTATTTATGTTACACCATACTTTTATTGATATGTTATGGTATGAATGGCAACAAAGACATCCTGACTCAAATCAATTTGAGGGCGATGCATATGGCCAAACTGCCTCTCCTTCCGATTCTTTAGTTACCTGGCAAATTACCGTACAATCTACCTTCAATACTAAAGACCCTTTTTTTTGCTATACTTATCCAAGATACCAGCCTTCTTTAAATGTTAATACAAATAGTCCAGATACTACACAAAATCTTTCTAGAAGGGCTAATGAGAAGGGAAATGGAAATGGAAATGGAAATGCATATGGGCTTGGAAATGGGAATGGACATGGAGTAGGACTTCAAAGATTATTGGAAAATGTTAAAAAATCAAACCCAGATCAAGCAATTGACCTTTTAAGTAGCAATTTACCAAGTTTAGGGCTTACGCTTGGCAGCTCAGGAGCACCTGGTAGAATTAAGAAGAGACTTCCATTACCCGATGATTGGATTAAAATGAATAATTTGAATATTGACAAAGTTCGTAAAAATGAAGCTAGAGATAATAAGTTTATCGACCTTTTAAATGCCATTTCTGATACCTCATTGTGAACACCCTAATTTTAATAAATATTTATTTTTATAGAATGCATAGCTTATTTTTTAACGCTTTTCTTTAATTTTTCATTGAAGTTTAGTACTTTTTAATTTTAATTTTTATTACATTTTTGTTATTCTCTTTTAAGTTATAAATATCATTGTTGAGTGATTATTGTGAAATATCGCTTTGTCAGTCCCATGGTTAATTATAGCATAACAATCGCCTAAGCTGTTGTGTTCTCGAGTTCAGAGGAAATCAATCCCATGTTCTTATTTTGATTTGTTATGAGAATTTCTAGTTCCACCCAAAAGAATATTATCTTCTCATTTTGATACTTATACTTTTCAGAGTATAAAAGAGTTTACAGAGTATAATAGTTCGAGGCTTTTTAGCTGAATTAATCCCTGATATCTCGAACATTTAATAAAGCCACTAAGTTTTCTTAATAGTATTTTACATAGATTTTACATTAGTATTGTCTATTCTATTTGTCTTATATAGCTTGTAACCTATTACGTGCTATTCCTCATAACCCAAGTCTATCTTAGTCACATAAACTAAGACCTTTCGACTTATAGTGTAGTTAACCCAGCAATAGCTGTTCTTGATTCCAAACCCTGAGTACCAGATTTCACAATTATATTGGTGAAACTTATACTATGGTGATATTTTCTTAGGTTTTATCACTTCTTTCATTTTTTAAACGCAATCAATTTTTTTTGGAAATTTTTTGAACAAAAAAGGACATCCCTATACTACCCAGATACTCTCTTTTTTAAGTTTATAAATCCATCAGCGCTCTTTTCAGCAAAATAATATATGGGGATATTTTTTTAGTTTTATTACTTTTTCCATCTTTTAAGCCCTATTTGAGTGGAAAATTTGTTAGTAAAATTCTTAAACACAAAAATATATCCCCATATCTCAAAAAAGAACAAACCTTAAATAAAATTTACTAAAAAAAATTAAATCAATACCTGTGTAGCAATATTTTTTATTAATTGTGGAAGTCTACTCAAGATTTTAGATCAGCGTCTAAAATTGTATGCTACAAGTTAGTGTAAAAGATATTAAGTTATAAAAGTTATATTAAGTAAGCAATTGGAAAATAATTTTATTATGATAAAGCAAGCATTCTGAATATAGTGTGAAGCGGAAGGGAGCGAAGAGGGTAAGAGCTAATTATTAATCCTTAAGGACTGGGTAAGGGAGTAAGATAATTGAGTGAGAGTATTCTATCTGTATAGATATTATTAGTTAAATTTTATGCACCAACTGAAATCTGTAGACAAAATTAGTTGCTTAATTTGAGTTAAAAAATCAATCGGCGTTAATCTAGAACACTGGCCAGTAATTCAAGCCAACCTAAAAACTCTTACCTATTCTTGAATAACCTTGTGAGGTTAACCATCACCAAATTTTTAAAATAAACAAAATTTAAGCTTTTTATTGTAAAATTTATGCTCTAACTTATACACCTTAAACGCTACATTTATAGTAATAATTAAATAAAAGCTTATGTTTTAGTTTTAATATTATTATATATACCTTTCTTCACAAATGTGCTTTTTTGTCTTTCATTTTTTCCAATAGTTAATATTTTAGATTTTAAATTTAAATTTTCTTTTTCCGAAATTTATTGGTTTAATCCTTGAATCCAGATAAAAAGTAAAGGAATGATAGGAGTAGTAGAAGATACTGAAGCAAAATTACTAGTCAATGGGGATAATCCTAATATAGTAACTCATACTCTAGTTGTGTTATTTCATATTTTGAAATCAACTTTTTTTAAAAGAACCTTGAAGCTTAATATCTTAAATGTTTTAAGCATGCTCAATCTCCTTTTACAAAAAAATGATTCTGAAGGTTCAGCTCTCCTTAGTAAAAAGCGTCTGACCCCTTAAAATATTTAGTGAAAGCATGAAGTAAATACATATTTTGGTCACAAGTTTAATCCTTAGAAAACCAAATCCAGATTTGCGGTATAAAGTAAACCCAATGGTTTATTCTACAAAATTTTCTTTCAAAGTTTCACAGTATAATAAATAGATACATCAAACAGATTCACAATAAGCAAACCACCTTGATTTACAAAAGTTGATTCTATTTAAAGTATACAAATTAACTTTATATTCTGTAGCATATATACTTAATTTTTCATTAGTTTTCCTTAGAACTTTATGTAAGTTATAGATAATTTTTTTCTATTAAGTAGAAATGATTTCAAGGATAATTAAATCAAAAATGGTCACTATTTATATTAAATTTGGTTTATACTGTAACTTTCAAAGTGCTTTTAAAGTAATTTTAATATTAGTTTATATAGGTATATAAACATTTAACATTTATTAGATTTACTACTTTTTTATAAAGTTTATCAACTATTCACAATATGGCCCTTGAGTTAATTGTTGCTACTACATTATCCATTTCAGCACTTAATGCTCACTCAACTGCTCACTCAACTGCTCAAAATAATACAATTCATCCACTAAGAATTGAAGTTCCCAGATCCAATATAAGGAAACGCTGGTTTACGATGGATCGTAGTGTACTACTCCTTATAAAAAAATTGTTCATGTTTTTTACTTTTTGATAAATAACTGCTTTGTATTTTCTATTTAATAGTATATCCGCTACTTAATACAATATACATATTTATCAACCTAAATAAATGAAATTCATTTTTATTAATTACTGTATTTATTTTGTCTTGAATTCTTTTCTTAAAAAACAAGCATTTGGGGATGTATTTTTATGTTTAAGGATTTTACTAACAAATTTTCCACTTAAATAGCGCTTGGAAATGGAAAAAACAATGAAGTCAAAAAAAATACTCCCATTTGTTACATCAAAGGATAACTATATGGGGATGTTTTTTTTGGTTTCATTACTTTTTCCACCTTTTAAGCGCCATTTGAGCAGAAAAATTATTAGTGAAATCCTTAAACACAAAAATACATCCCCATATTTTAAAATATTGAACTTTTATAATTTGCTTGTACAGGTTAATATTGAAAATATTAGAAATTAAAATATGTTTTAAATGGCTGGCAGCTTATTTGTCTTCACATTTACCCTGTATTATTATAACCTATATTAATAACTCAAATTTATAAATACGGAAGTAAAACCATTATATCACTTATTAATTACACAAAATATACTCTAGTGAATTATAAGTTAATGAAGAGCCTTAAATTTAGATTTAAATCCAATTTTTAATATTATTTGAACTAAAAATAGCAAGAAGCTAAAACGCTGTAATAGCATATCGGCTTTGTGAGACAATAGATCTGTACCACAAACCGAGTTTTTATATCAGTATTTCTTTTGAATTAACAATGTTTTTTTGAAGCCATCATATATAAAGTCTACTATAGTGAAAAAATTTAAAGAATTATAAAACATAGAAAAGCGCGTTTTTAATTTGAGGACATATATATCACCTAAAGAAGCTACCAAAAGTATAATTTTGAATAATAGCAATAATAAACGCATATGATATAGTTATTATTATGTTCCCATATTAGATTTATAAGTTGAGGTTACTATTTTCTGGATCTAACTAATAACTAATTTTTAGATAATATACAATATGTATATTAGTCCGTTAGAAAAAAATCCATAGGTTATTGACTATTCAATTTTTTCAATTTTTGCCTAGCTATTATCTACTCAGTGGTACTTTTCATTTATATGTAACTAAACCTTATAAAAAATATGATAAAACTGTTAGAATAGATGAAAACTAAGGTTATTTTGTATTTGATTTTATCTAGTTTTATTTATTAGGTTGGAATATCATATTTTTCTTTTTGGCTGAAGCTGCAAAGCAAATCAAAACTCTACTTATACATTTCAAATTGTTGATGAAACGATACTTAATACAAGGTAAACATATTCTGGTGTATTCTATATACAACCTATAAATTGTCTTGAGACAAAGGCTAATGTACTTTTAACCTTTATAAATTCTATCGAAGTTAATTCTTAAAAGTCATTATCTTTACTTTTTCAGATAAAACTATATCTGCTATTAAATATAGGAGAATGTTGATATTAGTCAACAAAACTGAACAACTTTAGAAAAAAGGATTTGATGTTGGTCTTCTATTTAATTCCCTTCTTTTTGTAATATATGAAGATGTATTTTTGTGTTTAATAATTTTACTAACAATCTTCCCACACAAATAGTGCTTGAAAGATAGAAAAAGTAATGAAGCCAAAAAGAACACTCCCACATAATTTATTTTATTTTAGAGGATATCAACTTGATATTTTTAGGATGTGATTGGGGACTTAGCATATAGTAAATCATTTAATATGTTAAAAAATAGGTATCATCACACTACTGGATAGATTAAAATTTCTTTTTTATAGTCATTTTAGGATTATTTTTTATATTTTAATTTAGTTGAAGCTTAATAAACTTCATATTGGATCCTTCCCATTTTTGGAATATTTAAAGTTTGAAAGTGTAACATAATTCTGTAAAGTAATATACACTATTGATCTATTAATAAAGTTATTCAAGTTATTTTAGTTCTCATACAAAGCTGTTAAAAACGCAAAAGGTTGCTTGCATAGGGTTACAATCTTAAGTGCTTTAACAAATGCTCATAACCCAGATACCGGGAAAACACTCAGTAAGAGAGAAATTGTAGAAGGGTTTATTATTTGGTTCTAATACATAAGTAATCCATTGGGTAAACACTAAATACTTTTTGGTATTGTTGATTCAGGCACAACCTCCAACCCATTAACTTGATACTTTAATTATAAACTTAATACATTTTTAACTTAATAACAAATTAATACTTTATGTCTTTTACCAAAGCGCCTCAGGGTTTATAATAGACTTAAAGATGGTGTGATACTTGATTTTCTAAAAACGAAGAGATAGCTTTTAATAAATAGGGATCTATTTTTTATTTAAGGATTTTACTAACAATTTTTCCATTCAAGCAGCGCTTAAAAAGCAGAAAAAATAATGAAATCAAAAACATTCCTAAATGTAGAAAAAATGTCTACCTTCAGTAATAATTTCTGAAAGTTTACATATGGGGATGTATTTTTATGTTTAAGAATTTTGGTAACAAATTTTCCGCTCAAATAGTGCTTAAGGAATAGAAAAAATGATGAAGCCAAAAAAAACATCCTCATATCTTTCCAGTTTTACAGATAATATAATAAAAAATGCTTCAAAGGGTGGAAAAATAGCTGATGGCTATTTTTCTTCCTGAGAATATAGCCTATCTAACTTTGACTTTATCACATTAAATTATTTTAATATAGACTGCAATCTCACTAAGTACAAACGTACTTTATAACTCTACTAATAATGGGATGGCCCAGGTTTATTTGTCTGTGAGCAATGGATTGGTGAGATTGGAAATTTTAAATCCAATGGTGGTTTTTTACTCTTCTCTATGGACCTGAGAGCATAGGTAAAAAGTAGTGTAAAAAAATATTATTGTGTTATTTATGTTTAATTCGTTTACTAGTTTGACCTGGATGGAACTTTATTCAACAACTGCTTCATTAGTTAAAATTTTTAGCTTTAAATTAAAGAGTGAGGATAACATTGGATCGAAATCGTATATTTCTAGTTCACCTGAGAAGCTCACAAACATCTTTGCCTTCAAATATAGTGAATAAAATCTCATCTTGTTTAATTTCAAATTTACTTACTTTGATATTAATTAAAAATCCAGATTAATAACTAATATTTGTCTCAAAGCTTTTATTACTCCAGGGTTAGTGAGAGCTTTATGTCAGTTTTTGAATCACCAAAGCATACTAAGGTAGATATAAAAGCACGGAAATTTATGTTAGACTCCTATTTTGTATAAACCACACTTTTTTACGTTGGTTCTGTTGGAAGTCTTATAAAAAATGAAATTTACTAGGATTTAAACTAAAACACATAATCAAAGAAGTTTCTAAGCAGAATAATATCTGTTGTTGTTTATTTATTAAAGGATTTTTTATACAAAAAGTAGGTTTAATCCTATATGTTTATTAATGGTAAGTTAGAATCATATATAGAAATAAAAGACTTATAACAAATTAGGCTATGTGAAATATCGCTTTGTCAGTCCCATGGTTAATTATTTTGATTTGTTATGAGAATTTCTAGTTCCACCCAAAAGAATATTATCTTCTCATTTTGATACTTATACTTTTCAGAGTATAAAAGAGTTTACAGAATATAATAGTTCGAGGCTTTTTAACTGAATTAATCCCTGATATCTCGAACATTTAATAAAGCCACTAAGTTTTCTTAATAGTATTTTACATAGATTTTACATTAGTATTGTCTATTCTATTTGTCTTATATAGCTTGTAACCTATTACGTGCTATTCCTCATAACCCAAGTCTATCTTAGTCACATAAACTAAGACCTTTTGACTTATAGTGTAGTCAACCCAGCAATAGCTGTTCTTGACTCCAAACCCTGAGTACCAGATTTCACATTTGGCGCTCATAACTGGGAAAGCTCTTATAACTATTTTAGATAGCCTTTATAATCTTTCCTTTACGGTCCTTACCGCGTAACCACCCCAAACAAAGAAAAACCCCCTTAACCTCCTTAATTCTCAACTATGGTCGACAATGGTCTTGTACCTTATTTTGCGGACTCAAAATACCTTCTTGATAACCGTCAACAGTTGATCATCACTGAATACGACATGGGTAGTAGTGATGAAGAGGAAGCTAGTGTTCTGACCCCAGAAATAGAAACTGCTGCTTTAAATCAAGCTGCACTACCTCCTCACGTTGTAAACTCAGTCGTTACCTACGGAGCTGTCCCTATGCACGTCCTTGATGGTGACCTCTCCGCTTGGAGACAATACCAAAATAGTGGCTCCAGTACTCAAATCAATTTTCGTGCCCAGTACCAAACGGTACCTACCCTTTCCCACGTTCAACAATATCTAGTAGAGTTCCTGCACAACAAACTCATCCAGATGGTTGGTGAACTCGACCGTCTTTCAATTCATAACAATGAATTGTCTACCTCTTTAAGCTCACTTTTAGCTACGGTTAACAACCTTTCCATGATCAGTAACCAAAAGAGTGGTGTCATCGCCCCTTCAAATGAACTCCATGTTAGTAAGTTAAATGAGCTCAATCAAAGACTCAATAACACCGTTACCTATGAAGCCCACAGAGAGTTAGTAAGAGAAGTAGGAGATCTCAAAGCTGAATTACGTCAGCTCGATACTGCTCTACATTCTGAACTTGTTAAAATCTCCGATGAGATCAACCTTTCCCTCACTGAGATCAATGACCATACTACTGAAAGAATCTCAGATATTGACGGAAAAACAAAAGCCACTTTCGCAGAACTCCACAGATCGCTAATGAATAAATTCAAAGAGTATAATCACCGCTTATCCTGTATTGAACAATCCCCTCCATCTACTTCAACCAAAGATGCTAGAATCTTGGCTTTAGAACAAGATTTAGCTGTTTGTAATGAACAAATGGCTCAACAAGTGACTACCATTAGCCAGCTTATCACCTCCAATAATAATTTGAAGGAACAAATTAGACTGGACAAAGAACAAACAGTAGTTGACTGGGAGGAAATCTCGCGTAACATACAGAGTACCAGAGAAGAGCTCATTCTTCTTCAGACTAAGGTAGCTTCAAATACTAACCAAATCAAGGCATCTTCTTGCAATTGTAGAAAGGAGCGTATTGCTGTTTCAGCACCTCCCTCCAGACTCTCGAGTTACAGAGACGTTCCAAGATACAATATGTATGATCTGGGTGATAGTGCCACAGAATCTATCTTTGGTACTGAATATCAAATAAACCATAAGTATCATGGGTCTGTTCACTTGGTACAACCGGATGATCAAACAAAGAAAGAAGAGAACTCTCCCCAAGTTTCCACATACCTACCCCAATCAAATCCTAGAATGACTGCTGTACCTACTGATGGTATTTACTCAAGAAATCCTGCTACAGGATCTAACGCTGATCCAATACGACCTCGTGTACAATCTTATGCTGAAGTCAACCTAGCCAATCCTTTTAACAAAAATAAGTCATCACATATTGCCCCTCAAATCGCTCAACATATACCCTATGAGAAATCTTCACCTCACTACGTACAAGCCGATCCGATTACTGTTCAACATGATCATGGTATATCACACAATACCCATGACGCTTATTTTAGTCATCCTGGACCTTCTGGTAACGATCCAAAATCACATAGCTTCTCAACACACCGCCACAACTACCCAAGAAGCTCCCAACCTGTTAACACAAAGTTTAATTTTAGTCTTTTATTCAATCCAAGTGAAATTACTGCTACTACCTTCATTAAAGCTCTAGAAGTTCATCTCGATGCTAACAACTGGACCTATGAATGTCGTCCTCAATGCCTTTTAGGTCAACTACAAACAAATGAACTTTCTTGGTGCATGACTTTACCTGACGACTTACGCAGTAATTGGGATTCCTTCAAAAAGGCGTTTATAGACCATTATGATTCCGATGTAAAAATGGAAGCAAAAAAGGCAGCCCTCTTATCTTTACGTTTAGACGACGAAAATAAACTTGAGAGTTTCATTACAAACGTAAGAAATCGTGCTAATGCCTTAATTTCCTGTGGAAAGTTAAGCGTTACAGACCTCCGCCTGGCCTTCCAGCGAAACCTTCCAAGTCATATCGCATGCCTTTTTCTAGATCCTCACCATAACATCACCAACGTTACACAGATGATAGAGATTTTAGAATTATACCTTGGAAGTCCAAAAAGTGAAGTTAGACCCAAGAAATTATATGTTAATCACATAGATAAAGGGATGGACAACAACGAATACCTTCATTGTTTTACCATCACTCAACAACACTACTCCAACCATCGTAAATCTCGAGTATTTACTGGATGCTGGAACTGTGGTGAATATGGACACATTACCGTTAACTGCACTGAACCAAAGCCAGAAAATGGTATTTTTAAATATTATTTCGAAAAGAATGTTCGCAACAATGAACGTTTCAATAAAAATAAACAAATAAATCACCTCAATTATAACGATACTGAAGGCGATGATACTGAGAAGTTTGTCGACTCCGATAACGAGTCAAAAAACTTCTAAGTGGGAGGATAAATGAGGATCCCCCTTCCACGAAGTTAAAAATTCCTCCTGATCCAGATGATAGCACTGGATTAGACCTTAAAGTTAATACGCTTTCAAAATTTGACCCCTCTACCCTCATCCTAGCACTTCCTTCGCGAATTCGTGGTAGACCTAAAAAGAAAAGAGTTCCTGTTGTGGAAATCCCTAAAGTCATTCCACCTCGAATTTTCAAGCTACCTGATAACTCTATTAATGCTCCTGATTCGATTCCAATGAACGAGATCTCCAAACCTTACATCTCACAATTATCCGATTTATCTAAACTATCCCTCACACAAAGCGAACTAGATAACACGCATCAGTGGTTAACCAATGTTACGATCCCAATCCCGCTAGACAAGATCTTAACTGGAGAATCAGACTTAGCAATTGCATTTAGAAAAATTATTAGAGAATACCAGAATCCAAATAAACAGATTCTTTTAGTAAACCTCGATGACAAAGCTAACTCCATCGATTGTACTTACATCAATGCGTCAATTTATAAAAAGAATGTACGCATCATATTAGATAGTGGAGCTCCTATCAATTTCATATCGAGTCGTCTGGTAAAACGATTATCCTTTAAACCAGATATAGATTGCTCAGACACCTTTGGTACAGCTGGAACTGGAACTACTACAGCGCTAGGAGCATACTCATCAATACCAATCAAATTTGGAAAACTAACCTTAGCCTTTCCAGCAATAGTATTAGAAAGTGAAGGTTATGACTTCCTCCTAGGCACCGAATTCTTTGTGAAACACGGTTGTCAATTGTTGTACGATCAAAATATCTTAAAAATATTAGATCAATCCATCCCAATGTACTACAATAAACCAAGAGACCTATCTATCAATATGATAAACAATAAATCTCCTGGCTGCCGTATAATGAACTATCGGACCAACAATAAATTAATTGATGTCACTCTCTGCGGATCAGAATCCGTAATTCATCAATATCCAGAGATAGCATATAAACAGTCTGGAATTCCCGTTATTTCTCCTAAGAACTTATTAATACCGCCTAAGTCACAGATAGTATTAGATACTGAGATCTCACTATGGATACCTAAGGAATTCCATTTATCTATATATAGTATAGAAGGTGTCTCACAATTAGAACCACTAACTATGCCCGGAATTTTAGGCAACAACATGAATGAGACTATCAAGTTATTACTTGCAAACATTACCAAAAAAGAAATCAATATCTCTAGAGGCCAACAGATTGGCACGATATACGTAGAAAACAACGCCTTGATTAATACTTTCAGTAAATTTGCAACACTAGAAGAATTTCAAATTCACGAAGAGGCCCCAAATAACCAAGCCCTTTTTGTGGAAAAAGACACTATTAACCATCTAAACCAAGATGAACAACTCCAATTTTATAAATTGCTGGAGGAATATAAAGACATATTCGCAACTTCAGAAGAAGATATTGGTTGCGCTCGCAATACTAAACATAAAGTATATACATGTGATTCATTACCCGTCGCAACTAAAGCATATCGTAAATCTCAATCTGAACTCAAAGCAGAACGAGAAGAAGTTCAAAAACTCTTAAGGCTAGGTTTAATCATTCCTTCAAATAGTCCATGGGCCTCCCCCCTTATGATCGTTAAGAAAAA
This sequence comes from Batkoa obscura, assembly GCA_030770535.1. Taxonomy (NCBI): domain Eukaryota; kingdom Fungi; phylum Entomophthoromycota; class Entomophthoromycetes; order Entomophthorales; family Batkoaceae; genus Batkoa; species Batkoa obscura. The sequence continues at coordinate 773,778 of JASVEC010000019.1, forward strand.
AGATGGAACTAATAGAGTAGTTATGGACTATAGAAAGCTTAACAAAATCACAAAGAAAGATGTATACCCTCTACCCAGAATAGACGATGCGGTTGACCGATTACAAGGTGCTAAATACTTTTCAGCAATGGATTTAATCTCAGGATACTGGCAGGTAGAAATGGATCCAGAAGACCAAGAAAAGTGCGCTTTAATAACTTCTGAAGGACTATTTCAACCAACTAGGATGCCACAAGGCCTTTCGAACGCTCCCGCTACATTCCAGCGTCTTATGGATAATACACTAGGTGACCTTAAACTTTCGTGCGTATTAATTTACTTAGATGACTTGAATGTGTTTTCAAGAACTTTTATAGATCACTTAACTCATCTTAAAGCAGTATTTGAGCGCCTCCGTCAAGCCAATCTAAAGTTAAAACCAAAGAAGTGTTCATTCTTCCAAACTAGTTTGGAATTTCTAGGCTATAAAGTCTCTGACAAAGGACTAGCCCCTATTCCAAATAAACTAGATGCAGTGAAGGAGCTTCTCCCCCCAACTACGATGCGGGAGGTACAAGTATTCCTTGGATTAATGAATTATTATCGAAGGTTTATAAAAGACTTTTCGAATTTAGCTACCCCACTGTTCCAATTACTAAAGAAAGAAGTCAAGTTTCAATGGAAGGAAGAACACCAACAAGCTTTTGAAGAGCTTCGCAACAAGCTGCTTAACGCCCCAGTATTGATGTTTCCAAATTTCTCAAAGCCCTTCTCACTACATACTGACGCTAGTCTAACTGCAGTTGGAGGTGTTTTAAGTCAACTCGATGATAACAATTGTGAACACCCAATAGCCTATACCTCTAGGACCTTGTCGAAACACGAAAGGAACTACACTACAACAGAGAAAGAATGCCTTGCAATTATTCATGCTATAAAGGCATTTAGACCGTATATCTACGGCACTCACTTTACTGTTATTACTGATCATGTTTCCCTAAAATGGTTGTATTCAATCACTAATCCTGAAGGACGTTTAGCTAGGTGGGCTCTAAAACTACAATCGTATAGTTTTGATATAGTATATAAACCAGGTAAAGATCATCAAAATGCAGATGGGCTTAGCAGGTTACCCAGAATTTGTCTAGCTACCCCCATAGATGATGATTTGTACAATCTATTGGGTAATAAAGATAAATGGCCGCAGCAGCAGCCTGAACTCAAACAATGGCTTGAGAAAAACGCTCAAAATATCATTGTAAGAGATAATGCCTTGTATAAAAAGATTAAGGGAACATATATTCCATATATTAGGCCTTCTTCACGACTATCTGCATGCCAACAATTCCATGATGTAATCTGTGGACATTCAGCCTTCCAAAAAACATACGATACTATGAAAGTCTCCTGCTATTGGGAATCAATGATACCAGATTTGGAAGACTTTATAAATAATTGCGATGTTTGCAAGAGGGAACAAAGTAAAATAAAAGCTACAGCCTATAAGTTTATTTTACCTAAACATGCATTTCACACGGTAAGTATAGATGTAATAGGTCCTCTCTGTGAGGCCTCCTCGGTAAGAGGGAACAAATTTATTGTTGTAGCTATCGACCATCTAACTAAGTGGGTTGAAGCAAAAGCAATACCAAATCAGACTTCCTTTCACATATCTAAATTTATATACGAGGATATTATTTGTAGGCATGGAAGCCCTCAGGTGATACTTACTGATAACGCTGCCAATTTTGTTAACCTGGTTCTCCCGAAATTAGCTAGACTAATGGCCATAAAGCATTCTACTGCAGCTCCATATCATCCTGAAACTAACGGAATGGTTGAGAGAGTAAACGGTACACTAGTACGTATATTAAGGAAGCTGGCTTTCGATAAAACTAGCTCTTGGGATGAATATCTACATTCTGCTATTTTAGCATATAGATATTCAGTACATAGTATTACCAAAAAATCCCCTTTTGTTATGCTTTATGGGAGACATCCGGGACTCCCCATATCATTCGCTCCTTTGATAGTTAGACAAGAAGAGATGAGTCCTGACATGTACTTGCTTAAGCTAACAAAAAAACTAATAGCTATCCAAGTTGACGCCTTTAATGCATTGACAGACTCGAAAACAAGGAGGTATCGACAAGACATTTCTCGACTTCCTCGTCTAGCTGTCTTCAAAGTAGGTGATATCGTTCATCTGTACCCTTCCTATAATCAATCTAGAAAAAATAAACTAGCATTGAAATGGGATGGACCATATGAAGTCATACATAAACACTTGTATGATAGCTATTCAATTAAACATAAACGAACAAGCGTTATATATAACCGAGTCCATGCCAAGTTTCTCAAATCAGCAATGTGATTCAATGAATACAATTTGTAACTAGTCAAATTCCATCTCATAGGTTCTCGGTAAGTAAGCCATAAAAATTCACTATATCAAATCATAGGGAGGGAAATGTGAAATATCGCTTTGTCAGTCCCATGGTTAATTATTTTGATTTGTTATGAGAATTTCTAGTTCCACCCAAAAGAATATTATCTTCTCATTTTGATACTTATACTTTTCAGAGTATAAAAGAGTTTACAGAATATAATAGTTCGAGGCTTTTTAACTGAATTAATCCCTGATATCTCGAACATTTAATAAAGCCACTAAGTTTTCTTAATAGTATTTTACATAGATTTTACATTAGTATTGTCTATTCTATTTGTCTTATATAGCTTGTAACCTATTACGTGCTATTCCTCATAACCCAAGTCTATCTTAGTCACATAAACTAAGACCTTTTGACTTATAGTGTAGTCAACCCAGCAATAGCTGTTCTTGACTCCAAACCCTGAGTACCAGATTTCACAGCTAGGGTAAAGTATGCATCAATTTGTTAAAGTTGAGTTTAAGAGGCCAGGGTTATAGAGGTTACAGAGGTTATGGTTTGGGTCAGAACTAGAGCTAAAGTAAAGGGTCTGGGAAATCTTAAAAATATAACAAAAAGATTATCTGATGAGTCTGTAATCCACGTCCACTTCATAAATATTTTAGCAAAAATTAAATTTTACATTTTTTTTGAGTCTAAACTCTAGGTTGATTCCATTTTTAGATTGCTGTTCTGATAATTAATGGGTTAAAATAATCTTAGGGAAGATCACAATGATAAATCGCTACTGTTTATGTTAATACTTACGATATCCTGTAGCTTTTAAAGAGATTTTATTTATAGTGGTTTTAACTTTACATTAGACAAGCATATAGGGATGTATTTTTGTTTTTAAGAATTTCACTAACAAATTTTCCGCTCAAATAGCGCTTAAAAGATGGAAAAAATGCTGAAGCTAAAAAAGACATCCCCATATAAACACTCAGGATTCATAAAATAAGCCTTGAATTAATCATTGCTATTACTCTATCCATTTCAGCACTTAAAGCTCATTCAACTAATCAAGAGAATATAATTTCTCCAATAGAAGCCGATATTGTTAGTCATACTGAAAAAACACCGATTTATAATGAACCGTAGTACACTATTCTGTAAAGAAACTATTCATGTTTTTTACTTTTTGATGAAATGGTTGTTTTGTGTTTATTATTTAACAAAACGTTCGTTATTCATCTTACTATGCACCTTTTTTTTATAAAAAATGTGTGTCTAATGCTTTGTTTATGAGGATAAAAAACCAAGTACTTAACTGGTTTAGAGGATAACTAAACTTAGAAGATATTTTCTGGGAGTGTAAAAATAAACACCATTGATTCCTTACATTTTGAAGGGAGACAAACCAAGAATGGGCCCATTATGTATCTGCTCTGCAGAATAAAGCCCATTAATTTATAAGGGCAAAAAAGTTGAAGATAAGAGAGAGAAGAGTCCACGGATTAAACTTAAGAATTATAAAGCTCTTTCAAGAGACCCACAAACCAGTTGAAAAGATAACGGCTTTGGAAATTTGGATTAGCTGTCCTATTTTTTGATATATCATAGAAGCGAGGACGGTCTAAATAGATTGGAGGTTAGGGATGGGCCATTCCTAATGTAAGACAATGGATTGAGAGTCAAAAGGTGCAGAGGCGGAGCGGTGGAGTAAGGATAAATCAGTTGAATAGGATTGTTAATATATGATATAGATTTGTGTAATTTCTTGTGAGTATTGAGCAGAGTGAAATCCAATCGGGGATATCTTTATATATGTAGGCTAGTTCAAGGTTGAATCTCTTTAGGAAAAAATAGATAGGGAGGTGTTTTTTTGGCTTCGTTCTTTTTCCATCTTTTAAGCACTATTGGGGTGGTTCGAATTGGTTTCAGAATTTACTTACAAGTTAATCCAAATTTTGAATTTTTAAATTTGTGTCTAATGTGACGGTCAAATCTAAAAAGCCCAAAATTAAATCTCTTTATTTAAAACTTATTTTGATTGTTTCCTTTTCTTAAATAGCTAATTTTTTTAACTATATATTTTATGTTGTTTCTATTAAATATTTAATAGATATATAATATATAACTATATAATAACATGGGGATGTGAAATCTGGTACTCAGGGTTTGGAGTCAAGAACAGCTATTGCTGGGTTGACTACACTATAAGTCGAAAGGTCTTAGTTTATGTGACTAAGATAGACTTGGGTTATGAGGAATAGCACGTAATAGGTTACAAGCTATATAAGACAAATAGAATAGACAATACTAATGTAAAATCTATGTAAAATACTATTAAGAAAACTTAGCGGCTTTATTAAATGTTCGAGATATCAAGGAATAATTCAGTTAAAAAGCCTCGAACTATTATACTCTGAAAAGTATAAATATCAAAATGAGAAGATAATATTCTTTTGGATGGAGCTAGAAATTCTCATAACAAATCAAAATAATTAACCATGGGACTGACAAAGCGATATTTCACAGGGGTGTGTTTTTTTGTTTAAGAATTTTACTACAATCTTTCCACTCAAATAGCGCTTAAAAAATGGAAAAATAATGAAACTAAAAAAAACAGCCCCATATAAATAGAGTTATTTGACTTTATTTTTTGTTGAAATAAAAATAAAATGCAAACTTTCATAATTAAACTTCGAAATGGAATTTTTGAAAATTTCAATACAATAGGGAGGAGTACACAATATAAACATTGTAATTCATTTGCATCAATTTTAAGAGATACTTATAACAACCCAAGGTTTATGGAATTTTATAATAAAACAAAACAAAGAAAAGATATATCATCAAAGTTTACTATCGATAATAATAAACTTAATCAAGTAATATATAAAATTAGTGCTTTAAGGGAAACAGGAAATAAAAATCAATAAGTAGTGTTATTATCAACTATAGCTTCAGTATATTCTTTTGATGAATGCAAAAGTTTTGGGTTTAATATAAATGGAAATCAATATGATTATTCAAAAACAAGTAATAATAATAAAATATCAACATTACAATCTATTATTAAAAATGCAAAAAAAATTAATGATTAAATTGAAACTATCATACAATATTTGCTAAATGATTCAGCTATTTCATCAAGATTTAATAAAAAAAATAATGATAGTAAGTATTCATCAGATAATATATATATATTAAATAAAAGTAGAATAATGATACATAGTAAATATTTTAATGATCTAAGAGATAAAGCAGTAGCTAGGTCAACGTTCTTTAAATATATACCAAGTAATTTCAAAAATCCAGCAAGAAAAACGGATCTATGTAATATATGTGCTCAGTATACAGTTAGAAAAAAGTTATTTGAAAATAAAATGAATACAGCAATAAAAAACAAAGCAGAGATAGAAGAAATTTTCAACGAAGAAGAAAAATCATACAAATTATACAAATTCTGTGTTGATACTCAAAAAAACACATTTAATGAAACTATTAAAAAATTAAATAACAAAAGTTGTATAATAATTTTAGATTTTAAACAAAATATGGAAATAGGAACAAGACCAGATTCAATAAATCTAGATCATTACAATAAACAAGCTATATCAATATTAGGTTTTGGTGTATTATATTTAAAAGATGATAAAACAATAGCCAAAGTTTACTTTGATTATTTATCTGAAATATTGAATCATGATTCAGCATATGCAGGAGATTGTTTAATCAAGTTGATCTCTATAGAGCTTCTATTTAAAAAGTTTACGAAAACTAATATATGGGCAGATACAGGAAATCATTTTAGATCCCAAGAGTTTCTACACTATATGGGAGTGTTTTTTTTACTTCATTATTTTTTCTATTTTTAACTACTACTTAAGGCGGAAAATTTGTTAGTAAAATTCTTAAACACAAAAATACATCCCCATATGTTTAAACAAATTCATAAAATAAATAGTAGTTTGAATGTTAATCTTAATTTTTTTGCTGAGTATCATGGAAAAAGTATAGTTGATGGACATTTTGGAAACCTTTCAAAATGGAAAAGTAGTTTTGAAGCATTGGGTAAAGTAGGAGATATCAATCAATTAATTCCAAGATTTGAGACTTTTATTTGCGAGCATAATAGAATTAACAATTCAACTGTTAATAATGCGAAAACAGATATAATTTTTAAAAAGTATGAAAGAAACAAAAATACAAAAATACAAAAAGAACAATAGAGATGCAAGGCATTAAGAAGTATTTACACTTTATTAAACATAACAATAAACTACATTGTTATCCAGTATCTGATACATCAAAAAAAGCGATATAGTTCCAATTAAAGTTATAGAGTCTATAGAAAATAGAAAAATTAAAAGATCAATCCCAGCTTATCTTACGAAAACAATAGAGAATTTGAAAATTTCGATATTTCTTAAGCAAGTAGGTAAGTTTGTTGAATGATAGAAATAGACTATTAAACGTTAATATTACCTAAGTTATTAATAGCTAAGTTAATAAATAGTCAAAGAACAAGTAATTGTAATAATATGTAAAAACTATTATTATATTACTTGTGTTATATAAAGATGGTTAATTGTAGCTTTGGGGCTGATCACTTCCCCCTATTTAGCTATTTATTAACTTAGCAATATATTAATAAAGTAATTATAACATTAAAATAGCTTATTTATTTGATAGAAAATCTGGAATGTTGGTTATAAAGCGACCAATAATAAACATTTCTCAATAAAGCTTTATAGGAATATGTATTTAATATCTAGTAGAAATTCAGCTAACTTACAGTATCAACTATAACACAATGGTTTAGAACTGTGTCTGGGTGCTTTTTTTTTAACAAAAAAGTTCTTTTTATAGAATTTTAAACCAAGTTTTTAAAATAAAAATATTTAAAAATAGGATAAAATGATGAAACCAATTCAAACAACCCCATATTAACAATTACAATTTATATTAAACATTAGTTAGTTTATCAACTTAAATTCTAAATAGTATATGGGGATGTATTTTTTTGCTTAATAGTTTTGCTAATAATCTCTCTGCTCAAATAGCGCTTGAAAAATGGAAAAGTTATGAAACCAAAAAAACAGCCCCATATAGTTTTATACTTTTTAACTTCATAATTATAAAAAAGTAAAAAACAAATTCAGTAACTATACAATTTAATTATTTAACAAGAGCCATAACGATTATGTTTGATAAAGATAGAACCTGGGCATCCTTTCTTAGAGTCTAAATCAAATGATCCACCTTGCATTTGACTAATTACATGACCAATACAGTCTTTACCATAGTGTAAAGTAACTTGGGTGCTACCTGATGATAATAAAGATTTAATAGTAAAATCAGGAACATCATTGACACATCCATAAGCTCCATTAACTACAACTTTCTTAAATTCACCTTTGAAGTTAGATTCTGAGTAAAGAGTAGCGTCCATGGTTAAGCCACTGTTTGGTGGTAAACTTACATCCCCACAGTTATCGTTTTTAGCTGGACATTTTTCAGCGTTGATGGAAAGAAGGGTAGCAACAGCGAATAAGATAGATTTGAATTGCATCTTTGGGTTTTTTTAATATTTAAGTGTTTTTAAAATTTATAAACTTTATATTGTTTATATAGTTTACATTAATTGAAATGGATCAATTAAAATAGCAGTCAACTTATTTGTTCAATCATGAGATAATTAGAGCTAAAATTAACTAAAGATAAAATGATTGAATCTAAAAATAAAAGCCGAAAGTTACTTTTAAATTTGAAATTAATATTATATTAGATAAACTTTGCTTGGTCTCATCATAATGAAAAAAAACTAATATTTTATTCTCTGTAAATATTTTTATAACTTTGTCATTACCAAATTAGTCTTATATTTCATTACAATTTTTATTTAACTTTTGATTGTTAAAAATAAACTTTAGTTAAATCAAATGATCTCTTTATACTTAGTTTTAAACAGCTTAGATGCAATCATTTTAATTTAACTTTATATATACCCAGATTTATTTATATCCCTATGACATGACTATTAAAACCCACTATACAAAAGCTTTTGTTTTTACTCCAATTCAAATTGAACTTTACAGTAAAATATCAAATTATATGCAGCATTTAAAAGTGTTGTGTCTGATTTAAATAAGAAATTCAAAAGAAGAAATAATGCTTAAAAGTTAAAAATAAAATCAATTATATTTATTTTAAAATAACTTCAACTATGTCAATTAATATGAGATCATTTTATTTTTTATAAATTTAAAATTCCTCTACGTTCTATTTTTAAATTTGGGATATGGAACTAATGACAAAATATAAAATACTAAAGTGTCCTTATGACTTAATTGTATTAAAACTACTAGGCTAAAATCTAAGAGCTACTACTATATAAACAATATAAAGTTTATAAATTTTAAAAACACTTAAATATTAAAAAAACCCAAAGATGCAATTCAAATCTATCTTATTCGCTGTTGCTACCCTTCTTTCCATCAACGCTGAAAAATGTCCAGCTAAAAACGATAACTGTGGGGATGTAAGTTTACCACCAAACAGTGGCTTAACCATGGACGCTACTCTTTACTCAGAATCTAACTTCAAAGGTGAATTTAAGAAAGTTGTAGTTAATGGAGCTTATGGATGTGTCAATGATGTTCCTGATTTTACTATTAAATCTTTATTATCATCAGGTAGCACCCAAGTTACTTTACACTATGGTAAAGACTGTATTGGTCATGTAATTAGTCAAATGCAAGGTGGATCATTTGATTTAGACTCTAAGAAAGGATGCCCAGGTTCTATCTTTATCAAACATAATCGTTATGGCTCTTGTTAAATAATTAAATTGTATATAATGTATTCATTTAAGTTTTTAAGAAACTTTTTAACTATAAAACAATAGGCTAATATTTTGTTGTCAAATGTTTAAAAGAATATAACTTTTATTTTTAAAAATACTTTACAAATAATAAACTATCTTATAATATAAAAAATTCTAAAAATAAATACATCTAACCTTTTCTCTAATCGGATGTCCTATAAAAGCGCTCATAGTTAGTGATAGGTACATGACACCTTGGGCATGGTGGATTTGAGTCATTAGAAGAAACCAAAATTGATAAACATTGGTAACACAACAGATGATTACAATTTAAAGAATAAGCAAGTTGACATCTACAATTCAAAGCTCCAATAAAATTTGGATGATAACTATTACTATTATTCATAATTATTTCCTCCTGCGTCATACCCTCATGATTGCTCTGACTAGTATCATGACTTTCCAAGTTTTTATAATAATAACAATACGCACACGTGGACGTTGGTAACTCGCTTAATATCTTTTGATTTTCTGCTGAATACATGCCTTCTTTTTCATTACCTCCAAACTTGAACAAGATTTTTTTCAGCTTGTTGCTCAACTTTGGTAAATTAATCAAGGGGGCTATGAATAATAAAAATTCTGCAAACCCATCCCACACCATCTGTCGATTTAAAAATTCAAAATTTAACTGCCTTATACCTGCTTTTCTGGCTGGTACTAATCTCAGACCAAGTATTCTTTCAATAATACCTCGGTATCTAAATAAAATAAATATATTTTAAAACCAAGACAGTAAAATGAAACCCACCTTCCGTTATAAATAAAATGCAAAAAATGAATTAGATTGATCAATTTGACCCATTTTTCTAAAGAACTTATAGCCTTATAAATTTTGTACTTTGTAGTCTGACTATTAACTTCGTCTCCCCATCCCCCGCCTACTCCTGAGTTTAACCACTTACTCCAGAGATATTGACCACCAATCGTTAACACGCCATAGAGTGATACTTGTAATAAAGTGGGGTCCGAAATCGAAGTGGTAGTAAAATTTTTAGCTGAAGCAAGAGTAAATAAAAAAGATGTAATCAAAAAAAATAATTTTACGTGAAAAATCATTTTGAAACCTCAGGTTTTGCAACATGGCGCCGTAGCTAGCTTTAAACTTACCACGGAAAGAAAAATAAAACAAAACACTTTGAAGCCCTAGAACCAATTCTGGTTCATACATAGTTTTGATATCACTCTATAAAAAGCAAAACTATTATTTTAAACTTTATAGGCTTTAGTAATTGGTTACCTTGAACAATGAGACTGCAGTAAATAGCTTCGTTGATAAAATCTCTTTTAATTCATTATCTAACAAATCAGCATCTAGCTGTGCCACTCTGGAGACTTTTAAATCTACATTTTTCAAATCCACAATTTCCTTAACGCTTTCTTCTTTCTCTACTTCATTGTCTTTGGCTTCCCAGTAGTTATTACTCATTGCTGTGTGTTAAAAAATCGTCCGATTTAATGTTAGTAGATAAAAACTGTTTTTTAAAATGATATTAAAAATTCAGTGAATTAAAAGGCAACTTCATTTAAAACTCAGGTTAAACCAATTATAATTAGCTTTTACATGCCAAGCCAATGAATGAAAATTAGTCTAAAAAAGGTTAAAATGGACCTAATTTTCAACTAGAAATTAATAAAGTAAAACTTTGACTTTGAAAAGCATATATTTGTCACAAAACAACCCTTTTTAGACTTAAATTAGTATTCATAAATAGAAAGACGCTATTTATCTATTATAAAATTATGAACCAAAACCAAAGAACTCTGGTATCTCAAGAGCAATTTACCTCCCTAGCTTTAAAAACCATGCTATTTCAACATTTGAAAAATAATAGTCACAGCCTCACTTTTAACCAATAAAGTTTAAATTTTTAACCATGATGAAGTCATCAATCATTTGAAATAGAAATGTGTCAAAAAAATAAACTACATTTTTAATATTTTTATCAAAAAATACAACCGAAAGATTCATAATGACACGTACGTTTGTAATTGGAGTGGGTATGACGAAGTAAGAATACATAAACTTTATATACAGGAGCTAAATCATGCTAGGTTTGAACGCTTTGGAAAGCGTGAAGATTGGGAGTATCCAGGTATTTTTAACTAAATAACTAACCATTTAACTAGAGCTTTTCATTAGAAATCGCAAAAGAGGCCATAGAAGAAGCATTGAAAGATAGTGAGTTGGGGATCAATGATATCGAGGCCGCCGTTGCCTCTTATTGTTACGGTGACTCTTGCTGTGGTCATCGAGGTCTAAGAGGTAAGTGCAGGAAATTTTATAATTTATTAAAATATGCTTACAGTAAAATTAATAGAGGTGGGACTTACAGGGATACCTGTATTCAATGTGAATAGTAATTGTTCCTCAGGCTCAAGTGCCTTATATTTAGCAAATACCTTTTTAAAGTCTGGAAAGGAGTGCATGCTAGCGTTTGGTAAGTATAAAAGTAGATGAAATCAAGTTATTCATATTAATTTATTTTTTAAAGGGTTTGAGAAGATGGAGGTAAGAAGCAAGCATAACGAATATTAGTTTTTAAAGTTTATTTTTATTTTAGCGTGGTCTTTCCATGAAATACCCTAACTTCCCACAGCCAACTGCACCCCATTATTTAGCCCATGACGATTTGATCGAAAAATTAAACTTGCCTCCAATCAACAAGCACCCCAAATTAAATGAAATGACTAGTGGAGCCATGACTATGTTCACTTCCGCTGGTTTGGAGTATATGCGCAAATACAATGTATCCAAAGAAGTGTTAACAAAGATAGCACACAAAAATCATTTACACTCAGTTTATAACGCAAAAGCATGTTTCAATCAAGAGTTTACTTATGAGCAGATTACAAATCCTAAGATGCAACTAACGGATTTAATCTACTCTGCAATGGCTGGACCTACTGTAAGTTTCAATTTGACTATTGTTATTATTAATTAAGCTCTTTTTAGGCTGATGGTGGTGCAGCAGCCGTCCTGGTTACTGAAAGTTACCTAAATAAAAATCCACATCTTAAAGAAAAAGCGGTGGAAATTTTAGACATGGAAATGTTGAGTGATACTGCAAATTTCAATGATTCTTTTGCAAATATTGTTGGACTCAACTTAGCTAAAGAAGGTGTTAATAGAATTTTCAAAAGACAAAATCAATATTCTATCAAAGATGTTTCAGTAATTGAATTACATGATTGCTTTACGCCAAACGAATTTTTATTGTATGAGGCACTTGGCCTATGTGATGAAGGCAAGGCGGAGAAATTGGTTATGGAGGAGATGAAAATGATCCAATGTAAAGGCAAAGGCAGATTGATGCAGTTCAAAAATCAAGTGGTTGTTAATCCTTCTGGGGGCTTAGTTTCCAAAGGTCATCCCTTAGGTGCTACAGGTTTAGCTCAATGCTATGAGCTTTGTAATCAATTAAGATCTAAAGTGGAACCTGAGCGTCAAGTACCTAATCCCAAGTTAGCTCTTCAACACAATGTTGGCATTGGAACAAGCTGTGTACTGTTTTTGTATAAAAAATATTTACCTTTAACTAAGAATCACAGTTTAAATAAACTTTAATTTTGATTTTTATTAAGATACAAAAATAGGCGTATTCTTTTGGATTGAAGTTTTTAAACTGAAAGTCGAATTTACATATTCAAAAAGCAAAATTGAGTTAGAGGTTAAAATCAATAACAATGGGGTACTTTCACTATCCTCACTCTTGAAAAACTTAAAGTCTAAAATAGCCCCCATTTGTTCAAATGTGTCGTTTTTTAGCACAAATTTTATAGGCTCGACTTGTTCTTCATCAATTATGGTATTACTATTACCATCTTCAATAGCTGGTAATCTATAGATTAAAATCTAATAATTTTAGTTTCAACGCCATCTTGTTGTAGTTATCATATTACTTACTTCTTTTCTCAGTTCATCTCTAGCACAAAAATAAGCATGATCAGTAAAAAATAAATACGTTTTGGGCATAGAGGTCTCTTGAAAGTACCCCTTAAGATCAGCTACTTTGTTAAACTGAACTTCATCTAAATGATTGGTAATATTCACCATGGAAGTGATACTCAATATACTACTATGTCTATTAAACATTAACTTACCAATAATATGATTTGTTGTTTTTAATGCTGAATCTCGAAATGAAGCCAAAATCATTTTCTTTTCATGGTCATATGTTAATGAGTAGCATGAACAGTTTGAGTCTTTTTTATCAATAATTTTTTTACATAATTTAGTCGCATTATAGTGGCTATTATAACTAATGTTCCCTTCAAAATTTAAATCCCATAAATAAACCCCATCAATATTAGCACCAATCAAATACTCGAGTTGGTTGAGTTCAACAAAATATAAAGAATGAATTGGCGCTTGACTTGTGATTTCGGGATAATGCAGTATTCGGGTAGGCTCTTGGCATAAAATTGAATTGTAATCAAACTCTACTATTTTTGAATTGCCGCACCCTGCATAAATAAAATGTTTTTGCTTTGAATTAAAACAACATGACCATCCTTGGCCTGGTAACTTAAATTTATGGTTGATTTTTTGTTCCATAGGGTTGCTTAAGACCATAGTACTATCGAAGGACACTGTTAATAAACGAATGACAGTTCCAATTTCTTGAGTTTTAATATCTCTCAACTGACTATTATGTAAGCGATAAGAAAATTGTACATTTGTTTGGTTTAATTTGATGGTAGTGATACCAAAATTCGTCGGATCAAATTTACGCCCAACAAATATTATCTTCTCATTATTACTAACATCCATTACCCTCGTGATATTTGACTAGATAACAGTTAGAACCGATTGTCATATGCTTATGATTTTTACTCTTACTTCATTGGATACTTCAACTTTTGCTTTGAACCTAAAAATAGCACTATTTAGACCTTTATGTTTACTTGGTATAATGATCTCATAAGGTGAAATTATAGCCACACTATCTACTTCAATTATATCTGTTGGTATTATATCACCAAAAGATTGACAGTTTGCAACTTTTCTATAATAATAAATAAAATTAATTAATTAATAAAGATAAAAAAGTTACCGATTTAATTCTTGAATAACTTTACGTGCTTTAGATAGTTCTCTCTAAATAAAGAACGTTTAGTTTTACTTGCTCTTCAATTTAATTTAATTTAATTTAATTTACCTCTATCATATCTTTACTTAGCTTCACCTTATTCAACTCACTCTGCACCAATTCTATTTGGGTCCTTGCCATTTCTGCTTTTTTTAGGGCAGAATCTCTTTCAGTTACATCCAACGCTTTGAGATTGTTGATATACAATGATCGTATTTCTTTATCTTTGTAATATACGCTAGATGAAATTAGTAAAGGACTCAATTTAAATAAAAAAACTATACCCACAGAATGGACATGGTGCTAAGTTTAATCCACGATCAAGTGCTTTGGTCTGAAACCAACGTTTAACACAACTGTGAAGATATTAATTATGGTTTTTTGAAGCAGTATTTTATTACCTTTTGCCAAACACATGGCCGCAAGGGAGGCAGGATATCTGATGTTCTCCAGAGTTTGTCCAGTCTGAGTAACATATTGAACATGTGTTTGAGTCTTCTTCTTCATACTCTCTCTAAAAAATTAATATTAATTATCTAAAATTTTATACCTATGTAAGCTTACAGCCCGTTTCAGTCTATTACTTTGAGAATTATTACTATCCTCTGTACTTAAATCAACCTTAGTATCAGTAATATTACTTGGCACTATCTCTCTCCTTTGAATCCTTTGAAATTCAATATCATCGTCATTGAGTTGGATGGAATCGAGGTCAATCAAGTTACCGTTGTCATTTGTATAATTGAGTGTAATGTAATTAAGAAGGCTTTCTGTTTCATTGTCAACATGTTGATTCCCTCCACTGTCATTAAATTCCATAGTATCGTTAAATAACTTAAAAGTATTGAACCAGAATAAAAAGTAAAAGAAATTTTGTTTTTGTTTTTTTATTTCCAATTTACCAATTTTGTCAATGAATTTGAATCCATTAAAAATTGAACCTCATGGCAAGCATAAGAGTCGATGTGGTTATTGTAAAAAAGAAGGAAAAGGAAAAGAGAAATCAAGTGTTACTATCTCTTTCCATTGCGATAATATGTCATGTAGAGTAAGTAAAATAACTAGTTATGATAAAAACATTAACAGTTAGGACTATCAACGCTTACTTGATCGTGGATGGCGTCGGTCTGGGTGCCACTTTTATAAACCGAACTTAAAGCAGAGCTGCTGTCCTCAATATACAATAAGGTAGTTTTTGATATATATTAGCAATAAAGCTTGACGAAAAAACTAGATTAAACTGTATACAGTTCAAGATCAATAAAGCACAGCGAAAAGTAATTACCAAGTTTCACCAATTTTTTAATATTAATGGCGAAGCGAATAAAGATAAAAAAAGCATTCAAAAGCTAATACAGCCAGCTTTAGAAAGCGAGGTACTAAAAGTAATGAACATTAGTTGTTTTTGTAATTATATATTAACTGATTTATAGTTTGAGTTAAAGCGAAGTGAGTATAGCTTGGAATCATTTGAGCTGTTCGAAAAATACCAAAAGAGTATTCATCAAGAAGATAGTGAGCCTGAAGGCTTCAAGCGATTTTTGGTGGACTCACCATTAACAATCGAGGAGTACATTGTATTATATTTTATATAATAACGATGATTTATTTTTTTAGAGATTCCATCTATGGTTCTTATCACTATAAATACTATTATAAAGATCAGCTGATCGCACTAGAAGTAATAGATATCTTGCCAAACTGCTTGTCTTCTGTTTATTTTATTTATGATCCAGAGTATAAACATTTATCTTTAGGTAAATTGGTTATTAATAAATAACGATGATAATTTTTCTTTGTAGGTAAATACTCTGCCCTACATTCAATATGTTTAACCAGTAATTATGTGGAAGATCATTTAAATTTAAAATACTATTATATGGGTAAGTTTGGTTTATTAAGTAATGTAAGAGTAGTTGATAGTAATAATTAGGCTATTACATTCATTCATGTATTAAGATGAAATATAAAGCGGAATTCAAACCAAGCGAATTGTTGGATCCAGTAAGTTATTTAATTCTATTATTGTTATATTATATTATATTACATCATGTTTACATTCTTTTTCAAGGTTAAGTTTGACTGGGTTGATTTCGAAGTTGCTAAAAAAATACTGGATAATTCTAGCAATCTAAATTTTAATGGCTATTCTACTTTAATTAAAAATAATGATACTATTGGCGATAAAGAAGAAATTAATAATACTAATGTTATCGAAGATAATAATAAGGATGAGAATAGTGAGAATAGTGATAATACCAACAAAGATGATGAATTTCCAGGGCTAATAGAAGTATTAGAAGATCAGATTAACAACAGTATATTATCTGTAGATGATAATCTTTATTATTATAAAGTAAATATATAGTTTTTATCTCAATGATTAATATTAATAAAGTTTAATAGGACATTAAAGCATATTTTAACCCAATTTTATTCGATATAGTTAAAGAAACATTGCAAGCCATTGGAGACCAAGAAATTATAACGAAATGTATTTTAGTAATAAAATAAGTATTAGATTAATTTATCAGACATAAAGAGAATCAAGCTCCTTTTCGTATTTTTTATAAACATTGCTTCTCTTTAATTTAAAACTAGGAACCTATTAGTATCACTATTATACTATATTATGATTATTATAGTTTACCTATCTGTTAATTCCCCACCTTCTATAGTAAACGGGGTCGTTATAAGCATAATATTGTTTGGTATCTCATAGCTATAAATAATGAGATCAGAATACTTTTATAATTAATTCATTATTATCCTATTACTTATTTAAACCTAGCTTCAGCCCATGTTCTCTAATTGAATTTAAAAATGCTTGTTTAATTTGATATTCGTCTTGATTTTTAAATTTTAGTTCAAACTTTTCAATATCTGGTTTAATCAATACAACCACATTCCTTCTTTCCTTTTTACCATAAATAACACTCTGTTCAATCAACTCATGTTGATTTAAAATATTTTCTATTCTTTCTGGGCTTATAAATTCGCCTAATAACAGTATATATTTTACTTTCATAAGTTAAAACTATAAATATAACGCTTACCATTAGCCAATTTAAAAATACTGGACTTCCTGTCAATAATAAACAATCTATTTTCGTCATCAAAATAGCCGATATCTCCTGTATAAAACCAATTTTCATTATCAAAGGCCTCTTTAGTTGCGACTGCGTTTTTGTAATATTCTTTAAATACGTTTGGCCCTTTAACTAGAATCTCCCCTCTTGGGTATGGCTTATCTTTAACATAATAATTCATTGAAGGTACATCGATTAGTTTTACTTGAATTCTATAAAATTAGCTTAAGTTAACTACTATATATTTACAAATTACTGCAACCCTGGGAACCCTACATGCCCTGAATTTTTATCCTCTAAATCTGTGACAGAAATCAAGCTCGAAGTTTCGGTTGAACCATAACCTGACAGATGTTATTTCTTTTCTATTGAATATACTAGTGGAATTACCTTGTTTTATATTAACTGCTAAACAAACCTTCAACACATCTAAAGCTCTTTTATCTATTGGAGCTGAGCCAACGCCTAGAATTTTTACATTGCCCCCTATAGCATCTTTAATTTTGGTCAGAAACAAGTTATCATAAACCGAAGTAACACCAAGCCCATTATAGTAGTTTGCCAGTTTGTATTGAACAAACTTGTTAAATAGCTGTGCGGAGTAAGTGTTTTGATTCAAATTGAATTGTACTTGGTCATAAATTTTAGTCAGTATGGCTGGCACACAGTTTAAGATACTGGGTTTTAATTGTCTTATATCAGTTAAAAAGTTTTTGATGTTGCCTGAGTAGAAGCCAATCGCTACTTTATAGTGCATCATTGTGATAAATGTGGAACGCTCAAAACAATGCGCTAAGGGCAGATATGAGAAATATACCTAATGAGATAGTAGGAAGTCCAAATTCAAAATATATATGATAGTCATTCACCTACTTTCGATTTCAACTTTAATTTTGAAAATTCTCTATAACTGGTAATCAAGTTACATGTATAGTTGTGGTGCGTATTCACTACTCCTTTTGGGTTACCCGTAGAACCACTAGTATAGCAAATTGTATAGACACTATCTTCTTTACTTGGGTTGAGTGGTAATTTTTTTATTTTGCCTTATTTATTTATACTATATTGTTAAAAAATATACTATACTATACTTACCTAGCTCTTCCACTTCCTTAAAATCCATCAACATAATACCACTTCCATAGGTCTGTTCCATCCATAATTTCAAATTTGGGTCTGTAAAATCCATATTAATCAACAACTTAACACCAAACAGCTCAACCTTTAAGCTCAATAATTTGACCAAATTCACTTGATTTGTAATCAAAACTTCCACCTCAGAATGCCGAAATATATACTCTAACTGCTCTTTACTATAAGTATTATAAACTCCGACACAGGTCAAATTTTGAAATGTGAAACTTAAATCCGAGATAGTCCATTCGATCCGATTATTACTGTAGACACCAATACTCTTTATTGCTTTATTGATATATAGCTGATGGTTATTAATCATATTCATAAGACCAGAGCTGAAGTTCAAAACTCTTTGGTAAATCTGCTGATACGTTTGGAAACTGTAATTTAAATACTCGTCCCCATCCTTGGTCCTTTCTCCCAAAAAGGAGGCGTTTGGGGCCTCTTTTAAAGCTGGAATTCAAGGAATATAATTTACATTATTTAAATTTAGACAACAAAAGTAAAGCCTTACCTTTTATAAACACATCATAGACAGTGGTTGGAAAGTGGGGCAACTCCTTCATGCTTTCTTCATCCTTTCGATAATAAATCTCTAACAAAAGGATATAAGTCATCACAGTTATCAGCTATCCCCAACAAAATCTTACTACTACTCTGTATTTCACTTTGATCTGTCATTTCTTTTTTATTCTTTTTTATTTCTCGCTTTATATATATCTTTCCATTATTTTTTACCCCACATTTTTGGTTTTAGATTACTCCTTTTTATACACTCATTAGTTTCATAGTTACTAAAAATAAAGTAGATGGTAGTGATAGCATTTAAGAAAATATACAATATTTTATTCAAAGAATTCGATTGTCAATGACTAAATCAAATATTTAATTGTTTAAACATTTTTTATACAAGAGTGTTGTAATAACTATGGTATATTAGAAAAGCTTAAAAATTGCTTTAAATTTAATCAAAAATAATATATTAAAATAATATATTAAAATAATATATTAAAATAACACTACTAATTATTTAAATTAGACCTTATGATATCAAAATTTTTATAACTTTTTAAAAGCAAAATATACGTAGGTAAGTAGTAATTATTTTTTAGGTCTTAAAAGAATAGAATTCACAAGTATGAAAAGGCTACTCTCAAATCTAGATGGGCTATATTATTTAGATTTATATTCTGCTTTGTAGATAGCAACCCAGATTTGGAAGAGTATTATACTATCAGTTGAAAGAGCCAGGATGTTATCGGAAAAAAGCTTCTATTATAAAAGAATAGTACGAAACTCTTTAACCATTAAAATTTTTTTAGGTGGTATAAATGAATCACACACCCTAGGGCCAATTGAGGATAAGTTGGGTTCTCAGTGGTTTTGTTTATATTTTATTTAGAACGAATAATTGTTCTCAAAAAAGCTAGCATAGAGAAAGTTTTTTAAATGGGGTCAGAAAGCCTTAAAGCTTTTCACCATCTTTATCTCTTTCCCCGATTATTTTTTAATACACACTAATAAAATTTACTTGAATGTACTATTTGTTTTTCAAAAATAGGCTAACATTAAAGATATTTTTTGCATTAATTATAGGTGTTAACTTGGCAATAATTCCTTTAACTTCGAAACTTAGAGATAGAAAAAACAACTAAAAATATGTATGTGATGCTCATTCCTTTAAATTTGATAAAATATAATATAGATACTTAATAATATATCATTTTTATTTAAGAGTCATGTATAAATAATTCGGGTAATACCAATATCTCTATCGAAATTTAGCGAATATAAGGAAGTATAAAAGAACATAATAAATTCGAGAGATTGATATAATAATGGTTTGTAAATGTTAGCTTTATATGATTAGATAACGCAATTATCTGATCAAGTAAATCTTTTATACGAGTTAGATAGATAGGTAGAAGATGGTATAGGTTCAAAGTTGGTAAATGACATAAGGTTAATGAGCATACAATTAAAAGAGGTAGTTTATAAAATGGGACCGTTGAATTTTGTTTCAGAAATTCAAGGTCGTGTTTACATAGTGAGGAAGTAATATCATTATTGTTTATAAAATAATAATGATTAATCAAATGTATATCTGTATCTATAGTCTCATATTCAAAACATTCGATAATATTAATGTTGTTTAGATGTGGACTCACTTCACTTAATATTTTATATAAAGAACTGAACATGGGATATAGCTCAATCCTATCATTAAAAGTACTTGAATTTGAAGCACAGTTACATATTGAATCGGCTCCTTTAATAAACATAATGGATTTAATATAAAAGAAAAAACATTTTGTATTTATCTGCACTATTTATGTTCAGTGTTTTACTTTTTATAATATAAATAATTAAAAAGAAACCTAAAATTACGGTTTTTAAAAATCGGATTTTTCTAATTAGAATTAATATTCCCTAAACAAAGAATAATGTAATAGCATCAAATATGATAACTACAACATATAACAATATATTAAGAGGTTTAAAAGAACTTTTTACTTTAAAAGCAATTAGACAAATTGCAGTTTAAATGACTAAAACTTCTTTTATTAAAAAATTATAGCTCATATTTAAAAGATACTTATCTTTGGAAATAACATTTAAGCGAATATCTATAAAATTTAATCCTTTTAATAAATATGGTTTAAAATTTTATCAATAAGATAAGCATGCCGGAAACCCAATATAGAACGTGCTTTGAGTTTAATTCTGAAATCTTTTTAATTTGTTCTATATTGCTATTGAAAAATGATGTAGTCCAAATAAGTGTGAAATGAACCATCTGGTAAAAATATATTTCTTTTTATAGAATCCTCTAATATATGAGCCTGCTTACTAACCTTAATTTCTTTTTTCATATATATCAAGGTTAACTAAATATTGAGCCTTGTAATTTATCATAAAAAAGATGTTTTGGATCAACATGGTCTAAGTCGATTTTTCTATTAACTGTTTTCGATTTCAACTACTATCTTACTTTTATTTTGTGAAAGCAAACACTTTACTGCTTTCCTTTAACAGGTATATTTATAGACATAGGGATGTATTTCTTTAAGAATTTTAATAACAATCTTTTCACTCAAATAGCACTTAAAAAATGAAAAAAAGTGATGAAGTTAAAAAATCACCCCCACATCCTAGCTTCTAAGAAGTATTTTTACCATTCTTTAAATTACAACTGTTGTGTTAATGGTCATTTATAAATCACATTTTTATCACCATATAAGCTACTGGAAGTTCCAATATTAGTATTATATTAAGAAAACTTAGCTAAAAATCCGAATTTTTGTCTTCATAAAATCTTTATTAATAAAACAATTCATAACTTAGAGCAAAAATTAATATGAATACTAAGAATGAACGAAACCATATATATTTAGATATACCTGTAAACTTAATTATACATATTCGCTTGTTGACTTTATTTTAGTTTTTATCCATCAAAGTTAATTTTATAATAGAGTAACATGAACTATGGAGGTTAAAGCGATAAATAGGTTTTAAATATATATGATCATTTAAAAATCATTAAAATTCTGCAATTATTATTTCTAGCTTATATTATAATTTAACTTGAATTGAGTAATAAACATTGTAAACCCTTTTTTGTTCTACCTTTATCTTAAGAATGCATCTGAATATTATAAAAAGTTATAACGAACATATGGGGATGTTTTTTTTGGCTTGATTACTTTTTCCACCTTCCAAGCGCTATTTAAGTGGAAAAATCGTTAGTAAAATTGTTAGACACAAAAATACATCCCCATATATTTATAATTTAAAAAATAAAGTTGAAAAATAATTATTCTGTTCATGAAAGACTTACACTTATTTCTCAAATGGAACACATCAAATAGATGGAATTATCAACAAACATAAATATATAATATATTAAGCTGTAGCTTACGTTTTTGACTAATTACAATGTTAGAATGTGACAGTACAAAATAATGGTAAAAAAAATAAGCACAAAAGCTCTATTTTGATTCTAATAAACTTAAATAGATCAACAATTAATTTAGTAATAGAAGCGTTCTAATACGTTTGCCTATACTTTTTTCATTCTATTTTTATATACATGATTTATAGATAACTCATATGAGCATATTTTGTTTTTTAATAATATTTCGATTTCAAAGGTTTCCCTATACTTTTTTATTTAAATCAGATTTCAAATTTATATCAATACAAAATAAAATTTCATAACAGTTATTATTTTAGCAAAGACTAAAATCCATGTAATCCTAAAATTTTACTAGGGTTAATATAGTAATAATTAACTTTTTCTAATTAAAACTAATATATATTTTTATTTGAGAATGTATTTTTGGGTTTAAGAATTTCACTGACAATTTTTCCACTCAAATAGCGCTTAAAAGATGGAAAAAGTGATGAAGTCAGAAAAAACATCCTAATTTACTAGTTTTAAATTTTAAAAATCAAAATCTAAAATAGAGTAAATCAAGATTTTGGGTAAAGAAAATAGAAATATGGCGTAAATAACATAACTGTTAAAATGGTGATCGATTTTTTTTATAAAAATAGCTAAATTATTTATCAAAACCCAATTCTAAATAAAAAACTGAATTTTTATTACAATTAAAAGTTTGAAGATGGTAGCTTAATCAGTAAGCAGTCCAGGCCAAATAAAAGAATAAGAAAAGGGGGCAGAATTAGAACAGAAAACAAAACATACTAGTCAATTATTAATATCCGGCTCAACCCAAAACTTTAGTAACAGTGTGTTTGGTATCAATTTATAAAAATATTAACAAAATATGCTCTATTCATAAATGGCCTATCTATCAATATTTTAATCCATTAGTACTAATCAAGGAACATAAAAGGTTGGGCATAAAATAAAATGAAGCAAGTATACAAAGCTGCTATATTAATTTTGTTTTAAAAGCAATAGATTAAAAAGCACTACAGCGGTAAGTATTTGGGATATTCATAAGGTTGTGTAATACTAACTGCAGGTCCAGATGAAAGTTGATTATCAATTGAGTAGTCTTTGATACTGCGGCTAAGGTAATGACTGGGTGAAGAAGATGACGGTGTAGTCATACTTATTAACTGTGGGTTAGGACGACGAACTAACCTTGACAGTAAAAGGTCAATAGTACAAAAGTTGTTATCATTCACTGAAAATTCACGATGTACGCGTGATTGTATATGCTATAAATAGATTAATGATTGTTTAGATAAGATTTTAGATGAATTTACCTCTTCAATATCATTGAACTTGGTTTTGCAATTTTCGCAATATCCTGGTTTCTTAATATTGTTAGGGGCAGGGGCTGCAGAAGCTTTTAACCTTATTGGATGAGGAATTGGTGGTAGAGTCTTTGGTATAATAGCAGTCTAAATATTAATTATCAAGAATTAAAATATGGAAAAGGAATTACTTTTTCATATTGCAAATGCGAGTTGGGCAATGCAGATAATCTTTTACTTTCATGAGTAGAAGGATCATTATTATCAACGTTACAAAACCTTTTAGAAATTACAATAGGATCCATAATACTATCTAAAAGATCATTATTCCCTATATTTATTGGTGGTAAGACAAGACTCCTTGTTGAATTTGATAGCCTTGAATGAGTGAGCTTGCTAAGTGCGGCTTCAGCTCTTCTTTTTTCAGTACCGTTTATATTCTTTTTTTTTGATTGGCATTTTATAAATGGGCATCGTGTTGATGGAACAATATAAAGCTTTGGCCAAGGTATTTCATTGGCATCTTTACTAGGTGAATATTCAGCAGCTACTGCGGGTCTATAATGACCAGTTGCATCTTCAACTAAAACAAAAGGATGTTTAAAGAAATGAAAATCTGATTTCTTTAATGTTGGTTTTTCATAACTCATAATTTTTATGCTTGGAATATGAATAGTGTTATTATCATAACATCTAGTAAGTCCAAAGTGGTGTTGTGAAGGCGTTGGGGGTGGCAACATTATAGCTAAGAAAATAATTAGAAACATTTCATTTGTTGGTATATAAACCATTTACGTTCTAAAGGGCGTAATTGGCGCCAGCTGTTGTCATTATAATTATGAGTTTTATCATCAAATATTGGCTTGTAACTAATTCCAGATGGTTCTGCAGGGTCAAGCTAAAATCAATCTTAAAAGGATTTCTACCATAAAAAAATAAATTTACCTCTTTAATTGGTGGTATATGAAAATCAAGATGCCCAGAATTAGGCAGCCTGTGATTATAAGTACTATATAATGGAGACACAAAACGAGAAGGAGCGTTTGAGGTTGTAGTCCTTTGATACACACTGTCATTTCTGATCTTATTAATATGGGGATTCAACGAAGTTCTTTCTGAGTTAGGAAGAAATACTATATGGGTAACCAATTCATTACATGTTGCTTCCACTTTCTAAATAAATAATTAGTATTTAAAGTTGTTAATAAGTATATGTAATTACCCCACCAAGTTTTTCTAAATCAAAAGCAACTTCTCTTGATGTAGCACCATCCAACTGGTTTAAATAGAAATGAAAAGAAGCTAAATAATCCCTATGAGATTTCAACCAAGTGCTGAAATTGAAAACAGCCTGCGATTGTTGAATAGCGGATACTTGTAAGAGGTTAAACACTTTTGATCTGCTACTAAACTCACTATTTTTAGGGCTGTTGTACATATTGTTTGCAGGACTCAACAATTGAATACGTGGTAATAGTAATTGTGGCATTTGATTATTTGAATTATTATAATATGGCTTGAAGTTTTTTATTGGAGGTAATACAACAGAATCTTCAACTTCATTGTTATTGTTATACCTTAGTCTATCAATCTCATTGTTGTTACGATCGATATTATTATTGTATCTAGTATTGTTATGAAAATATTGTTGATCCATATTATGGATTGGGAAAGGGTAACTATAAGCTTAATTAAAGCTCAAATATAACTACCACCCAATCACTAAAACTTTAATAAAAGAATTATTGCAAAATTGGAATTGTACTTACCCTGCTTAAGTTCCCTAATAAATAACCACCAATCATTCGTCCTCAGCCTCATTCACTAAAACCCGTTCATTCAATCACTTTATAAAGATTTTTTAATTTGACCTCTGGTTAGTCACATTTCCGTATGTTCCTGTACAAAAACTGAGCTAGAGTTAGAATGATATAGCGAGTAGGCCAATCAAAAGACTTGAAAGCTACAAAGAAAACGTTATAAATGGTTTAAGGAGAAAATACAGATTTAATTGATGTGATTCACAATATTTAATCTTTTTTACTCGAAGAATACGGAATGCGCTTAAAATTCCCAAACAAATTTGCACTAAAACCATTTAACTGGTGCATTTTGAGGGATATTTTCTATAAATAAACTTTCTAACTAGATCAGGTTATAATTTTAAATGATTCAAGTTGAAACGGATTATTAATTTATTACCACTGCCCCAAAGTTATAAACCATCAACTATGATCATTAAGTACATTTAAGCCAATTGCTATTCTAGTCGTATGCACTTAAGCCAATAAAATAAAATAGAACGCTATTTATCCCTTATATTAAAATTTTATTTTTGAGGATCATTTATGGAAATATACATATAGAAAATATCGAGTTATAGTATCTTTTAACAACTATAAATATCTAGTGTTTTTATTATTTAAACTGATAAATTAAATTTGTTAACTTTTTAATTAAAAATAGTATAATTTAAATTTAAAATATGATATTAAGTACTATAGTATCAAAGTTTTTTATTTAAATCTAGTATAAAATCTAAGTTTGGATTCTTATAAATTTATTAGACTAACAAATATAAATAAACACACTATAATCAAGTAATTCAAAAACAAGGGTATCATTTAAAGGCTTTAAAGGTGAAAACAAGATTTTTTACATATTTGAAATACACACAATATTTTCAAATTAAAGCGCTATCTTGAAAATTCTATAATTGTTACACAAAATACTCTCACTATAAAAAAGTGTTTTTTAAAAAGTGTTTTATTAATAGTTTTAATTGAACTATTTTATCTGTCATTCAAAGTAGTAGCTTTTAGTATTTGTTGTATATATCAAATAATAAAGATGTTAACTATAAAATGAAATTATTTTTGCTTACTTTAATTTTTACAACTATTATTAAACAAGGCTATAAAAAAATTCAAAATTTGAATACACATTTTATCATTTATTATGAGATAGTTTAATAAATAAACACTTTGATTGATAAATTAGATGATTTCTATTTTTTATAAAATAATTTACCATTTTTATTTAAAGTTTATATTAAATAAAAGTTATATTTAAAAATAGCAATAGAAAATATTTTAAATCTCAGTAAGAAAAGGGAACATTTTCTCAATTAAAGTTACGGGATAAGCAACTTTTGAAATTCAGTATTTCAAATTCCTTAACTAAATCCCATAGCTTTAAATAAGCCCATTTGCAATGAACTAAATTTATCAAGGATATATTTAACATTGCAACTTTGTTAGTAAATAAAAATTTACTGTATACATTAGTTGGCCAATATCATAAGGCTAATTTAAATATGTCTCGTTATAATCTTCGTCCAGAAGCCGCTTACAAAAGAGCTGAAGGTTTAAATTTATTGTTTTTATTGACTTATTTTAACATCTTATTATAGAACTCCTTGCAGTTGGAGATGAAACATCAGCTTTACAAATCCTTCAAGAAGCTTTAGTTCGTATCAATCGTAATGTTACCACTGCTACTCTTGAGCCAGTTGTTGTCAAATTTATTGAGCTTTGTGTCAATCAAAACAAATCCAAGTTTGCAAAAGATGGATTAATGAGCTACAAAAACTTTGCTCAAAATTTTGACCCATTAAGTATAGAAGTAATATCTATTTATATACACTTACTTGCATTTACCTTTAACAATTTTAGAAAGTATGTAAGAAATACATTAATCTCGTAGAAGAAAAACTTGTTGAAGCTCAAGCCAAAGCTGATAAAATTGGTGAAGAGGGTGTGGAAGATTTAGAAGCATTAGAAACTCCAGAATCTATTTTATTACGAGCAATAAGCTTAGAAGATTCTAAAGAGTTAAGTGAAAGAAATATCGTAACTCCTTATCTTAAACTTCTTTGGGAGACATACCGCAATATTTTAGACGTCCTTAAGAATAACAATCGTTTAGAAGGGATTTATCAAGTAATTCTCATATCATTTTTCAAAAAAAATCAATTAATTGTTTTCAAAGGAAGTAACTAACAAAACATTCCAATTCTGTATTGAACACAACCGTAAAAACGAGTTCCGTCGTTTAAGCGAAGTTCTTCGTCATCATTTAACTAACTTTGCAAAATACGCACATCAATCCCATTCTGTTAATTTAGCAGATCCTGAATCTCTTCAACGTCAAATCTCTATCCGTTTTGGACAACTTAATACTGCTACTGAATTAGAACTTTGGCATGAAGCTTTCCGTTCAGTTGAGGATATTCATAGCCTTTTATCTAACTCTAAAAATGCACCAAAAACTGGAATGATGATAAACTATTACAATAAGGTAACTAAGATCCTTTTTGTAAGTAAAAATTATCTTTTCCATGCTGCTGCTCAAAATCGCTATTATTCCACCTTAAAAGCATCTGGAACAAAGGTTTCTACTGAACAAAGACAAGATATTTCTTCTCAAGCTCTTTTATCTGCACTTTCAGTTCCAGTAATTACTACTGCCAAAATTCGTTCAGGTCTTTTAGATGTTGATGATAGCAAATCTAAAACTTCACGTTTAACAAACCTTTTGAATCTATCACAAGCTCCAACCCGCTCTGGAATCCTCAAAGAGCTCCTCGCTGATAATATTCTTGAGCGTGTTCGTTCCGAAATCAAAGCTTTATATAAGTTCCTCGAAGCAGAGTTCCACCCATTGTCAATTTGTAAAAAAGTCGCTCCAATTTTAAAATCTTTGGAATCAAGACCTGAAGAAGCTAAATACATCCCTGCCTTACGCGAAGTTATCCTTACTCGTTTATTACAACAACTTTCTCAAGTTTACACTTCTATTAAGGTTGATTCTGTTGTCAAACTTGCTTCTTTATCCTCTTCTTATTCTTATGATGCCACTGCAATTGAAAAAATTATCATGAATGGGTGCAAACGTGGGGAGCTTTCAATCAAAATAGATCATGCTACAAAGGCTATAACCTTTGAGTCTGACATGTATAGTAGCTCTAACACCAAAGTTGATGAAGGAACCCTTCTTCAAAAGACTCCATCTGAGTTGATGCGCACTCAACTTACTTCACTTGCTAAACGTTTACACTGTGCTGTTAACATGATTGATCCATCAGTAC
The DNA here is from genome assembly GCA_030770535.1 of Batkoa obscura. Taxonomy (NCBI): domain Eukaryota; kingdom Fungi; phylum Entomophthoromycota; class Entomophthoromycetes; order Entomophthorales; family Batkoaceae; genus Batkoa; species Batkoa obscura. The sequence goes on from JASVEC010000019.1 coordinate 802,661, forward strand.
AAGCAGAAAAGAAAGAAGCTAGATTAAATGCAATTTCAAACGCATTAAAATCATCTGAAGAAGAGCACAAGAGAATCATCAATCGTCGTGCTATCATTGAACGTCGCAAAGAAATTGCTGAAACTCTTCAAATCCGTAAAGAAAAGGAAGAAGCACGTGAGAAAGCACTTCGTTTACAAAAAGAACAAGAAGCCGAACGTCTCCGTTTACTTGAAGAATCCAAGCTTAGAGAAGAAGAGCGTAAACGTAAGGAAATCGAAAGCATTCAACTTGAAGAAGCTAAGAAATTAGCAGAATCCATTAAAGAGAAGATGAAGATTGAAGTTGAATTAAAGGATCTCAATACTGACAAGTTAATGCAAATCCAAGTTGAACATCTTGAAAAAGAAAAGAATGAAATCCAAAGCAAACTTAAATCTGTTGGTCGTCATCTCGATCATTATGAGCGTGCTTTGCGTAAAGAAGAAATCCCCCTCCTTGAAGAAGATTACCAACGTCAACTTAAATCTGATAAAGCTTACCATAAAGCTTCACAAAAAGCCATTATTGAACTTAGCCGTGCCAAATATGATGAAGATATGGCAATCAAAGGACGTTTATCTCGTATTTTAACTTCTTATAACAGCTTCAAAGAGCGTATCACTAATAAGAGGCAAGAAGCTCATAGCATCAAATTAGCTGAATTACAAGCCAAATTAAAAGAAGCTAAAGATGCTCGTATTAAAGAGTATAACGATCTAAGAGAGGCTAAACGTGTCGAACTTGAAGAAGAACGCAAGAAAATGGAAGAAGCTAGAGCATTAGAGCTTAAGAGGGAGCAAGAAGAAAAAGAGCGTCTTGAAAAAGAAAAAATCAGGAAAGCTGAAGAGGAAGCTTCTAAGGCCGCTAAAGAAGCTGAAGAAAAGGAAAGACGTCGTAAATTAGATGAAATCGCTAGAAAACAAAGGGAGAGAGAAGAAGCCGCTGATGAGAAGATTAGAGCTGCACGTGAAGCTGTTAGAAACAGTACAGCTCCTTCAACCAGTTCAAGATCTTATATCCCACCAGGACGTAAAGCTGCCATGGAAGGCCAGAATAAGGATGAATCAACTCCTGTTCGTCAACATAGCAATGAAAATGTATGGCGTAGACAAGAGAGTGGTGGTCGTCCAGCTGGAGGGGACCCATGGCGTCGTCAAACCTCAGAGGGTAGACCCGGCTTTGGAGCCAAAAAACCAGAACCTACTCAATCTGCCGCTAATCCACCAGCCGTTGGACAAGCCAAAGCAGGCGGATGGCGTGCTCGTGAAGCCGAGAGACAGGCTAAGGAAAACAAAGATAAGGAAAGCAAGGGTGATGATGGATTTACCACCATTCGTTCTGCTAAACGTTCCTGAGCGATTGAACTTTTTCACATTTTAATGTATAGTTCATTAGACCTCAAATCATCTTTTGTCTTAATAGACCAGTAATTAAAAAGTGCTTTTAATTCTTAATTTTTTAATTTTCAATTTATAAATATGAATATACAAATTATTGAATATGGGTCGTTATATGATAGTCGATATTAATCATAAAAAAGAATAATTACTAATTACAAACCTTTCAAAGTTTGATTACTTATACTCTGTTTGATGCTATAGATTGCAATAATTTTATAAACTAATAAGCAAATTAAGTTTTAAAATTAGGCATTTGATTTTATATAAAAGTATTTCTAAAGTAGTTTAACTTTTTGAGCCAATCCATTTAGTGAGGGCATAAGGCAGCTATGGTTTAACTTTCTTATAGGAAAACTACCTTGGTTTTAGACATAAATAGTATTTGCTGTTACAGTCAATGTCTTTAAATTAATTTTAACCCAAAAAATTAGATTATTTGAAACTACCTTATAAAAACAACATACAAGGGACCTACGTAAATAGTCAAGGTTTTATACTATTCTAAGATTTAAATAGCTAGTGCTAGGCACATTTCAATAGTAATAAATTGAGTAGTCTTTAATGGAGTAAAAAGCATAATAAGAGTAATCAATAAGTAAGCTTTATTTAATAATTTAAATACAATATTTGGACACTATCATCGGTGATAACGTATTTGTTAAAACAGATTTCGATAAATTATTTATAGATTGTGGGGTCACCCTTATTTTTATCACTTGGTAAATCTATACTTATTTATACTTAACTCCGTTTTGTGGCAATGTTTAATAAATGAGCATTATTATAACATTAAACCATATTTCTTATATCTGAATAATAAAAGACAGATAATAAATTGGTGTTACTATATAACTTTTATTCCATTTTTTAAGAATCAGAATAGAATTTGTCCGCCACTAATCATCACATTTAATTGGCACAGTCGCTTTTTTCCGTGTTATGAATTTTATTGGAATTCTTTTAACAAAGATAAGAACAATGTATTGTTAAACAAAATTTATTCAATCCCCCTTTCATCCTTAATTTATACTATAAAATAATAATTAAACAAACCCAATTTATTAAAAATTGAAATGACAGAAGAAGCATCACTGTATACCATTTATTTAGTTTTTCATTTTTCGCAAGTATTGTCGTTTATTTTTGTAACATTCGCTCTACTTATGGCTTTTACAGTATTTAAGGTCAATGAAAAATTAAACAATAAAATAAACTATAGGCTTTCAATTTTAGTCTTATGTTCTGATATCATCTTCTTAACATTTCAATTCATCTCAAGATATTCAAATAGTGATGCTGTATGCGTTTTAAGTGCTTGGGGTGTCGTTTTTTCAACTTTAATCTCAATGTTTTATACTGTAGTTATAGCTGTTAATTTACAAATCACTTTTATACACAAGGCCTATGCCAATCGATATACAATATGGGCCTATTATACTTGTCCTGCTTTCTTTGCTCTACTTTTAAGTTTATTACCTGTATTTGTTGGACAAATTGGACTTCATCAAGAAGGAGATACTGTAAGTTGTTGGTACAAAGCAGAAACCAGTGGAACAATATGGTCATATACAACCTTTTATGGTTGGATTTTATTTGGAATATTTTACTGTTTCTGCGTTATAACAACCATAATAAGCTTACATTACTTAAGACGCTATTATTTCAAAAGTGAATTTGCAAACTCTATAGCTAATGGAAATAATAAAAGCAACACAGCCATTTTAAGAGTATTGTTATATCCAGGGGTCCCAGTAGTATGCTATTTTTGTATCATGGTAAAATTATTCTCAGGGATACAGTCAACAGACTTAACTATAGCTGCTGATTTTTTTCAAAGCTTACAAGGGTTCCTAAATTCTATTATCTTTTTAACCTCACCAACATTTCTACAGGAAATTAGATATTCTAAAGTTAAGTTAGCCAGGCAATTAAACGCAAAGATCTCGCTATATCCTAATTCTAAGTTCATTACTATCTGGACCTTATTATATACTTATCTAACATTGGATACTGAAATAAGTCTATCATTTTAAAGTTGTATGTATTTTATAAATTAATTAAATCTTTGTAATAAATGAATGTTCACCATTTTTTAATTTTTTCTATTTAGTAAGCTTATTACATTTGATTTGTATAAGTGAATTCCAAAATAACTATTAATTTTTATTTGATAATAAAAAGATTCCTACATACAAGCTCTTAAATCCCGTTAACTGCTATTTTCTAATATCAAGGATTAACTTATGAAAACCATACGAATTTAATAAAGTGCTTTTATTTAATAAACGTTTTGGTGATAATGCGGAATGCATCAACAGAGTTGTTAAAATCGGTGCTAGAACCAATAATATCCTGTCTACAGATGGTTCGAGATTACTAGAAGACTAAGAGCATCCACCAGAAGATATATCAGCACCATCACTTGCGTTGTTATCTAAATATGCATTAGTGAGTTAATTGAAATCAGTTTCTGAAACAGAAACGCCAAATGAACTTGAGCCATTCTACCTTGAGAAGCTTGGAACCTAGTGGAAATACCAAAGCTACCATTTCCTGTGATACTGACTGAAATGGATCCATAGCCAGAAGGGCCACCATAGCTACTATCACTTCCATACTAATAAGTCTATAGTTATTAATCGCACTATCAAAAGAATTTCTGTCAGACAAAGAAGTATAGTCGTATATGCAAATAATATTTCCATCTACATTGGAATTAGAACCAAATTGTGAAATATCGCTTTGTCAGTCCCATGGTTAATTATAACATAACAGTCGCCTAAGCTGTTGTGTTCTCGAGTTCAGAGAAAATCAATCCCATATTCTTATTTTGATTTGTTATGAGAATTTCTAGCTCCATCCAAAAAAACATTATCTTCTCATTTTGATATTTATACTTTTCAGAGTATAAAAGAGTTTACAGAGTATAATAGTTCGAGGCTTTTTAACTGAATTATTCCCTGATATCTCGAACATTTAATAAAGCCACTAAGTTTTCTTAATAGTATTTTACATAGATTTTACATTAGTATTGTCTATTCTATTTGTCTTATATAGCTTGTAACCTATTACGTGCTATTCCTCATAACCCAAGTCTATCTTAGTCACATAAACTAAGACCTTTCGACTTATAGTGTAGTTAACCCAGCAATAGCTGTTCTTGACTCCAAACCCTGAGTACCAGATTTCACAAAATGATGAGTTTGATCCCAAAGGAAGGCCTCTGGTAGATCTATAAGTTGAATTAGAACCAAGTCCAGCTAATGAACCAAGAGAGAAGTCATACGATTGAAATACCGAAATTGACGCTACCACTAGTAGAAAATGATCCGATAGCTTGAGATCCAGAGTTTTCTGGAACAGAAACAGTGAAGACAGAAATCAGAGTTAAGATAATCATGAAAGCAATAAATTCAATTGCATTACATATTAAATTATATTAGTGACTTTAAACTATGAGTATTATTCTTATGCTTATAGGCTTTAATATCTTAGCCTACTTTGGACCTAGACTTCGTAGTAAAACACACTCATCTTACCCATAACAATATATTTGTGTTAACGAAACTTACCATGACCTTTTTAGAAATTTTAGTCTATTATATGTGGGGGATGCTCGAATTGGTTCCAGAATTTAGTTAAAATTAATTCAAATCTTAAGTTCTTAAGTTTGTAAGCCCTTAATGTATGATAAAATTTAATTTAAAAGAGTTATTTTAATCGTTTTATTTTTTCAAGTGTTTAATAAACATATAGTATATAAGTGTATAGCTATTTAACTTTATTTTTTATTAAAATAAAAATAAAATATAAGCTTTTATAATCAGACTCCAAAATATAAGTTTTTGGAATTTTAATACAATAAGGACAAACGCATTATGTAAACATTGTACTTTATTTACATTAATGTTAATTATAATAATCCAGGGTTTATGGAATTTTATAATAAAACAAAAAAGAGAAGAAAAATTAAAGTTTGTTATTATTAATAATAAACTTAATCAAACGATGTATAAAGTTGATGCTTTAAAGGAAACAGGAAACGAAAACCAACAAATAATATTATTACCAATTATAACTTTAATACATATTTTTAACAAATATAGAAGTTCTAGGTTTAACATAAGTAGTAATTGTGAAATCTGGTACTCAGGGTTTGGAGTCAAGAACAGCTATTGCTGGGTTAACTACACTATAAGTCGAAAGGTCTTAGTTTATGTGACTAAGATAGACTTGGGTTATGAGGAATAGCACGTAATAGGTTACAAGCTATATAAGACAAATAGAATAGACAATACTAATGTAAAATCTATGTAAAATACTATTAAGAAAACTTAGTGGCTTTATTAAATGTTCGAGATATCAGGGAATAATTCAGTTAAAAAGCCTCGAACTATTATACTCTGTAAACTCTTTTATACTCTGAAAAGTATAAATATCAAAATGAGAAGATAATGTTTTTTTGGATGGAGCTAGAAATTCTCATAACAAATCAAAATAAGAATATGGGATTGATTTTCTCTGAACTCGAGAACACAACAGCTTAGGCGACTGTTATGTTATAATTAACCATGGGACTGACAAAGCGATATTTCACAGTAATAGTGGGGTTATTTAGAAATGTGAAATATCGCTTTGTCAGAGTCCCATGGTTAATTATAGCATAACAATCGCCTAAGCTGTTGTGTTCTCGAGTTCAGAGAAAATCAATCCCATGCTCTTATCTTGATTTGCTATGAGAATTTTTATCTTCATCTCAAAGGATATTATCCTCTCGTTTTGATATCTATGCTTATCGGAGTATAAAAGAGATTCTAAAACAGCAGTTCGAGGCTTTTTAACTGAACTATTCCCTGATATCTCGTACATTTAATAAAGCTATTAAATTTTCTTAATAGTATTTTACATAGATTTTACATTAGTATTGTCTATTCTATTTGTCTTACATAATCCGTAGTACATTACATGCTATTCTTCACAACTCAAGTCTATATTAGTCACATAAACTAAGACCTTTCGACTTATAGTGTAGTCAACTAGGCAATATCTGTTTTTGACTTCAATCACTAAGTGCCAGATTTCACAGAAATAATTAATAAAAATAAAATACTAATATTACAATTTATTATTAAAAACATGAAAAAATCAAAAATCAAAAAATTAAGGTTATCATATAATATTTACTTAATAATTTAGCTATTTTATCAAAATTTAAAAAATAATATATCGAAATGTATTCTTGTGTTTAAGAATTTTACTCAGAATTTTTCCGCTCAAATAGTACTTGAAAATGGAAAAAGCGATGAAGCCATAAAAAACATACCCATAAGGTAGTGTTGTTTTCGTGTCCATAGTTTAATTTAAAAATATAATGGCTGGATAAATAAAATGTTGGATTAAAAGCTTCTGAAAAGATGTTTTTTATTCAACATCCTAACGAACCATATGATTTATTTAAGAGAGTAAATGATAAGGAGGAAGAGAAAGCGAGGTATATTAACAGAAGAAGAGGTATTGAGTGAGGACCGGAGACACATTGAACCAGCCCAATGCTAAGAGTTTTTCGAAAACTTTAGTATTCGATTTGGTTAAAAAGGCCGTTTTAAAATTTTAAAGATAACTTTGCCTTTTTAGCTAACAAGTGTCTTGAAAAAATACTTATATCAGCAGTAAAAAAATTAATACTGAAATAATGGGCTAAATAGTAGCTCTTATAGCAGTGTTAAACCGTATATAGTATTAATATACTAAGAATAATATGATTTGTTTAAATATATATAGTATTTGGTGGGCAATGTGAATTAACAATGTATACTTTAACCTGGCGGCACTATTTGATTTAGTATTTATAATCTATCTTCTCAAAGTAAATAATACTAGTTGATTCTGTTTACTTCTTGTATTATAAATACAGATTTTTATGGTATGTTTTAAAAAACACAATCAAGTTTAACAAAAACAAAAACATTAAATAAGTTTTTTTTATAAAAAGCCAAAAAAGATGAAAGCTTTAATAAGCTTTACAGTTTATTTTTTGGGTAGAGGTATATAAGGAAGCTGTATGATATTACCATTTAAAGTGATCATATACTATTACTACCTAGTCTCGATAAAGGTTTGTTTTATTATTATAGCTTTAAATTAGTTAAAGGATATCGATTTAACTTTAAAAGTTTTTTGAGCTCTGTATTTAAGCCTCTAAACCCCAAAATGCTAAAATAACGGACTGTCGTTTTGACATAATATTACCAAGTTAGTTACAGCTTTGAATTAAGCAATTAATGCTTTGTACTTACATTTTTTTAGAAGTGTAATAAAACAACTATTCTATTTCATTGTCTTTGAATTTATGAATGGAGCAATATTTTAAACAGCTTTTGCTTATTTCTCAATAAGTTGAGTAATTTTCTTTAATTTCTTGGTAGTGAGCTCCTAGGTAACAATATTTATGGTACAAACGATTAAAAAGGAGTATTTGGTCATAAAGACAGGATATCTCTACCTTTACAATTTTTGGTCAACCTAATTTAGTAAATCAAAATCGGTTTCCCAACCAATACCCCACTCAATAAACATAAACTGAGTGGAGGGGACTAGCGGTTCTAGTGAGAATGAAAAGCCGGTATGGATTTTGTAAGTAGTCCATGTCATATAAAAGCAGAAACACAATAGGAGTGTGAATAATTTGAGTAAATTAGATTTAAAAAATTCAACAAAAGTGTTTTAGTTGTGTTAGGTTTAAATTTTCGAAATCCGTAAGCGGATGTTTTTTTACATCATTATTAGGTTTATCTCATTCACACTGGCAGTTTTATGAGTTTCAAAAGACTGGGACAATACAATTGCATTAGTTAAAAAGAACTATTTGAAAATAGCCTTTACTTTTAGACTTAAAAGATACTTGTTGTTGCAATCATATTTTGTGTTATTCCTTTATACACCTAAAATTGCCAGTACGAATGGGACAAAGTGATACTTATCCATTTTTACTCACTATGCTTAAAAATAATAAATCAAAAAAATATTCCCACATGCCATCTATTAAGGCTAAATAAAAAGCACAGGTTTTTAAACACTATAGTTAATTTATATTTTTATAGATCAAAAATGGAAAATAATTGTTTTCGGTTTAAATACTTAAAAATTTATTTTAAAAGTATAAAGCAGGAGGAGGGGTCATGCTAAAAATTTAATTAGGTTCGTCTAATTTATTAATAATTATTGCAAGTGGTACAATTAGCTAAATTAACAAAAAAGATGTGAATATAAATAACTAGATAAATAATAGTCACTTTCTTAGTCTTTAATAATTATAAACAATAGCAAGCTACCAAAATCGCCGGAAGACGGATAAACATTTATCCTGAAACCAATGTTTAATTCAAATTTCTAATATGAAATGAAATGAAATAGTCAAGCATAAAAAAAGTTGTCATAGACTAAATCACAATAATTTCAGTAGTTTAGTCAACATTAACGGTAACTCAATAGACATTTAAAAAGATAGAAAAGAGGCAAATTTATTTAATGGCGAGTACTAAAAGAGCATGTATATTTTGTCAAAAGAGTAAGACGCGATGTGATCGGGAAAATCCTTGTGGTATATGCTCAAAGCGAAAAGTGAGTTGTATCTATGTCCAAGAAGACGCTCAATCAAGAGCAAAGAATAGAAGGGATTTTTTTCATCGATTGAAGATGAAACATGCAAGACTTGAAAGTTTGTTTGAGAAAGTAGTTGGTTTGCAACCTAACAGTGATATGTCTATAGACGCTACCAGTCCTTCACATCATAATGACACCGTCACTACAAATACTAATAGTCCTTCTCCAGCATCAAACGATTCCCAATCAGGTTACAAATATTGTAATGTGACTTCTAAATCGTTTGAGAAAGTAGTTGGGCCGCATAGTGGCTCTTCAAAAGCATCGAATTCTACAGAATCAACTCGCAATTACAATAACGTAAGTGTTAGAAATCTAGAAACATTAAATACCACACAATCAATTCATGACTTTAATAATATGGAATCTGAGTCCCCAGAGACATTAACTACTGCACAATCAATGTGTAGTTTAGATAATATAAAAGGTAAGATTTTGATTGTAACAACCCAACCAAAATAACTATAAACTTAAAACCCATCTAGAACTTGTAGAAACTTTTTTCAAATTTCAAAACCGAGCAGAGTACTTAATTGCTCCAGAAAAGGAACCCGTTCTCTTGAAGTCGCAGACGGTCCAGTCAATGATACTAAAGTATTCTCTCTGTGCAGCTGTTTTGAATCTTTATAATTGTTTAAATAAGCTGCCTTATATTTCATTAAAAAACAATAGCTATTACAGGATATGTAAAAGTATGATTAAAGAAGGCAAGTATGAACCTAGCCTAGAAATAGTGCAAGCATTATCAGTGTGTATGTTTTTGGAAATGGGAAATGGGGAAGTGTATCAGTCTTCGTTAACCAATAGTAAGATTTTTCTCTATTTTTCTTTTTAAGATGCTAATAGTTATTAGTGGAAGGTGTTCGGTAAGTGAAATACAACTAAATAGTTTAAAAATTAATTTTTTTAGCATTGGTCAAATCTTAAGCTTACATTTATCTGAGAATATGTGCCAGAATGAGCTATTCATTACCAATCAACTCGAAAGTTATATTACGTGGGTTAGATGTGTAGCGCAAGATAGAATGGTTTCATTATATTACTCAAGGCCATCGTCGGTTTCAACATCAATTTTTTTAGGGCTACCAGATCTGAATTTTTCTCTAAAGAATAATACAGGTATGCCTGATGATTTGGTAAGTATTATCAAAGCAACCAATTCTAACTAACTCATTTTAGTTTTCCAGACTTATTCATCATAAAATAACTTCTATAACTGGTTACTTGATGGAAGAACATTTTCGATTGATAACTATCAAAGAGCAATCAAAGCTACCTGATGCCAATATAAATGAACTTAAAGCAAAGGTGGATGCAAGTCTAAACAAGCTAAATGGTTTAGCAAGGTGCGAAATGTTTTCTTTTACTCCAGAATCAGTCATGGCGTGTAGCGTGAATACTATTGAACATCCTTTTCTGCTATCTTGTTTATCCGCTAATACATTCCGACTCTCTTTATTATGCTTAGTTTATGGCTTAAAAACCACTTTTTCAACAAGTGAAGATGAAGACCAACTAATCCAGCATCTTGACTTCGCTACCGATTATAAAAAATTAGGGCTTAGGCTGTACAAATTTATCACAGCGATTGAAAACAAGCTAAAAAAAGATACAAAGACTGAAAGCTTCCATTTGTTTTACCATATCCATTTTGGTAATGTATTCAATTTAGAGTGGGCCACCTATCCATTTACTTTGGACAAAGGGGAAGAGGGAATGAAGTTTGTAAAATTGTGTAAGGCAAAAATTTTTGAACTTTCGAAATTATGGCCAATATTTCAAGGCTTCAATCGTGATACAAGTTTGGGTTTTTTAGGGGATAAAAAATTTTGTGGTAGCCATCCATAGTTTAAATTACTTTAGCTGATTTTTGAGTCAAGTTACTCAAGTTTATTTTTGATACCTTCTCCTAGTATATTTAATAGTATATGTTTAGCTTCGTTTTAGATAAAGGTTAAATATAAAATTTAATAAAAATTATAAAACAAAGATAAAATTTCGGTGCTTCATGCACCCTAAATTAAATACTATTCTTATAAAAGCTGCGTTTACATTACATTGTTACTAGATAATACTGATATTGTGTATAAAAAAGTAAGTTTGAACCACAATATCAATGATAAAAAAACTTAGAATCTCTATTGAAATGAATCAAATATCAATGTTTTTCATCAACTATTCTTTAGCAATATTTTTGTTTGATATTAATAATTATCATATATCGCCTCTATTTAGTTAAATTTAAAATTGTTTATTCACATCATCTAAAAAATATTTTATCCTAATCAATTTTCTCAGCAAATGAACCAAAGCCAATTTTAATTCGTCTAAATCCATAAAATCCCATAATTTAAGCTCAAACCCGAGTTTCCAGAAAAAGGAAATAAAAAATTCCAATTCCTTGTATTTTTTTTAGTATTCGACTACTGTCAAATTAGCCCCAAAATCTAATTTAAAACTATAGAAAATAGACACTAACGCAAATGGTAACTAAAACTATCTTATTAAACCTGTATAAAATCTAAATTCCTAAGGTTGATTTTATTTTATACGAAACTGCTGGAGGGTATGCTCTTTTCCAACGTGTCCAATCCGAAGACATTGCAATGACTACGGAGGGTATCCAAAAGGATGTATTAGACTTAACCAAGTTTGGTAAATCTGTTCAACTAAAGTCTTTTAATCCATTCAAAACCGCCGTTGAAGCTTTAGAAAACGCTAATGATGTTTCCGAAGGTAAGAATATCTCTATTTATATGAATAGTTATTAAGTTAAAACTTAGGTATCTGTAACGAGACTTTAAAAGAATTTTTATTATTAAATTTACCAAAAAAGTTGAAGGGAGTAACCCTTGGTGTAGGTGAAAAAAATTTAGCAGGTTCAGTCAAAGCCACAGTTGGTGTTGAGTGTGTATCCAATGAAATGGTAGCTGAAATTGTTCGTGGTGTCCGTTATCATCTTGATCATCTTTTAAGTCAACTTAAGACTAGTGATATGGAAAAGGCACAACTTGGTTTAGGTCACTCTTATTCTCGTGCTAAAGTTAAGTTCAATGTTAACCGTTCTGACAATATGATCATTCAATCTATTGCTCTTCTCGATCAGTTAGATAAAGATGTCAATACTTTCACTATGCGTATCCGTGAATGGTACTCTTGGCATTTCCCTGAGTTGAGCAAAATTGTTAAAGATAATTCACAATATGCTCAATTAGCTAAATTCATTAAAAACAAAGGTCGTCTTACTGAAGAAGATTTAGAAGGTTTAACTGAAATTACTGATGATGAAAGCGTTTCTCGTCAAATTCTTGACGCTGCTCGCTCTTCTATGGGAACTGATATTGGTGAATTTGATCTTGCAAATATTGAAAGTTTTGCAGTTCGAGTAGTCAATATCATTAAGTACCGTAAAAACCTTCATGAATACCTTATCAGTAAGATGAACCATGTAGCCCCTAATCTTGCAGCTTTGATTGGTGAAGTAGTTGGTGCACGTCTTATTTCCCATGCTGGTTCCTTAACCAATTTATCCAAATATCCAGCTTCCACCGTACAAATTCTTGGTGCTGAAAAAGCCCTTTTCCGTGCTTTAAAAACCAAAGGTAACACACCAAAATATGGACTTATCTATCACTCTTCCTTCATTGGGCGTGCTGGTACTAAAAACAAGGGAAGGATTTCTCGCTTCCTTGCCAACAAATGTTCAATGGCTTCCCGTATCGATTGTTTCATTGATAAACCAACCACCAAGTTTGGTGAAGCTCTTAAGAAACAAGTCGAAAACAGATTGGAGTTTTATGAAGCTGGTGCCACACCATTGAAGAATACTGAAACAATGAAGGGTGCCCTTGAAGAGTGGATGAATGAAGAAGGTCCTGAAGAGGATGTTGAAGTAAATGGTAAAGAAAAAGCCCAAGCCCCAGTAGAACAAAAGAAAGAAAAGAAAGAAAAGAAGGATAAAAAAGAAAAGAAAGAAAAGAAAGAAGAGAGCAATAAGCGTGAATTAGAGGATACCGAAGGTAAAAGTAAAAAAGACAAGAAGAAGAAGAGCAAGAAGAATAAATCAGAGTAAACTGGATCCGAGTTCAACTTTGTAATTTTTTCATAAATTTTTCAAACCTTCTTATTTCCGTCTAGGTCCTTATTTTATCAGCTAAGCAACTATAGATTCCGTATGCTACAAGTATGGCTTTTTTATTCTTGATCAAGTCATGTAGTTTTGCACTTTAATATTAAACTATAAAAAAATAATTATTTCTATTTTGTTTTAAATTATTAAGCTTGTTATAATAAATTTAGAGTTTATGTCCATTTTTATAGTTTAACATCTTTTAAACTTCAACGAAAAAAGCAGTAGTTAAAATTAAAAAATAAAAATTCTCCAAAGTAGTGTAAATTTTTATTTAAAAAGATATGGGGATGTATTTTTGTGTCTAACAATTTTACTAACAATTTTTCCGCTTAAATAGCACTTAAAAAATGGAAAAAATAATGAAGTCAAAAAAACCACTCCCATATTAAAAATATTTTAACTAAGCAATGCCCTTATATAAAGTAATCATCATCTCTAGCGAACATAACCCTAACAAAGCGTAACATCATCTCTACTCTTTACCAGTCTCTGGTACTCTTCATTAAAAGCTTCCCGTTTAATGTTTTCCACATTTTGCTTCAACTGGTCTTTTAAGCTATCTTCAACCTCAACTACAACCTCTTGATAAGCTGTTTCATACAACTGTTCCATCTCATCCGTAAGAAGCAATTGTATCTTTTCAATCAAAACTAAATTTTCTTCCTCAGTAAGTTCAATAGATTCAATGATTTCATAGTCTTCTTCTTCAGCCTCTAACTCAGCTTCAATGACTTCACCAAGTGAGTCTGTAGACTCATTCTCTCCAACGATAGCCTCTTCTTTATTGACACCATCTTGAGGGAGCTCAATAAGTTCAACGTCTTCTTTTATACCTGGTTCTTTACTTGGTGAATCTTCGTTTTCACTTTGAGTCGGCTTAGCTTCACTTTCATCTTTAACTGACTTTCCAGTATTTAAGCTATCTTGAACTTTAACTTTTGTGCTTTCAGATGATATTTTACTTGTAGTAGTAGTTAAAGAATCTTTTTGTTCATCTTGCTTATTTTTTGGACTACTTGATTTATCTTTATCGTCTTCCTTGATATCCTCTAAAGTAATGATTTGTATAGGTGAGTTCGGCTCTGATTTTTCTTCTACTTCATCTTTAATATCTTTTGTTTTAGGCACTTTTGATACATTTAGCTCTTGGTTTTTCGACTTGTTATTTTCTAATTCTTTAACGGTATCATAAACATCGGGCTTTATATTATCTGGTGATAATCCAGATTCTCTAATTATATCACTTTGTTTCGTGTTTACTGGTATCTCTTGATCTAAGGATTCATTGCTGCCTTTATAATCTTTGGCTTCTATCTTTTCAAAATCATTGTCCTTATCTTCGTCATCATTATTTTTGTCAACATAATTTTCGAATATGCTTTTTGTTTGCTTTAAATCTTCAAGTTTACTCTTTATTGATTCAATATCATTTTGGTTATTGTTACGCTCATTTGTACTATTAGTTTCGTTGTTATTATTTTCTTTATTAATAACTTGCTTTGTTTTACTAGTAGCTTCAATTGGCGTAATAGATTCTTCATTATCATCATTTTTATATTTTATTTTATCAGTTTGCTCTATAACTTTAGGCGTATCTTGTTCTATATCATTACTAGCTGAGCTTGATTTTCGACTCATCCCAGTTGACAATTCATTATCTTTATTTAAAGCTTTGAAGCTGTATTGTTCACTTTTAGCTGTTAAACTCTCTCCTCCCTTTTTATCATCTCTAACACTATTACCTTTCTCAACTTTAGTTTCATTGTCTTCCTTAGTTTCAGTTGCTTTACTTTGATCATCAGTATTCTTTTCACTAACTGTCTTTTCATTCAGATTAATGGAACTTAACTGTTCTTCTATCTTATTTTGGCCTTGTAACTCATCAATTGGCTCAACTTCATTTTCTGCTTTCAATTCTGAGCTATCCATATCTGTCTTCTTATCATCTGCTTTATTTATGCGAGCGTTTTTCTTATTATGATTGATACTTAGCTCCTTGATTGGTTCATCAGACTTTGTGTCATCATCATTCAATAAAACAATTTCAGGGTTATATTTATCTTTTTCTAATCCTTTGATGCTTCCACCTTCTTCACTTTCTTTTATTTCGTCTTTAGACTCACTAAACGTTTCAATTGATTTACTATCATCAGAATTATCTTCAAGGTTATTCTTATGTAGTTCAGATTTCGATGCTGAAGGTTCTTCGTCATCTTTTTTTGCGCTTGATTCAGTATTAGCTTCCTTTGAGTCCTTATTATCTGACAATAATTCATCAACTGATCCAACTTTGTCATCGTCCTCTTTTAAGTCTGGCTTCAATAGTTTTGGTTCCGAATCCAATTCTTTGTTTTCATCCGATTTGGTGTTGACATGGCCTTGATATTTAGTTGATTCAACCCCCTTATTTACCTCATCTTTCTCAGTACCTTTAGTTTCAGTTGACTCATTAGTTAAGTTAAGTTTATCTTCAGCCTGATCCTTAAGCTCTGATATGGGAATTGGCTCTTCATCATTTTTTCTGTCCAAATTGCTAACTTTATTACCTGAGCCATTATCCTTATCGTCCAATTCTTTGTCTGATTCAGCTGATTTTAAGTCCAAATCTTTTGCTTTCTTACTTGCTTTTGAATCATTGTCTTTGGCCTCATCAATTGTAGTTTCACTTATAGGCTTCGAGTCATTTTTAGATAAAACATCTATTAGATTTTTATCTCCATCATTACTATCTTTTTTGTCTCCAGCTAATCTCCCATCTTTGGTATCTTTTCCTAGTTTGTTATTTAGTGGGGAATCGTTATTACTCAACACTGTTTTATCTTTATCACTGTTGTCTTTTACAATAGTATCATTAGCTGATAATTTTTCTATTCTACTTAGTCCTGAATTTTCATTTTCAGTATCTTGTAGGGCTTTATCATTACTCGATGCTGATTCGGCTTTATCATTATTTTTCTTTTCTGGGCTAGCATCTTTATTTAATAATTTTCCTTCCATTATTTGCTTTGGATTTCCTTTTTCACTAAATTCCGGAAACTCATTGTCATTTACTACTGTTTCAGCTTTTATGTCATCCTTGCTCTTTACAGTATTTTCTTTAGGAAGTGGGCTTTCATTTATATTTTCCTTTGAGCCTTCATTGTCAGTGCTTTGTGGGACATTACCACCACTTGACGCTGTATTAGCCTTTATGGCACTGTCGTCTTTTACAGTTATGTCTTTAACTGGTGAATTTTCTTGAATATTTTGTATTGTGTCTTCTTTTTTAGTAGCCTGTAAGACATCATCATTTTCAGGAACCATTTTACCTTTAACGTCAGTGCCTTTAGCTAATTCTTTTTTATTTGTAATTTGTTGCGAATCTCGTTTATGAGTAGATTTTAGGATATTAACATCACTTGAGTTTGTTTCAGCTTTCGAGCCATCTTTGTCTTCTACAGCAGTGTCTTTAATTGGCGGTTTTTTATTGATATTTTTTTGTAATTCTTCTTTTTCAGAAGTTTGTGGGTCATTTTCATTAATTGGCGATGATTCTACCCCAGCATCTTTATCTTTTGAAATAATATCCTTAGTTAAATCGTTTTCTTCTATATCTTTGCTTTTGGAAATTTTTGGTCCACCATTAGTACTCGATACCTTTCCATTGTTTGTACTATTTTTGTCTTTTGTTGTAGTATCTTTAGCTGGTAGACTTTCTTTGGTATTTTGTGTTGAATCTGAATTTTTGTCAACTTGCTTAGTATTTTGGTCTTCATTTTCACTTGATGGTATATTAGTGCTTGGCTCTTCATCTTTAGCTTTGGTAGTTGCATTTATTGGTTCTTTATCTTTAGACTCAATGATGTTCTCATTTGTTTCATCGCTCTTAGATCCAACACTATTATTGTCCAGTCCTTTGGTTTTAGCTTCATGAATATTATCCAGGGCCTTAAGCTCTGGTTTAACAGCAGTATCATTTGATCCTTTATCTCTAGATTTAGCATTATCATTCGATATTTCAAGCTCTGCTTTAGCTTCTAAGGCTCGGCCGTTTTTACCTGTTTCTTTGTTTTCATCTATTTCTCCATTAGAAGGTGAGGGCAAAGTATGCTCAATAAACTCGAATTCTTCAGAATCCTCGTTTTTAGTTCCTTGTTCACTTTCTTTTGCCATATCTGCGTAAGACTTTGTTTCATTTGAATCCACTTTATTATCACCCTGAGTATTATTACTCTTATTTCTATCGGTAGCTTCATTTATTGTTAGATCTCTATTCTTGAAATCCTTAATTTTATCTTGAACAGATTCTTTGTTTTCAGAAACAGTTTCATTAAGCTCATTCCTGATCTCACTACTAGGATTAACAACTTGAACTTTCTCCATTTCGTTTCCATTATTAATAGATTCGTTAAATGCATCTTTTATTAATTTATTTCTATTTTCGTTGTTTGAATTCATAGTATTATCTGATAGTGTTTGCTTATTTTCCATAATTGAATATGTAAACTTCTCTTCAGTCTCAGCTTGACTTGGCTTTTTACTCTCGTTATTGGATTCATTACGCTCCTTTTGTATTATTTGCTCTTTATTTTCATTATTGGGATCTTTAGCTTTCTCTTGCCTTGATTTAAGTTGTTCATCTGATATTATGACCTCATTTTCAGATTTAATGATTTCATCTTGATTTGATTCATCTTTGACGTTTTTATTAGATCCTTCGACCTTATCACCAGATTTATTGGATTGATCTTGAATTAGTTCATCTTTTGATTCTCTAATTAGGAATAAATTTTTACTAACAGAATCGTCTTTACCCTCTAGATCCAATTTTTTAGCTTCATCATTAGACTTATCAGTTTGATCTTGGCTTAATTCATCTTTGCTCTCAGAACTCGATTCATTATTTGGAGTAGAGCTATCACTAGCAGACTCATTATTTTTATCTTGATTTAAATCATTTTGATCTTCACTGATTAGTAATGTATTTGGAGATGGGTCATTTATATCGATCTCTTCTTTCTTTTCTTTTATTTGTTTACTTTTATTTTTGTTATTATTTTTCTTTGCTTTCCCTTTGTTTTTATTTTTAAATCCCATCTTAGCTAAATAAATTTAAAAAGTTAAATTTATATTTGTAAAAAATTAACTTAAAGTGTAATAAAAAGAATAAATCAAAAAAGTAATAAACTTATGTCTAATTAAATTTTATTTATTGTACGAAAAATAAAATCAAAAGGGTGGCACAAATGTATAACCAAGGTTATGTCATTATTTTCTTAAGCTTGACTTGTATGGGTAATTCCGGCTTTTTCAAAGGTTTCATGGAATATAGGAATCAATTGTTGAGCAACAGTGAATGAGAAGATAAGCTTAGGACCAACTACTAATATCTTTGGTGTTAACCCCTTAAAGAAAGCTCCCATACCTTCTTTTTTAATCATATCTTTAATAATATTCATTCCAGATTCTGGAGCATCAAAAGGTCTATTTTGAATACGAGTTTTAACTACGTCTAATGGGGCAGCGACTGTAATAGAAGCTACGGCACCTCCAATAGATGAGCAGAAGTTTTGGAAAAAGGTAGCTTGATTGTAATCCTTTAATCCAAAGAAATATTCTTTTACAATAGCTGCTCCTCCAAATAAGGCAAAAGATCCTGGAGCATTACGGGCTGCGGTCCACATACCACCACTAAAAAATTATTAAAACAAAGCAAATTCAAACATTTTTTTAACTTACCGATACAGCCCAAGGCCTTCATCCTTAATCAAGGCAAAGATACCTCTACCCTTGAGAGTTTCTGGGTTAGTTTGGGACTTGATTTTAAGTACATCTAATGGAAGTAAAGCTACTTCGCCAATACCAACAATGGAACCAGCAGTAGCGTGCATAACTGTTTTACCAGTCTTTTCGCCAAAGAAGTTAGTGAAAAAAGAGCGGTGATTGGTGTTTAAGTAATCTTTGACGTAGGGTTGACCTCCGTATTTATATACTCTTTGGGTGATTTTATATCCGGCAGCAAATCCCAAACCTGGGAATAAACTAGTATATTTTTTTATAAAGGATTGCTCAGCAGCACTCTACGTTGGTTTAGTTTAATGTTTTTATTTGTTAAAATGATTAATCTTACCTTAAAAACAACTTTGTTTAAACTGGCCATACTTTCTGACAATGGTGCTCCTTTAACAAAGATCTAATAAAAAGCTATGAGCCTAAGCACTAAATTATTTTATGATTTGTTTCACTTACAGAGCTTTGATTTGACATCAAACGTTTGGCAACGGTATCTACTGGATGGAACCCCAATAACTCTAAAAGACCTGAACTTGCTGAACCGCAAAATCTTGCTAAACCAGATTCTGATTTTTTACTGCTTGCTTCTAAGCCGCCCATTTTAACTTTATCTTAATTTTTTTGAAAAAAACCAAAGTTGACTTTTGAGTTTGAGTTTTTAAGGGATTCAATTTTTATTCCTAATCTTTTTTGATAGAGGATGTATTTTTAATGGGTTCTGATGAGTTTTATTGGCCATAATATGACCCCATTTTGGCCATTGGTTCACTTCGGAAGTTGACTCACTTTTATTGAAATAATCCTTATTTTGGGGTCGAAAATTTCGGACGTGAAAATAGACTCCTATTTATATAAGGATTATTTATCGCTATCATCCTTTATTTAAATCCATCCTAACCTTTATAGAATAAAATAGCTTTAAAATTTTTGTTGTTCTACTCTATTGTACTATTCACTATCATTTTATAGTTTACTAATTCTTATCGTTATCTTTTATCTTCTAATGAATGTTATTGGCTACTTGATTCTATTGTTACAAACTAAAAAAGTCAATTTAAACAAAGCATATAGTAAAAGCATTTCTTATAAATAATGGTAATTAAAGTGGCCGTATCCTACTCTGGGGGTAAAGACAGCAATCTAGTGCTATTCAAAATGAAACAAGGTAAAGTATTATCAACTTTGAATCAAACTTCAATAACAACTCTATTTAAGATCCACAGTATGACGTAGTAATTTTAGTTACCTTCATTCCAGGTAAATAGACCAAAAGCTATGGTGGTAAATTCTGACAACAAACTTTCAAATAGCCCAAAAGTCGCCCTTTCTGGCACATAATTTAGAACTAATCCGATTACAAGCAAAGGCCTTAAGTATTCCACACAAGATCGTCCAAATCAATGAAATCCCAAGTTATTTAGAGTCATATCAACATGGGATAAAAGAGTTAAATAAGGAATATAATATTAAATATTTAGTTACTGGTAACTTACAATATAATCAATGTAATAACAACAACTCACTTACTTTTATTTCAGGAGATGTATTGCCAGTATGTAGTGATTTTATGGAGCGAGCAGTTGATGGAACAGGAGCGGAGCTCCTACGACCTTTATGGGGCTTAGATAGTGAAGTTATACTAGATGAATTATTTGAAGCTAAATTTCAAGTATATATAACTTGTATCAATAAAACTAAAATAAAGGATGGAGAAAAATGGATTGGTAAATTATTAAGTTATGAGTTGTTAAAAGAGAGCGATTCTGGTCTTAATTTGTTAGGAGAATTTGGCGAGTATCATACCATGTGTGTCTATTCGCCTTTGTATACCATTGATTTTAGAACTTTAGTCAAGCAAAATTCAAAACTTAACTTACCATCAAATGAGTATATGCTAGATAAAAGTATAGTGATTTCAACTAATATAAAAAGTTCTAGTTGTAATAACTTCTATTATTGGGAGTTTTAATAATAATAAAATTAAAATAAATTATAACATCTCCCTAAGTTTATTCATTTTTATCCCAAATTAAAGGATCGAAATTTTCAACCAGCCTAGTTTCATCTTTATAAAGTGGATACCAGGCCTTGAAGCCATAGCTCAATACCTCTACTTTTTGATCTTTGTTTCCATCAAAGTCGTCCTCTTTTTGCCTTTGATTTAGAAAGTCTTTATAAAAACCTGCGATTCTAGGCCCTCTTCCAGTAGAAGAGCCACAATAAAATATCACTCTTTTTTTATCCTTAACTCTGTTATATAATTCTTGCTTTTCATCTTCATATTTTTTACTTGGTGAATTGATAACTCCAGTAACGTTCCCCCCCTATAATCAAATACTTAATTTTGCTGAGCTCTATCTTATACTAATCCTTACCACAAAGTCATTATCTCTTACATCAACAATAGCTATATCATCACTATAATGAATTCAGTCAATTAATTTGAATAATCTTCATTGTTATCCTTACTTTACGCGCAATTTGTCGTTCAGGATATCCTCAGCTAACTGCTTTGGATCTATGAATTCGATTTCAGGATGGTATTTTTTATTACTCATTATTGATTTCACTTTAGAATTTTTAGTTTTATTTGGAAATAAATGTAACATTTGAATGTGGCCAATTAAAAAGCAAAGTTTGAAATTGTGCTCATACTCAATATTTTAGAAATCGAGAAATATTACTAATAGAGATATAAAGTAGCTTGATGTTTTATTTGGGTAGATTAAGCTTTAAGGTTCCAAAATATAATATAGTTATAAGCTAAATAAAAAAATTTAAGGATCTAGGATAATTTTGTCCTATCAACTTTTTGTTGAAGTCATATAACTACTATCTCTGGATGATTCATATTTCTAATACCTTTTGGTCATTATTATCCTTACAAGTTGAGATTTGATCAGAAAAATTTATTTTCATTAGCTCCAAATAAATTAGAGGTACATTAAAATGATACAGCGCGCCCATCTTTTATATTGAGCACATATGCTTGATATCACCATAATAACTGTGTAATTTAGAATTGAAATGGCTATACAATCCAGGTTTTGAAATAAGTATATAAATACCTATTACCCAAATAAGTTAATTCTCATCAACCAATGATTTAAAAAAAGAATTTCAAGCTAATCTTGTTTTTGTATACTCTTTAACTAACTTATTTAAATATCAGTCAGTGACAATGTAGATGGCATTCTCTAGAAATATTATTTTTAAACACTTAACATCTTCTATTATTTTATAGCATATAAAAAAAATCATAATTGGCAAAATTTGTGATATAGAAACAGTTTTTTAATAAGTTTAGAATTTAATTTAGCCATTATTAGAAAAATCAATCAAGTCAACAAATACATATAAATTCCAACTCCATCCTCTCTTACCTCTCAAAGGGAAGCCCTATGAAAAGCAGAAGTAAATTGGATCTTACTTTGTTTTTTACTTCCATATTTGATAGAAGTCATTTGGCTCAATTCAATTTCTTCTGGAAAGAGCTTAATAGTTGGCTACTCTGACAAGTTGACTGCCCTAAGTACCTGGCTTTTATCGTAGCTAATCAAATGCTTGGGATATAAACCTCGCAAAAGGAAGATGATAATAAATGGGGATGCATTTCAATTTAATAGTTTGGTGGTTTGCTCAAATTCTAAGATTAAAAATAAAAAACAGCCATATAAAGAAAGACGTTCTATATGGGAATGTCTTTTATCAATTGCCCTTTGTTATTTCAAAAAAACGAAAATGTATAGTGACTTTGAAAAATCCTCTATAAAATCCCTTTTGGTTCAAATAAGTATTTTAATTGACCAGTTAATTTTTAAGGCTTAAAAATAGCAAAAAAGGGCGATTGCTAAAAAAACACTCTCATATCTAAAATTGAAAACAAGTAAATGGGAATGTATTTCTTTTGTTTAAAATTACTAATTCCACTTAAATAGTACTCAAAAATGGAAAACTAATGAAACCAAAGAGCATCTCCGAATTTTAATTTATATCATTAAGATATATCTATTGTTGTTACTTATGATTGGTTTAAAAAGAAAGTTTTTACAAATATGATATATCTTTGAATCAAATAACAACTATTTGATATCTTTTTTGATGCTTGTTCTACTATTACTTGCCATTTTTTTACTTAACAAAGCTGCAGCTTTTTTATCAAGAGTACAATTTGGTGGCTGCACTATAATTGAAGATAAAGTGTACTATTTAGATGAAAGAATATATTTGCCAAATGTAAACGGAATCAAATCAAATGAAAAATTGTCTACATTGGATTTAAAAAACGAGTTTAAATCAGTAGATAATATCGCGGAATGGGAAACATATGGGGATGTATTTTTGTATTTAAGAATTTTACTAACAAATTTTCCGCTTAAATAGCGTTTAAAAAAGGGAAAAAATAGTGAAGTCGAAAAAAACACTCCCATTTACTTTTATGTTCTATCCAAATAATTTTTTATATAAAATTAGTAAAATTCCTTACATAAAATTTGTAACCTAGTTTTGTGACTTAAACTACAGACATTTAATATATTAATATTAATATTTAAAGAAAATGAAAGCTTTTTAATAATATTGTGATATATATTCTTTATAGAATTATTTATTTTTTAACAAAATATACATAAACTAAGTAATTATTGTCATAAGAAAAGATTTAGATCACTGTGAAATATCGCTTTGTCAGAGTCCCATGGTTAATTATAGCATAGCAATCGCCTAAGCTGTTGTGTTCTCGATTTTAGAGACAATTAGTCCCATGCTCTTATCTTGATTTGCTATGAGAATTTTTATCTTCATCTCAAAGGATATTATCCTCTCGTTTTGATATCTATGCTTATCGGAGTATAAAAGAGATTCTAAAACATAGTAGCTCGAGGCTTTTTAACTGAATTATTTCCTGATATCTCGTACATTTAATAAAGCTATTAAATTTTCTTAATAGTATTTTACGTAGATTTTATACCAGTATGGTCTATTCTACTTGTCTTATATAGTTCATAGCCTATTACATCCTATTCTTCACAATTCAAGTCTATATCAGCCACATAAACTAACACCTTTCGATCTACAGTATAGTCAATTAGGCAATAACTGTTATTGATATCAATTACTGAATACCAGATCTCAAAAAATCAATTATTAAATGTTAATATTAGGGGATGTATTTTTGTATTTAAGAATTTTACTGACAATTTTTCCACATAAATAGCGCTTAAAAAATGGAAAAATAATGGAACTAAAAAAAACAACCCCATTATTTGAATTGTTGATAGCTGAGTTAATAAGTAATCAAAAAGCAAATAGTTATAAAAGTAAATAAAAACTATTACATCACTTGTATTGTATAAGGATAATTAATTATAGCTTTAGGGCTAACCATTCCCTCTTATGCAGCTGTCTATTAGTAATATATTAACAATGTAACTATAATATTAAATTCATTTGTTTATTTGATAATAAATCTTCAATATTGGTCATAAAGCAGTTAATGACGAATCTTTCTCAATAAAGTTTTATAGAAATATGTATTTATTCACTTATTACAACTTTGATTAATACCGATATGTATGTTATATTGGCAAAAAGTCATGTCAATTGGAAATTTTTATTAAATTATTATTATAAACATTATTATCATTGTAAGTGATTTAATTATATAATACATATTAAAAAATTATTGATAAATAAATAACTTTGTCATGAATAAATTTTTTAATTCCAATTTATATTTATATTTATATTTATATTTATATTTATATTTATATTTATATTTATATTTATATTTATATTTTAGTAAAATATTATTTTATATTTAGATTCTTTGTTAAAAAAATGAAATGAGGAAACAAAAATGAGATTAAAAGCATTCAATTTGGGCTAGAACTTTACAGTAGTTAGATTTAAACTTAAAATTAGAGTTTCTAATATTTTATTAACTAAAACTGATCAATTAGTTGTATCTACTTAGTAAATATATATTACTAGTGGAGATGTATTTTTGTGTCTAAGAATTTTACTAACAAATTTTCTGCTTAAATAGCGCTTAAAAAATGGAAAAAACAATGAAGTCAAAAAAAACAATCCCAGTATTATTATTTTCATTTAAATTGTCTTAATAATTTATAAATAATCAACTAAAAAAGTCAACTTTAATCTTAAAAACTTAACCAATAAAAAACTAGTATGTAATTAGTCGAAAATAAATATCAAAAATCAAAATCAATGAATTTTATTTTTTTCTGAATTAAAGATAAAATGCAATTATTAAAATCTAGTTTGAAAAATATTCAATCAATAAGAGTAAATTAGTATAACAATAAACTTTTATAATATTTATTTGTAATTAAAATTAGATCTCAACTTCAAAATTCCACACTAAATCTAAACTATTAAGTAGTGAAGTAGTAAGTATATTATCCCCTTTTTATTATTCCCTTTTATTACAACTTTTAATTAATTAATTCATCTTTCTCAATTCTTAGTCTAACTCCTTAACTTTAAATGAAATCAATACTTTTTCAGTAGTTGGCTCAGGTCAAATGGGCATTGGAATCGGATTAGTCGCGGCCAAGGTTGACACTATTAAAAAAGTACAGTTCTACGACAATAATCCTCAAAGTTTAGAAAAAGGTTATAACTTCTTAGTTAAATTATTAGAAAAAGATGTATCCAAAAATAAGATTTCAACAGAACAAAGAGATTTAGTGTTAAGTAAAATTGAAAAAGTAAAAGATATTGAAGGGCTAGGAGAGTCAAAATTTGTTGTTGAAGCAGTAGTAGAAAATTTAAGTGTAAAACAAGATATTTTTAAAAAATTGGATCAAATCCTTGAAAAAAAAGCAATATTAGCTAGTAATACTTCTTCTATTCCAATTACTAAAATTGCTGCTTCAACTAAACGACCTGAGAACGTAAGTTAATTTACTATAGTATTAATAATATTTTTTATCTTTTATTTTGATAGGTCATTGGTATGCATTTTATGAATCCAGTACCTGTTATGAAATTAGTTGAAATTATATCTGGATTAGCTACTTCTACTCACACTTTAAATACTACTTTAGAATTATCAAAAGTTATGGGTAAATAATAGATTCTATATTAATATTAACATAGTAATAATTAATTTCATTCTTTTAGGTAAAACCACCACTATATCCCAGGATAGTCCTGGATTCATTGCCAATCGTTTATTAATGCCATTTATTAATGAAGCTATTTTTACATTACAAGAAGTAATTCCATTTCTCTTTTTCTCCTTTGAATACATATTAACTACTTCTCTTTCTCTTTTTAGGGTGTTGCTACCAAAGAAGATATTGATACTACAATGAAATTAGGGACTAATCATCCAATGGGACCATTAACATTAGCTGATTTTATTGGATTAGATACTTGTTTAGCTATTATGAATGTATTACATCATCAATTTGGAGATTCTAAATATCGTCCAGCTACTTTATTAAGAACTTATGTGGATGCTGGATGGTTAGGTAAAAAATCAGGTAGAGGGTTTTATAAGTATTAAATAAATAAACGAATAAAATACTAATTTGATGAGTTATGAGTTATGAGTTATAAAATACAAAGTATAAATTGTTTTATTTTATAATCATCGTATTTATTATAATAATTGAGAGCTATTTTTATTATGCAATATTATTATTATTTCTACAAATATTTGATTTTGTAAGATGACGTATGAATAAACTTAAAATTTTGCCACCAATTCTTTTTTCATTTTTTAGAACTCTATATTGAACCAATTAAAACGATAGAATTTAAAGCTACTTGATTTTTAGAATTCTGATTTGATAAGAAATCGACTAATAAAATTTCATGGATAAATTGTACAAATAATAATAAGCGAATAATTAATTAACCTCAATAATAAAACTATAAATACATTTAGTTACTCTTGAACAACCTTTATTTCATTTCAAAATAACAATAAAATGAGTACTTTTACAATTCAACAAATTCCTACGACTATTTTTGATGGTCAAAAACCAGGCACTTCTGGATTACGTAAAAAAGTAGCTGTATTTTCCCAACAACATTATACCGAGAATTTTATTCAAGCTACCTTACAAGCTATTCCTAATGGATGTCAAGGAAAAACCCTTGTTGTTGGTGGAGATGGAAGATATTTTTCTGAAGAAGCTGTTCAAAAGATTATTAAAATTGCAGCTGGTAATGGAGTAAGTTATATAAAATCAGAATGGAATAATAATTGAAATAAAATTGCTTAATAATATTTTATTGTTAGGTAGCCAAATTAATTATTGGTCAAAATGGGATTTTATCTACTCCTGCTGCTTCTAATCTAATTCGTAAACTCAAGGCTGATGGTAAGAAATTACTTATGTATTCATAGTTAAAGTTATTTATTTTTTATTAGGTGGTATTTTATTAACTGCATCTCATAATCCAGGAGGTAAATAATACATGATACATAATAATATATAATCTAATTAATACTTTTAATTAATTAGGTCCAGAAAATGATTTTGGTATTAAATATAATGTATCTAATGGAGGTAAAATAGAATATCATAATAATTATTAACTCATATGTTTATCTATATTTTATATTTATTTTATAATAGGACCTGCTCCTGAATCAATTACTGATAAAATTTATGAGTATACTAAAATTATTAAAGAATATTCATTAGCTGATATTCAAGATGTAAGTTATATAATAATATATAATAATATATAATAATATATTTTTGATTATAGGTTGATATTTCTAAAATAGGAACTATTGAATATAATAATTTTATTATTGAAGTTATTGATTCTATTGAAGATTATGTTCAATTAATGAAAGAAATCTTTGATTTCAAATTAATTCAAAATTTTATTTCAACTAGATCTGATTTTAAATTTTTGTTTGATGGTATGCATGGAGTAACCGGAGAATATGCTCAACGTTTATTTATTAAAGAATTAAATTTATCATCAAATTCAATAATGAATTGTGTTCCATCTCCTACTTTTAATAATGGTCATCCAGACCCTAATTTGACTTATGCTCATGAACTAGTTGAAAAAGTAAACCAAAATCAAATTTCTTTTGGAGCTGCTTCCGATGGGGATGGGGATCGTAATATGATCTTGGCTTATGATGCATTCGTTAATCCATCTGATTCCGTAGCTATTATTGCAGCTAATTCAAAGTTTATTCCTTACTTCAAGAAAAATCCAATTACTGGATTAGCCCGTTCAATGCCTACATCTACTGCTTTAGATCGAGTTGCTGAAGGATTAAAATATACATGTTATGAAGTACCTACTGGATGGAAGTTTTTTGGTAATTTGATGGATGCTAATAAATTATCAATTTGTGGTGAAGAGTCCTTTGGTACAGGTAGTAATCATATTCGAGAAAAAGATGGATTATGGGCTATTTTAGCTTGGTTAAATATATTAGCTGGTATTAATGAAATTGATAATACAATTACTATTAAGAAGATATTAAGTAAACATTATCAACAATTTGGTCGTAATTATTTTTCAAGATATGATTATGAAGAAGTAGATTCTGTTAAAGCTAAGAATATGATGGATTATTTATTAGAGAAGATTAATAAGAATGAATTTATTGGTCAAAAATTCAATGTATTCACTGTAAAGAAAACAGACAATTTTGAATATACTGACCCAATTGATCATTCTATTTCAAAAAATCAAGTAAGTTTATAACTATTGTTAATATAATATGATAAAATAAAATATTAACATTAATATTAATAGGGTTTGAGATTTATCTTTGAATGTGGTAGTCGAGTTATTTTTAGATTATCAGGTACTGGTTCTAGTGGTGCTACTATTCGTATGTATGTTGAAAAATATGAAGCTGACGCTATTAAAGCAGAACAAGAAGCTCCAGAAGCTCTTAAACCATTAATTGAAGCTGCTTTACAAATTTCAAAATTAACCGAATTTACTGGTAGAAAAGAACCAACTGTTATTACTTAAAGTAAAGAAATAAAAAAGATATGTTGAGTGTTTTATATAATTGAATATTTGATAATAAATAAAGACTATTGATTTATAAAACAACATTACATTATTTTAATAATAAAAACTTTATAATGATACAAAAAGCTAATAAAACAAGAATTTAATGTGGTATTTGAATATATTAAAAGTATAGTGCCAATGGGATTCGAACCCACGCCTCCGAAGAGAGCGCAACTTGAGTGCGCCGCCTTAGACCACTCGGCCATAGCACCTTCTTAATTGAAACTTAAAAGAAAGAAAGAAATTTATAACATTAAAAAAAATGATTGTTTTAATTTAACAAATGTTATTAAATTAAGTTAAGGAATAAAATCGATTTTATTTTTTATTACTTTAAATACATTCTTATTAAATTAACTTTTAATCTAACTTTAATGAAATTTCTTACAGTAAAATTTTATAAACCCAGTAATTAAAATTATTAAATTTGATAAAATAATGCTAGTAATTTATTGACTTAACTTCAAGACCAATGTCCACATATCTATAAGTAGATATAAATTGTATTCTATATTATTATGATTCGCTGTTAAAAAGATTATAACATAAATACAAATATCGGGTTTAAAGTTTCATCTAATATAAGGGTAATAAGCAAGAAAATGTTTAGTTTATAGTAAATGCTCTTGCTTTTATTTCTACTAATTTTGAAAAAAAAACTAGAATTAAAAAAAAGAAACCGAATTATTGTAAATTTTAAAGCAGTAATTTTTAATATTTAACTTAGTAAAAAACTAGTTGCAAGTAATGTGAGAAGAATTTTCAAATGCTAAAGTATAAAAACAAGTAATATAATTTGTAAAATGAAGGGGTTAAAAGGGGTCAAAAGGATATTTTTTATATCAAAGCAATTCATATTATATAAGTAAAATGCATAAAAAGTTGAACATTAGCTTAATTATCCACTTCCCAGATAGAACAATAAAAATAGCTATCACTAACAAAAAGTGGAATCCTATCTAAGCACATTTTTGAAATTTGGACTATATCTTAGAGATGAAGGGTTAAAGTAGCATTGGCCTTTCTACTTGTTTTATCTATAACATGTAAATTGCTTATACTAAATTCTCGTTTCAATCTCTTATAACCTCCTCGTTTATGAGTTTTATAGTCTCCCTTTGTAAATGGGGATGTATTTTTTTGTTTAAGAATTTCACTAACAATCTTTCTGCTCAAATACCACTTAAAAAGTGGAAAAGTAATGAAGCCAAAAAAAACATCCCCAAATCGTGGAAATTCTTAGGCTATTTTCATAAAATAATAAATGAAATATTGATGGTTTATTTTAAACATTGATTATTATAAATGGATATTTGAAATAGGTAATATATATATCTTATTATAAAGTAGAGAGTTATTTATTGTCAAGGAATATGTTATGGGGAAATTTTATTTCTCTAGGTTTGTTTCATATTGATAGTTGATATATAAACATTTGGGAATATTTTTTTTGATTTTATCACTTTTTCCATTTTTAAGTGTTATTTGAGCAGAAAGATTATAAGTAAATTCTTAAACAAAAATACATTCCCATTCATATAACAAAATAAACCAATACTTTAAAAAAACAGAAGTTGAAAATGATAGTAAATATTATTTATATCCATTTGTTTGCTTGTATTATATATATATTATACTGAAAAATAGTCATAGATTAATACTTTGATGTGGTATTTAGTAGATTATAACTCAGTTAAACTAGTTAGATTATTAGAATAAACAATCTACTAATATTTAATTCTTTTAACGATATTTTAGCTACTATTTTGATTTAGTAAACATTACTACAAATATTTGATGTATAAAAAACGGTAAGTGAACTTTTAAGATAACAATTTAACTACATTATCTATTTAAATTATTTCATTCAAAGTTCAACACAATGATTAATAAAATATGGGAGTGTTTTTTTTAACTTGATTATTTTTTCCATTTTTTAAGCGCTATTTAAGCGGAAAAATAGTTAGTAAAATTGTTAGACACAAAAATACATCCCCATATGATTTTTTTTGCAATTCAATAAATTTTATTAAAGGTGAGTATCAATTACAAAATAAAGAGAATATAGTTTTTGATACCGAAAAGGATAGATCATGAAACTTTAGGGCCAATGTCCAGGATTATTATTAGTGGATGTAGGTTCAGGTGGCTTCTCTACGTTATCACGAGCGATTAAGTAAGCATTGGTTGATAATATGGACATAGCAATAGCCATAATTAAATTAAAATTCATTTTAAAAACTATTTAATTAATAAACAAAAATAGGTTCAACAAGGAGAGTATTCAACAAGAGTAAATATTCAACATTTTATATATTCGCTTTTTAAATACTAAATTTTATAGGCATATAATAAAGAATAAAAACAAGTTGAATTTCAAATTTAGAACATTCAATTTTTATTATTTTATTCACTTTTAGTATTTTTACAATTATTTTTAAATTAAATTGATGTATTTTAAACAATGTTACTAATGGACTAAAGAACAAGGTATTTAAAAAGGAGGTCAGCATGTTAAAAGTAGTAATCAATAAAATTTTTAGGGTTGTTTATTTCGTATATAATATTTATAGAAGTTTTTATTATTTTATTTAGTGTATACTTAGTTTATTTATTTGATTTGTTCTAAATCCTTGAGCTTTAGTGAGCTTTAGTGCTAATAAAATAACCTCATAGCACTTTGAGATGGTAGATCCATTTTTCAAATGATTTATCAAACTAAGGGCTAAAATAACAATGTTATAATAGTTTCAATTAGCTATGTCTGATACATTATACCATCAAGTTGTCTAGTTCTTTTGATCTATATCCAGTTTTCAGTTTACCATTCGATTTTTAAAAAAACCTATCACTTCTTTAAACTTGATAGTGCTTTAACTCAACGATAAAGTTGTAGAACAAAAACCAAATAATATAAATAAAAATTATGAACATATGAGAGTGTTTTTTTTGACTTCATTGTTTTTTCCATTTTTTAAGCGCTATTTAAGCGGAAAAATAGTTAGTAAAATTGTTAGACACAAAAATACATCTCCATATAAAGCAAAATGAAATAAAAATAAAATAAAATAAAATAAAATAAAAAAACAGCAAATTTGTATAATTTTAGGTTCTACAAAGGATTAGGCTACTCAGTAATCTGAGCGTTGTGTAATCGAGCTGTTATACATTATAGATTGTGGATTTAAAATTACAGTTTTTTAAAAAAAAGCTACTAAAAAACAATTGCCATCTAATATTTTAATATACTGTTTATCGAAGGCCAATGTCAAAGTGAATGAACTAGATTGCAATATTTAATATTTTTTATAGTTTAAATTTATAAATATTTATAAATATATTTACATGTAATTATCTTATTATCTTAAAATACAATCAACTATAAAAATGGCAAACAAACTTAAAGGATGGAAAATGATAAATACTAAAGTGTTTAAGACCACAGTGTCCAGGAATAAGGTCAATAAAATAAATTTTAATAGGTTATTTGCATTGTCACAAGCGATCAAATAAGCATTGACTGACAATAAATATAATGAAAAAAGTACTAATTTAAAATCCATCACTGTGAAACATCGCTTTGTCAGTCCCATGGTTAATTATAGCATAACAATCGCCTAAGCTGTTGTGTTCTCAAGTTCAGAGAAAATCAGTTCCACGTTCTTATTTTGATTTGCTATGACAATTTCTAGCTCCATCCCAAAGAATATTATCTTCTCATTTTGATATTTATACTTTTCAGAGTATAAAAGAGTTTACAGAGTATGGTAGTTCGAGGCTTTTTAACTGAATTATTCCTTGATATCTCGAACATTTAATAAAGCCACTAAGTTTACTTAATAGTATTTTACGTAGATTTTACATTAGTATTGTCTATTCTATCTGTCTTATATAGCTTGTAACCTATTACGTGCTATTCCTCATAACCCAAGTCTATCTTAGTCACATAAACTAAGACCTTTCGACTTATAGTGTAGTCAACCCAGCAATAGCTGTTCTTGACTCCAAATACTGAGTACCAGATTTCACATCACACAGTTATTTAATTAAAAAAAGGTCTAATAAAGAGGAGGTTAAAAAAGAGCAACCATCTTTATATACTGATTCATAAGCTTGGGTAATATGAAAGTCAAAGCTTATAATCAGCTAGTTGAACTAAGTTGATGCTATATATGGGGATGTATTTTTGTATTTAAGGATTTTACTAACAATTTTTCCGCTTAGATAGTGCTTAAAAAATGGAAAAAATAATGATGTCAAAAAAACATTTCCATAGAAGAATGTCTTTCTAGTACACAATTTAAGGCTTCTAGTAAATAAAGTAAAAATAAATTAGGTAGATTTAAACTATTAATTTGGAAAATGGTATTTTCACTAAGAATTCAGAAGCGTTATTGGTGATATAGCATATATCTCATCATGTAATCAAGTAATTTCTATAAAGGGTAGTTTTTTTGTCAAAGGCTATTTGCCTTTAAAATTGTATTCACTTTGTTGAAAGTATGCTGTTATCTTAAACTTTAGACTTGTAATTAAAGTAATATCTGCGTTAAAGTCCACTGATAAATCGTGTTTAATTCTGCCTTAATTTGTTATATCTCTATGGTGAAAATTTCATATACTTGCTTTAAAAACTAATTACTAACAAGCTAACATACTCTTTGATTAAATAAATGTAACAATAGCAATGATTAACTTGAAATTCATCTTTTAACTATTTAATAGCTATAAAAACGCTCGATTTAATAATATAGTTATCTAAAACATCAAACATTTATCTGTTAGTTTTAAATTAGAGCTATATAAAGTTTTATGACCAAAACTAAATGATAACAATCATGATATAGAGTCTAATATTTCATATAAAAGGTGGATACTTATCACACTTTTAGTGTTTGTAGTCATATTAAACTATCGAAACCTAAATTCTAGACTTCTAAGTTATAATTATATAAATTTAAAATCCTAATATAAAAAGCACTTGGTATACGAAGAATTGTTTTTGATAATGTGTTTTTATCTAGCACTTTAAATTCAATGTTTTTTCTATATAAAGCCTTGAGCGTCGTCTTTTATATCAAAGATATTAAGGCTTTTATAAGCTTCACTCTTTCACTGGAATTCCAAATATTTTATTTGACAATAGGCGAACAAAAGATAGATGTAGAACATCTAAAGATGATAGATAAATGAATTGATCAAAAAGGTTAAATAAGACAAAAAGAAGTTTAAGTTTGATTAACATAAACGTTCTGATTTAGATTATAATTAGCTTGAACTTTTATAATTAAAATTGTAAGCATTTGTAAGAAAATTATGGTTATTTCTAGATTATACTTTTTTTTTAGAATATCTACCATTTGAAAAGAGCAAAAGATAAACTTCTTAAAAAGATCCATTGTCTTATATAAAGCTACATCGTGAGATTTAGTTTTACATTAATTTATTTTCTTATGCTTTGAAATGGTTAAATATAAAGTATCAATCTTTAATCACAACAAAGTAAGAAATGGAGATGTATTTTTTTGTTCAAGAATTTTACTAATAATCTTTCTGCTCAAATAACACTTAAAAATAGAAAAAACGATGAAATCATAAAAAATATCCTCAAGTAATAATCTCAGTAATTTAATAGTGCTAAAAACTACCGAAGAAAGGAAATAAAAGAGTCTTTAAAACTGGGTACAAATCAATACGGATCTCAGTGAAAACACTGTATTAAAAATTGCAGTATATTAATTGACAAGATAATATAAAGTGAATTTTAATTTCAATTGTTTAATTCAATTTATAAATTAAAACTAAATTAAGGATCAAATATAAATTAACTATCCTTAGTTAGGGTGGTTAAGTTGATTTTATATAAATAAAATAATAAATATTGAATTTTAAGTGATAATGAAACTGATTAATTGGGGTGGATAAAATAGAAATTTTAACTAAGAAAGAATGGAGACATTAAAAAGAATTTAACTAAACGTTTGAAATAATTATAATAAAAGTAAACTGAAATAAACAAAGTTTTAATTTTGTATAATATAAGTATACAACTTATTATTTAAAGTTTTGTATTAATTTTATACTGTTCTTAATAACGATTTAAACTTTTACAAAAAAGATTAACCAAAGATTACAGAAAATAAAACGCCATAAGATTATCGAGCCAAATGAAACATTTATAATAAATTTATTTAATAGTTATGCCATAACAAAAATCCAACTTCAAGGTGGGTGAAGATGAATAAAAATGATAAACAAGGACTTAAATAAGGTGAATAGTAAGGATGGTAACAAAAATAATAGTATTTAAACTAGCTTTGATGAACTTTACAAAAAAAAGAAATATTGCTGTCTTTTAGTAATTTTTTAAATAAAGATGAATTACGAGAATGATATTGCTATGGCAATGGCTTTTCCATTCCCAATTTTCGGTAACAATGGGGTAAGCTCGGTTAATAAGATCAATAAGTTAAACTCCATTAAAGAAGATGATGTCAACAATGATCAGGATGAGGCCATTGATTTAAAAGAAGATGAAGAAGAAGAAGAAAAGGAAAAGGAAATAGGTATGACAAATAACCCAGTTGAAATCAATGACTTATTTAATAATATGTCATTAAACAATAACAAATATGATAGTACAATTCCAGTTTCACGTAAAAGAGCCGATTCTGGTATCAGTTTAGGATCTGAAGATAACGGTGACATTCCAGCTTTAAACATTAACAAGTTCAATAATAGCAATAACAACAATTCAAGTTTATTAGACCAAGCAATTGATATGCTTGGGCTTATTATTAATGGAAACAAAACAAACATAAATAATGATTCAGCAAAACCCCAAAGTAATGAAAAGGAGGAAGAAGTGATGGATATCTATAACACTTTATTAGATCTTAAGAGTACGATTCAACTACCAGATGAAAATGAAATTATTACTAATATTAACAATCAAATTGTTCATTCCCCAACAGAAGATCAAGAGATCAAAGAGGAAACAATTAAAGAAACCATCTCATTAAGTGAAGCTATAAATCAATTCGAAAAAGATAACCAAAGTGTTTTTGATGATGATGACGATAATGCTACTTCCACTAGCTTGGCAAGCTTAAAAGAAGAAAATTATAAGGTATTATTTGATAGCTTGCTAGAATTAGATTCAACTGAATTAAATATCAACTCGCATGCATGGAATAGAACAAAAGAGTACATTGTTCGTTATTTAGGCAATTATACTGATTTTAGCAGATGGACTATGGATTCTTCAAATAAGTATATTGCTATCCCTGTTGTTGTTTCTTTTACTTTGGCTATCTTCTTTTTAAATTTATCTAAGTTTACTATTAATTCCTTGTTAAAGAAAAAAAAATGATTTTGTAAGTTATTTTTTTATTTATTGTTTACAAAATAAAGTTATATTTATTATTACAAGTATAATTTAAGTTATGTTTTCAAGTTATTTTATGACTTGACATTGGCCAGTATAATTCAAATAAAAGATTCAAAGCTTAACTTCAATTTATTATCATGAAACATGTTATGAGTTTGTATTAAACACATATAAATAGATATTGGAAATATTTCTCAATAGTATAAATTAGTAAGTAAACTATCAATTATTAGACGATATGAAAGCTGAAAACAGACCACTTTTTGCAACTTACAATTAATTATATATATTAAATTAATAGTTAATATGTATTTGTATTATGAAGGTGTTATGGTAGTAATCAAAAACTAGGCTGATGTTTAAAAACTAATAAAACTAGGGGCTAAAATATTATATTGGGAGTGTCTTTTTTGACTTCATTATTTTTTTCATTTTTTAAGCGCTATTTAAGTGGAAAATTTGTTAGTAAGATTCTTAAATACAAAAATACATCCCCATATTATTAAAGATTACACAAATGTAATAAATATAAAATTGATCAAATGGAAGATATAGATCAAAACCACAAACAATTAAATTAAAATAAGCTAGATAAAAAGCTCAATGTTAAACTAGAAAAAGAATTTAATTTAATAATAATCCTTATTTTAATTATTGTATTATTAATAACATGATACAATATATTAATAAGAATATATTCAAAATGGATAAAAACTTAAAATTCAATAACCCCAAAATGAGCAATTGTTTTAAGTGTATTGGACTAGAGTATAAACTAAACCTAAGCCTCAAGCTTAAATGGGAAGTAAAAAATAGGGTGAAATAATTAAGGTGAAATATAATTAATAAAGTCCAAAATTTGGGTTAAAACCAATTAAATCGAAAATATACTTTAGAAAAGTAATAATAAAATAAACAAACATTGGACAAAAAAATTATGAAGTATAAAAATAAAGTAGTAACTCTTTTTTTTTGATCTTAATACTATTTAATTGTTCTGATTACTAAAATAATCCTATTTATTTATCAATTCTGACATTAAAGGGGAGACAAAAAGAGAACAATCTGGATATACGACTATTAATATAAATTTTATTTAAATCTTTTTTATTTATCAAACAGAACATTTATTTATATTTCATTTTTTTTTTTTTTGGAAAAAGCAAAAATAATATGAATAAATTAAATAATAAAGACAACAAGAATAGGAATTTATCATTACCTTCGATTACTCATTTGCTTGAACAACCCTCAAACGATTTTAATAATAGCAGTAATATAAACGATATTTCTATATGTGATAATATAAATAACATCAATAGTGTACATAATAATAGTAGTAATAATTTGATACAATTTAATTCTAGTTTTAACAATCAGATCAACGACTTAAACTTTGCCAATTTAAAGCAATCCTCCTCTTCATCGCTGACATATACTATAAATAATGATATAGTAAACCTATACAATAAAAATACTATCATAAACCAACCTCGGCAACCTTCATCAAATGTATTACTAAAAAATCAATTTAACCAAAATGAGGAAGAAGATGATAAGGAAGATATTAATGGCATTAATTTAATCTATAACGATAGTTTATATACTAATAATCCAATCAGCGCTGTACTAGTCCATCCACATAACAAGATCCAAATGATTGAATACGAACAAAATTTTGATTTAGAGAAACAAGATGAGATGATCAAAGAGAGTCATAAACTTGCAGAAAGACAGCGACGAAAGCAAATGAAACAATTGTTTGAGAATTTACGTCAAGTATTACCTGCAAACAAGTTAAATAAGGCCTCAAAATGGGAGATTTTATCACAAGCGATCAACTACATTAATTCTTTAAAGTGCAAGAATGACCAAATGTATAATGAATTACAAAGGTTGAAATCAACCTCTTTTAGTTAGGATAGGTGGCGGTTTGTGGTATTTATTAAAGTATTTGTGTCTTCACTATTTTTAGCCCTCTTTTTAATTCTCAACCTACCTTTTTTTGTACCAATAAAAATTTAAACTAATCACCTCTATTTTGTAAGGTATTATTACTTTTTTATTGACTTTCTTATAAGTATTATATTTATTCGTAATTAAATAACTTTTCAACCTTAACATTATCCTTAAACCCAATTTTTAGTTTAACATGTTATTATTAGGCATATACTCAAATAATAAAAAAGGGTTAAAATAAAGTTTGATTTAATTATTAGCTTTTACAACTTGTTTATTCTTTTAATGTAAAGCTAAAATATAATATAATTTGTTTTAAATTTGATTTCAATAGTGTTTCACTAAAAGAAAACTCCTTTTTATTTTTATTTTTATTTTTATTTTTAAAAAAAACCGATTTACTAAATAATTTATTGCAATTTCAACACTAGTAAGATCCCAACTTTGTCTATAAAATATTAAGTTATAAAAGCTACTTATATAAATTTTAAAATTCAAAATATAAAATATAAAATAAGAGTAATAAAAAAGTATTTACTTTATTTTTGAAATAATAAATTATTTTTGTTCAAATTGTAGGTATAATATTTATAAATTTTAAGCTCAAAAGTGGACTAAAACTGAAATGGAAAAATACTTTCCCATATAGTTTTAAAATAAGCTTACTATTGCATAATTTTATACCAATTAGTCCAATAATATACGTGAGAAAATAAAACAAAGGAATTTTAAGTAATCACTTTTTAAGTAAAGAATGAGTATTAGTAGAATTAAATACATAGAAATTCAGCAAGTGAAAGAACTAATACTGAGAAATAAAAACAATTTGAAGTAACAAAGCAATAATAGCTTAATTGTTTAGCTGTTTACTAACTTTTTCTTATAGCAAAGATTATCTGATAGTAGATGTAAGAGATAACGATTATATCGTAAGTAAGCAATTTTAAATGATAAAATAAAAACTAAAGTCAGGAAGGGAGGTCATATAAAAGGAAGTATAAATATGCCCTCGAATGAGTTTAGAAATGAGGTACAAAATTTCCATTCAAATAATAAAGGCATAAAAAAAAATCATTTTCCATTGTGCTTTATCTCAAGTAAGGGGTCCGAAATGTGCTACAATTTATTCCAATTATTTGGCTAGTCTAAATGATGACTTAAATCAAGATTCACAAATTTATATTTTAAGAGGTGGCTTTACATCTTGGCAATATTTATATGGTAACAATAGCGAATTAACAGAAGATTATAATAGTGAATTATGGAAAGAATAAATTAAATTAAATTTTTATTTTTGTTTTTTCTTTTTATCATTGTTATTATCTAACATGTAATATTCCAATTGCTTCTCAAGGTTAGGGGCGTTCTCTCTTTTGCCAGCAACTTCCTTCTTTAAACTAATAATACGCTCAAACTCATTATTTAAATCTTGGGAATCCATTTTATGAGTTCTTTTATTTGGAGTATATAATAGTTTTTTATTGCTATTGTTGATATAAGTAGGTATTATTTTTTCAATATTCGTACCATTTAAACCGATATCACTCAAAGATAATTGCTCATTATTAACAATATTATCAAATTTTAACAATTCAACTTGCTCTCTTGTTAATGAAAACAAACTAGGGGGCA
The DNA here is from genome assembly GCA_030770535.1 of Batkoa obscura. Lineage (NCBI taxonomy): Eukaryota > Fungi > Entomophthoromycota > Entomophthoromycetes > Entomophthorales > Batkoaceae > Batkoa > Batkoa obscura. Next base: position 842,667 of record JASVEC010000019.1, read on the forward strand.
ATTTTTCTAAAAAATAAGCTTGCAATTTGGCTACTTCCCATGGCAATGAAATAATCCCTCGTTTTAATTGACTATATTTCAATACAAGCTCCATAATTTGCTTATAGGTGTAAACTAAATATATAAATTAACTATAGAATAATATAAATAATAAAGCTACCATTTGGTCCTCCAACTTCAAATAATTTGCCATTAAAGGAATCATTGTTGGATAATATTTGAATAGCCTTTGCTAAATCCCAAACATAAATTGGCTGAAATTTCGTTAATCCGCCACCAAAAACAGGTAAAAAAGGTAAATACTTTCCGATTTTTGCAAATCTCTATATAATTTGAAAGAATTAAGTTACTACTGAAATTAAGTAAATAGCAGTAATTACATTAATGAAATCGTCTTCGGGTCCAATAACTAAACTAGGTCTCACAATAATAGTATTTGGATTATGTTTCTTGACTGCTACCTCACCTAAACCTAATTTGTTTTTAGTAAATAATAAGATAAATAATTAAATATTATACCCTTAGTTCTAGAATAAACAATAGAAGATTCAGGGTTGGCACCAATAGCAGAAATGTGAATTAGTTTTGAACCATTTGACTGAGTGATTTTAGCCAAGTTTTCAGCACCATTGATATGAATGTTAGTAGAATTTGTTTCATTTTGATTCATGACTCCCACTAAATTGATAACAACATTAGCATCTTTACATAAATGTTCCATTTGGTCATAATTAGTAATATCTCCCTGTTGAGTAGATAATACTTGGTTCCCTAGCTGTTTAATTTTGGGATTTTCTTTCCCAGATTTACTTATAGGTTGAATCTTTACAAATGGGTCTTGGATCAAGGACTTAATCACATAGTTTCCTGTCATAATAATTAGTTTACTTTATATATTTAACTATTATAAAGTATACCAATGAAGCCAGAGCCGCCTAAAATAGTTACTTTTGTAGAAGTGTTAAGATATCTTTTTGAATGATTTAATAAATGCTTGGTATTTAACAACATGTTTAGTTTTGATAAATAGTTAATAGAGCTTTTTGTATTTGGCAACTGTAGTTTTTTATATTCAGCTACGTCACTTAACCATCACGCATCTTTGGCAAAATCGTCGATTTTATGCAAAAAATTACCTTTCTCATTTTACTAAACTGGAATTAAAAATATAATTGGCTGAATAAGGGGTAGCTTATACTTCTTTACCCATTTAGTACTAAAATGCAATTCCATAAAATTTATGCTTCACACAAATTTGTACACTAAAATAAAATAAGCAAAATTAGATATTGAATGCGTAGCAAGTTTTAAAATCTTTCTTTGATAAAGTAAGAAAAATAACATTATCTTAAAATTTAATGAAGAGAAGAGAGGCCTGCGTAAGTTGCTATAAAAGAAAGCAAAAATGTAATAAACAGAAGCCATGCTTAAGATGCCATGAGTTAGGAATTGATTGTTATTATGAAATAGAAAAAGAAAAAGAAAAACAAAAACAAAAGGTTGAAGAAAATGATAAAGGAAAAAGCACTTCATTAACTAGATACAGAAAAGACTTTACAAAATCAAGATTAGTAGACAAGTACAGCAAGTTATTAGGATTATTCAAAAAAGTATATGGAATTAATCAAGATATTAGAGAAGATGTTTTGTTTGGATTTTTAACAAAACAAATGAACCATTCTTTCCTTTATCAGCAAAAAAGCTTTTTAACTCTTGTGAATTTAAATTCAAATCAATTATTAAAAGGTAGAGTATATAAAAATGTTTAGTTATTATTAATAATATTAATATTTAGAACTTGAACCTAAATTAATTGAAACATTTTTTACTTTTAATAATAAAATCCAATTATTGATATCTCCTGAAAAAAAAAGCCATATATTGGTTTCTAACAATGAGCATGATATTGCTCTTAAATATGCAATATGTTGCTATACTTACCAAACTTACCGTTATTTAAGTAATTTGTCGCCAGTCAAATTAAATCAAATACCATTTTATATCAAAGCGAAAACATTGATAAATTCATTAATTCAAAAGCCCAGTATTCAACTGCTTCAATGTAGTTTATTGTTATCGCAACAGGAATATGGGTTCGATTGTAAATATAAAGCATTAATGTCTTCAAGTAAATTTATTATATATTATTATTATTATTATGATTTAATTTTTGTTTAGTGTTTGCTACAAAGTAATATTATTTTAATTAATTAATGTGATTTAACAGTATCAGGTTATACCAAATTTTAGGATTGAACTCTAAACTTGAAACAAAAGATATTAAAAGTGAAGAACTAGCAGAAAAATATCGAATAAGTTTATTCTGTATTAATCAGGATTTGTTAGCCTCTTTTCCTTCTGCAAAACCTTCTATTATACCGTTTAAAAAGGATACGCTATCAGAAGACAAATACGGTTTCAATATAAATGAAAACTTAATTGAACCTTACAAAATTGTAATATAAATTTATTACGTTTTTATAAATTAAAATTAAATTTTTTATTAGACAGTTTTAGAAGCACAAACCAAATTAACCAAAACGTTCAATTATTTAGTAGGGATTGATTATGATATAAAATGGAACAATATACGACTTAAAAACAGGGAAATCGATGAAAAGGAGTATGAAATGACATTAGACCAGTTTGACAAAGAAACAAACCTTCTGGGGACATTTGTTTTTTTATCTTTTAAAATGAAGGAGATTTTAGATACTAGAATTGACTTGATTCAGCACCCCTTTCTACTAACCTATGTAAGTATCTTTTATTTTTATAGAAGTGTGTTGCTACAAATCAAAATATATCAGGTCAAGTTGCATCAGACAAGAAATATAAAGGATTTATTTTATTACACAGAATATAGCAATGAAGCCAAAAAAATAGCTAAAGAAACGTATATCAACAATGAGTTACTAGAAAAAAAACTCAAAGTTAATTTAAAGGATAAATTTAATGACATTTTTTATATATTACACTTTGGACATATTATCAATTTAGAATACCTTACACTGCCATTTAGTTCGGAAGCTTGCTCTGTTTCTAATCATTTTAGTTGCAAAATCATTGAGAAGATTCAAGGATTAGCTAAGTATTGGCCGATATATACTAATTTCATGGCAAAAGCAAAGGGTTGTAATAGCGGATCCGGGGTTTTAAAGAAATAAATATTATTGATAGAGCTACTCTTTTATGGACTGTATAATTTTTTTAATTAATTTCATTTATTTTTGCAATGGCTAATATTTTAGGATACCAGGACTAAAGTTGTATAAAAGTGTTAATGTTTGTATCAAATTTTATTTATGTTATAAAAAACCAACACTATAAACTTGAAGAGGGTAATGTATTTAAAAATAATTAATTACAAGCGAAAAATTAAATATTGATAGGTTTAAAAGTTACTAAAGGCTAAACTAAAAAGTTTTATTTATGTTAAAAATTATTTATGGCTAAATCAACAATAAATTTTGATATAATTATAACAAAAGTGTTTTCTAATTCTAAGATTAGTAAAATCCTTAATTGGTAAATCTAGGATAATTACTATATAAGGATGTATTTTTGCGTTTAAGGATTTTGTTAACAATCTTTACTCAAACAGTGCTTAAAAGATGGAAAAAGTAATGAAACCAAAATATCGCCATATCTAATATGGAGCGATCTTCACCTTTGTATGAATAAAGAGAGGAATTATTAATAATTTGGGGTAATTCTTGATTGTTAAAGAAATGTCCAGGGAGATTTGAGTTAACGACAAATGGGCGACCATGCACTATTGCACCTGCTTTACCATCTGCAATATATATATATCCTTCTTCAGCAGTAAAGCTACCGTTAATAAAAACTTTGGCATTTTTGATTAATAGGAAGGATTTTTTAACGTCAAGTTTAAGGTCATGATTAGTTGGGCCAAAATGGGAAAGGTGACGCATAATTGAATATAAGCAACTTCACATTTATCAAGTTCATAAATTAAGTAGCTAAATAATTTATAAACTTCTCCTTGGATTTTTCACTCATATTGTTATAGCCACCACAAGGAGATAACTTGATACCAACTCTATCAGCAGGAAATACTTCAACAAAGCATCAATAGCTTCAAGAGCAAAGCGAGAACAGCTTTTAACATCATTGCCATGATCACCAGTACGTTCATTTGAGTTAGGGTCAAGGAACTGATGTGCTAAATAGCCATTGGCACTATGTAATTCAACACCATCAAATCCTGCTCCTTTAACACTAATAGTAACTTTCTTTGAACATTTATACACATTTTTTAGGATCTTCAATAGCTTTTGGAACAGAATAACTAGGCCTCTCTTCAAGTGAACCGAACTTTCTATCATTTGCTTTAATAACAGATGGAGCCGGTAGAGCTATACCAACATTATGCAAAGTATTAGCAGCTTTTTCTAAATACACAGCTATGTAAAAATATAGCTATGCTTTCCATATACTTTATCACTCATTATTTTCCATCCTTTTATTTACTCTTTACTCCAAATTTCAGTTGCTTCTGGACACTCAGTATCCTGTGACTCAATAAGGACACTTTCAGATAACATCAAGCCTGTTAACGTTCTTTGGCCATAACACTCAGTATATATTGTACCAAGAACAACCTCACAATTTTGAGTCAATGAAGCAAGAAGTTTCGATCCTTAAGTTTCGATATTTTAAGATTTGATGGCTTCTATAAATTTATACTATATTACACTGACTGTAACTTTCAATATAGCATAAATTATATTGTTGTTGATTTAAATATGGTGATGTGTTTTTATATTTAAGAATTTTACTAACAATTTTTCCGCTCAAATAGTGTTTAAAAGATGGAAAAAGTGATGAAGCAAAAAAAAAACATCCCCATATACTATCAATCTATATTGTATTCATCAACGATCCACTTAATCAAATAGCCGTGCTATCTAGACACAACAACTTAACCTTTACTGATTATTATATTATATCTCAAATACTTTATGCTCTTTTCTATCAGCATACATTTTTTGGCTTTTCCTTAGTGTTGTTATAACATTATAAAGAGTTCGGGTATGGCGTTTGGATGGTTTATTTCTTTAAGAATACTGATTTTTTGAAGCAGAAAGCTTCTTTAAAGTAAATAACAATAAACTAGTATTACTTTTTTCAAGCTAATATGAAATAGCATATCTACAAAAGCCATTATAAGTTATGTGACCGACATAAGTGCAAAAAAAAACAGTGTGTAGGTTATGTAAGGAACATTTGAACTAAATAAATAGCCTCGTACTTTTATGCCTTTAAGAGTTCTTCGAAAATAGTAGCTTCTATAAGGAAATCAACAGTCAATATAATATTAAGATATTATGCAGGTAAAAGTTTAATCGTTGTCTTTCGGTTTTATTTCTTAAGCCAGAGTATTAAGTTTTACACCCCAAACTAAATTTAATTGTCTATGGAGTAAGAGGAAAATAACAAACTGTACTTTTTAATATTGGATCGTTTCAAAAAGACGTTTATTATCCTCAACGAAATGATCGAATACAATCGTCTTGTTAGAAGAGATACTTCACATTTATGTGAGTAATGAAGTAGTTAATAGATCAAGAGAACCCTTCGCCTTGAGTAGTTGAATTTTTTATTTAAAATACAAATGTAATAAATAGATAGAGATTTTCTTTATTTCCAACTTAACTTAGATCAATAGTTAAAGTTAAGTTAAGTTAGAAGTTTAAATACAACATAAGTTTCTGATATTCCAGAATCTTCATCATGATCCTTTTGAAATCTTCATTCCATTAGGCAATATACGATCAATGTGAGTAAGTCTCCAAGCTTCTAAATGATAAGATCTATGTCTTAAGGTTTCGCGGATAGCAGAATTTAAATTTGAGAATTTATCAATATCCTCTTTACTTAGTAATGGACTCCCAGTTGCATCCTTTTCTACATGTTCAGTTATTCTTTTTTGTTCTTCACGTAAAATTGCAAAGTTTTCAGGATGTGCTAACAAATCAGTAATAAGGAGACTAGAGCTTCTAGTGGTAGTAGAAATAGAAGCAAAGCCAAGAACCATAATAGCTTGTGAAATTTGACTAATATTATGCCCTTTGTCACTCAATGTATCTACAAGTCCTTTTGCCTCAACTTCCTCCCCACCCTTAATCTTTTGTCTTCTATTTTGAATATGCTTTTCAATTCTAGAGTAGATAAATTCTCTTTCACTGACAGATGGGTTTCCATACTTGATTTTGTAATTGACAATATAACTTCCAATGAAAGGAACTAAATGCCAAAGCAATCCTTTTCTTAAACACTTATCTATCTTATTGGCATAGTCACGTAGCAAAAAGATTAAATCTTTATCCTTTGATAATTCAGGACCAAGTAGAAGAACAGCAACGGAATTTGCAATTACATTCGAAAAAAAGTATTCAATATTAATACCTTCTGGACCGGTTCCTTCACCTATTTCTTCTTGAATAACTCTGTTCATGGTTTTTAAAACTTCTGGAAGCATGGTTTTTAGCATGGGTGTGATTTCTTCTTTGACAATTGCAACGTTATCTAATATTTGATCTGGTTTGCCTGGAGAATCCTTTCCCTCTCCAAGTACTTCACTAATAAAAAATATCTTATCTCTGCCTTCAACAATACCCATATCATGGGCCTTAGCTAAGTACTCAGAAGCTTTGTTAGTGAATACAAATATTTTCTTCCCTAAAAAGTTGACTCCAAATATATCCCCATATTTTTTTTGACATTCTAATAGAAATCTTCTAGGATTGTTTCTCAACTGTAAAGTATGGCCGATAATTGGAAGATGAGGTACCATCGGAGGCTCATCCTTTGTGGAATAAACATTATAGGCAGTATATGCTACCCAAAGTAGAAGAGAATAAATGATGAATTTATCTAAAGATAAATAATCCTTCAAATTTAAGTAACTTATTATTTGTAAATTTTACAGTAAGTTCGAAGTAAAACCAGTCTTTTCGTATACTTTTTGTATTTTTTAAATCGTTTATCATAATTTTCAGAATGATTTAAATCTTACTATTACTTATTAGCTTAAATAATTTAACATAATACTTTATGTTCTTTAAACTATTCTCAATTTTAAATAAAAAAAGTGCTTTAATTGTAAATTTTAGCTAAATCAAGTTTAAAATTTATTACTGCAAATTAGTTATTAAAAATTAGTTACATAAAAATAGTTTAGCTGTAACCTCAGTTCATTAACCTGTGTACAGAGCTTTTCACCACACTTCAACAGAGATTTTAATGAATTTAACTTGAATTGGCGTATATTAACATTATTGTAAGACTTTAAACAATTATTATACTTGCAGTAAAAGTTTAAAGATATAAAACTTCATTTCAATACAAATTTTCTCACATTGTATAAGGATCACTTTATTTAGTCTAAATTCAATTAAGTTGTCTTTTTACTTTAATAAATCTTTTATTTTATACAATCTGACTTTTATATTAAAAGTAAATTAAACAAAAAGTGTATAGGGATCCTTCTCTCACTTTTTCCATCTTTCAAGCGCTATTTGGGTGGATAACTGTTAGTAAAATTTTTAGACAAAAAAACATATCTCCATATATTAATATGAATATTAAGAACAATATAGTACAATTTGCTTTTTAACGAAAGTTTAGTCATAAAACTACTTAAGTCCTATATTTTATAAAATAGTAAAATAACAAATAATGAAGTACAGTTTCATATTTGATATGCTTATTTAAATTTTTTCAATAATTTTTATAGAAAATTTTCAATTCATTATACATAATAATACAGATTATAAAATTCTTTCAGTTAAAATACTATAATCAAGAAATTGTCTTTTTATATTTATAGTTATTGATAGTATTTTTTAATTTATATTTCTAAGGCATAAGTAATTAAATTAGTATTTACTTAAATACTTGCTTTTAAAATAACTCAATGCATTATTATTTTAAAGTGCTATGCTTTTATAAGTAGCTCTTTAATCTGTTTCAAGGTTTTAACAAAAATAAAGACAAATACATTTTTTAATACAATTTATTTGCTCTATTTGTGATATTTTTGCCTTTTAGATATTAAAATTTGTAAAAAATAGTGACGAATTATTTCCTAATATAATTATAGTGTAGGCTAAACTGACAAAAAAAGCTATACTTGTTTAGCCAATAACTTCAAACCATTATAAAAAACCTCATTTTTAAACGGTATTGAAATTACCAGATGAATCATTTTTTATCCTTTATAAAATTTAATGAAAAAGAAATTAGTATGTATTAGCTGTCATCGCAGGAAGCAAAAATGCGATAGGAAAAGACCCTGCTTGAGATGTCATAATTTAGGAATTGAATGCCATTATGAGGCAGAAATAGAAAAAGAAAAAGTTAAACAAGAACATGAAGAGAAGAATAACTCATTGATAAGATACAGGAAAGAGTATACAAAGCCAAGATTAATTAATAAGTATAACAAGTTAGTTGAATTATGTAAAAAAATATATGGAATCAATGAAAACATTAAAGAGGATACTTTTTTTAAAATAATAAAACAAAAATCTATCCACTCATTTTATCAACAACAAACTTTTTTCCCGGTGATTAATTTGAAAGTTATTAATTTATTAAAAGGTACTATTATCTGGTTTTTCTATTTAGAATTTGACCCTCAATTTTTATTTAGACCTTGAACCTGGATTAATTAAGACATTTTTCAGATTTAACAATAAAATTCAATTATTGATTTCACCTGAAAGGGAAGCCCAAATATTGAAATCTAAAGAAGAGCATGATATCGCGCTCAAATATACAATATGTGCCTGTGCGTTTCAAACTTATCGTTATTTAAATTGTTTACCCCCAGTTACTTTAGACCAAAATCCATTTTATTTTAAAGCCAAAGCTTTATTAAATTTATTAATTGAAAAACCAAGTATCCAATTAGCACAAGCTACTTTGTTACTTTTACAACAAGAGGTAGGTTTCAATATGACAGGAAGGAGTGCTATAACTTCAGGTAATTAATGTATCGTTATATATATGGAATAATTTTATATTATATTGACTTTTTAATCTAGTTCAAGCTATAAGGTAAAAACGATATATATTATTCAATAATATTATGTAATATAATATTTAGATTTTGTCAAATCTTAGGTTTACATTTAATAAATGATATTGATATAAATGAAACTGTCTCCCCTGAGATAGCTGAAAGTTTCAGTATTGGTTGCTTTTGCATCAACCACGACTTAATACACTCTCTTTATTATTCTAGACCACCATTGTTCCAATATAAAAAAGTGGAAATACCAAAGCTAAGTCAATTATCATTCAAACAGCGAATATTGAAGCCTTATGAAGAGGTAAATTAATACTATTGAATAGAAAAGTAAGTAATTAATATCCAAAACTATAGGACTTGGTGACAGTTCTTATATTGTTGACTAAACTATTCAGCTATTTTGTTAGCGTGCAAGTTACATTAAACAATTTAATATTTAAAAATCAAAAGTTAAGTAATTACGAAATGAAACTAAAAATCGATCAACTATTTAAACAAATTGAAAGCTTTAAGAGGTCAACGTATTTTGATTTTCAAATTGAAGAAATATTAAATCCGGAAATAAGTATAATTGAGCATCCATTTTTAATATCATATATAAGTCTCTATCAACTTCACTCTGTTTTATTAGTCCAGATTAAGTCATTTCAACTTAAGTTATATAATATTAATAATCCAAAGGATTCTCTCCACTACACTGAATATAATAATGACGTGAAAAGGATAGCGTTGGAATCATATAATAACTTTGCGATCATTGAACAGAAATGTAAACAACAACTATCGAACAAACATGGCGATATTTATTTTATTACCCATTTCGGACATTTATTTAACTATGAATACTTAGCTTTACCTTTTTTCTATGATAATTCAAATGCATCAACTACATTTATAAAAAATATTAGTGCAAAAATCAAGTATTTAAGCAACTATTGGCCTATTCATTCTAAATCATTTAGTTTTAATAAAAAGTTTTTATAAATGATTTATTTACTAATTTTTATATTTTAATGCTTTACATAGCAATAAAGCTATTATCGACATTTGAAATAGGATATCCGGTAAATTTTAAGAATAATAATTTAGAGTAAATTTTTGTGCAAGTAACTAAAATTGTAACACTTTTATTTAACATATTGTGATAATAGTGTTTAATTATATAGATATTAATCTATATGAGAAAAAGTACGATGTTTTACAATATATTAAATATTGTTAGAGGTCGGAATACAAATTTAAGTAACACAATAAATATTTAAAACGTAAACTATTAAAATCTAATATTTATTTAGATAAGAGATATCAAAGTATTTGTACCTCAATATAGTGATGTTTTTTTCGATTTCATTGCTTTTCCGTTTTTTAAACGCTATTTGAGCGGAAAGATTATTAATAAAATTCTCAAATACAAAATACATCTTTATATTGGAAGTGAGAATAAGTATTTCAAACATAGAGACATTTGGAATGCTCTTTAGAATAGTGGTAGATACTCTATTTACTACTACATTAAGGAGCATACGTAAATGAAGAGCAACAGAATATTATAAATATTCTTTAATAAAATAATATTCGTAAGGTAACCTATAGCTGTTATAGCTCTATTACGACTTGATTAACTGTAATTTTTGGAATCAGCTATTTGTTCAGATAGTTTTTTTAAAGTCTAGTCTTTATTTTTTAACTTACTTATAGATAAATTTCAGTTTTAAATAAACAGCTAATTAGGTTGCAACAAATCCAAGACAGTTTGTATTAGTGCCTATTTTCAGACATTGGAATCTTTATTGAAGCGAACGATTGAAGTTTGAAATTAGTTCAATAATTATTGCTATTTTTGGAAGTTACAATAAGATTACATAATTTAGGCTTTATGCTCTCAAAAATTAAGATAATAAAAAGCTAAAAAGTATGAAAGAATAACCAAGTATATAAATTATAAATCGAGAGAAAAAGATAAGGTCGAAAGGATAATTAAAATGAAGAAACAAAAGGCGTGTAATAGTTGCTATCAGAGAAAACAAAAATGCGATATGTTAAACCCATGTTCAAGATGTAAAAAAATCGAAGCGACTTGTGTTTACAAAGGTAATGTTACAAGCAAAGTTTTAAGTGTAGCTACAAGTGAAGTTACAAGTGAAGTTACAAGTGAAGTTACAAGTGAAGTTACAAGCGATAATTTAATAGAGACTAATAAAAAAATAATCGTAAAAAGGAAAAACCATACAAAACCAAGATTGATGAAAAAATATCAAACTATTAAAGAGTTAATTAAAAGGATTTATAACATCGAGGACATTAATGAGGATTCAATTTATAAACTATTGAAAGAAAATAAGTTCAAGTATTTTTCACATGAAGCAAAGCCTCAGTTGCAAGTTATACACTCAAATTCAAGTCAATTACTACAAGGTTTGGATCTCTTTATTTGTTTAAACTTGTTTAATCCTATTATATATAGAACTTGAACCTAAGTTGCTTACAATATTTTTTACATATAGTAACAAGATTCAATCCTTGATTTCACCAGAAAAGCAAAATTATATATTAGCTTCGAAAGACGAGCATGATGTTGCGCTTAAATACGCTTTATGTGCTTGTGCTTTTCAAGTTTATCGTTATTTGAATCATTTGCCTCCAGTTACTTTGGATCAAAATCCATTTTATTTTAAAGCCAAAGCTTTATTGCACTTGTTAGTTCAGAAACCAAGTATTCAACTGGTACAGGCCAACTTACTACTTTTACAGCAGGAATTTGGATTTAATTACGAATCCAGAGGTGCAATGAGTTCAGGTAATTAAAATTTCCACTTATAAATACCAATAATTCTTATTTTTTTAGTTCATGCAATTAGGTATATCACATATATGTTTAAAAACAAACAATAACATCAAATAGAACATGTCAAATTTTAGGGTTACATCTTATCAAAGAGTTAGATTTATCTAAAAATCTCAGTACTGAAATAGCTGAGTGTTTTAAAATTGGATCCTTCTGTTTAAATCATGATATTATGAATTCTTTGTCATATGCTAAACCTTTGATGTTCCCATTCACTGAATTTGACCTACCTGAAGATTCAAAAATAACCATAACAGAAAGGATTTATGAACCTTATAAAACGGTAACCTATTTGATTAATTAATATAAATAATAATAATAAATTTTAGTGTTTATTAGAAACTATAATCGGGTTAACAAAATTATTTAGCTATTTTATAAGATCACAATATAAATTAACTCAGCTAAACTCATTACTAGAGGGTGACAATTTAGAGGACCATGAACTAAAATTAACGACTTTTGAAGATATGTTTAAAAAAATTGAAAATCTAAATGATTCATCCTGGTTGGATTTCAAAATGGAAGAAATATTAGGATCAAGTATTAGTTTGATTAGTCACCCTTTTTTAGTGTCGTATATCGGCACCCTACAATTTCATCTTGTACTATTAATTCAGATCCAATGTCTTCGAAGTAAAATATATAGAAAAAAACATCCCACTGAGCTGTTTTATATCAATGAAACTAAAGATGAAGCCAAAAAAATATCTAAGAAAGCATTTGATAATTTTAGAATTATTGAAGAGAAGTTCAAGCAGGAGTTATCAAGTAATCATGGGGATATGTTTTATATTATTCATTTTGGTCATCTGTTTAACTTAGAATCTCTTACACTACCCTTTTATAATGATAATGCCAGCTCATCAATTCATTTCGTTCAATCCATTTATCAAAAAATTATTAAACTAACCTCATACTGGCCTTTGTATATTAGGGTTACTGAAAAGTCTAAAATGCAATTGGCAAACAAATGGTAAAATAAGTATAAAACTATCTTGAATTTTAGTATTAATATAGACTAACTTATATTAGTAAAAGTTAATTTATTTTTTATTAATTATTAACTTTAATTTTATGCTAATATTCAAGTCGTAATTCTATAATTTAGTTCTGTATTAATAAACTAATAAAATTATTCGGATCCTCGGTCAAGATGGGCCTAAATAAATATAAGACTTTAAGACTATTTATTATTTTCCTTGCTTGTGATACTGGAATCCTACTTTTAATTATTTATTGAAAATAAAAAAAACTAATTTTAATTTACCAAATCCCATTAAATTCCTTTGAGTGAGACTTGTATTCTATTTTTTTATATTTTTTTAAAATAGCATTTGGATATTGTTTGATGTTGATTGAAAGCAGTAAATTAGTTACATTGACCATATCATTATCTTAGTATGAATTGAAATTAATATACCATTTTTAACTAATATTAATTTGGTTTACCTTGCCTCCTAATTATTTTAAAATTATTCACTGCTTGAATAAAGCAAATGGTTCCCTCCTCATACCACACAAACGTATTCAATAATAAATTGGCATAAGAATTAGCCTTTTCTCTATTTTTATTAATGAAATGTTTTTTGTATGCGCTTTGCTCAAGCAAGCATCCATTTTTGTATTCTTTAATCGCTTTATAGATATATCCTCCAGCTTCTTCTTCCTCAAGTATGAATTTCATTCAATTTATCATCAGTTTTTATGGTATCTATGATTATATGTGATGACATTTTAAACAATTAACCAATCATCATTCAAAGTTGATCTTAGAATGATTTTATAAACGGTTTGAATTAAAACTAAATTAAAATTAGTTTATCCTTAATAGTGCCACTTTATATCAGTATAAAATAGATTTGAAATACCTTCTGATTATGAATAGATATTAAAAACTGTTTTTTATATATTTACTCACTCTGATATTAAAAAAATATCTATTTGGAAGATTTGATATATATTTACATAAATATTAATTTAAAAGATTTAAAGAATGGGCAACTATTAGGAGTGAAATGGTGGCAGAATTTTATTACAAAATAAAACGCTGGGTTTTAATCTTGAAGATTTTGAAACAAAATCAGTGATAAATTCCAAAATCCAGGAAACTTTCATGTATGGAGATGTTTTTTGGTTTCATTCCTTTTTCCATTTTTTAAGTGCTATTTGGGCAAAAAGATTAATAAAATTCTTAAACAGAAAAATACATCCCCATATATAAAAATATTGCTAATTGTAATAATATTAGGGATGTCTGAATTAGTTCCAGAAGTCGGTCAAAAATTAATCCAAATTGAGTTTTTAAATTTGTAAGTCTTTAATATATGATTAATTAAACTTAAAAAGCTTAAAATTAAGTAAAGAAAACTTAATTTAAAAAACTTTTTTAATTACTTTACTTTTTTTAATCATATTTTACATTGTTTTTATTATATGGGGATGTATCTTTGTGTTTAAGAATTTTACTAATAAATTTTCTGTTCAAACAGTGCTTAAAAAATGGAAAAAGTAATGAAGTCTAAAAAAACACCCCCATATGTTTAATAGATATACAATATATAAGTATATAATCATTCAACTTTAGCTTTATCAAAGTAAAAATAAAATCCAAACTTTTACAATTAAACTTTAAAATAAAATTTTCAAAAAGTTTAATATAATAAGGAAAAGCATATGGGGATGTGTTTTTTTGTTTAAGAATTTTATTAACAATCTTTTTGCTCAAATAGCACTTAAAAAATGGAAAAAGGAATGAAACCAAAAAAACATCTCCATATTTTAACAACTTAAAAAATAAAGCAGTAGCTATGTTAATATCTTTTAAATATATACCAAGTAATTTAAAATACAGCAAGAAAAACAGATTTATGTAATATATATGCCCAGTATATAGTTGGAAAAAAGTTATTTAAAAGTAAAATATATTCAGCGATAAAATATAAAGCAAACATCAAAAAAAGTTGTATAAATTTTATATTGATACTTAAAAAAATGTTTGATAAAGTTATTAAAAAATTAAATAATAAAAGTTGCAATAATTTTAAACTCTAGATAAAATATAAAAATAGGAATAAGACCGGATTTAATAAATTTAAACTATTATAAGTTATGTTAGTAATAAAACTTAGTGTGTACTTAAAAAATGATAAAATAATAAACAAAATTTGTTTTGATTATATATCTGGAATATGTGAAATATCACTTTGCCAGCTCTATGATTAATTATAATATAACAATCACTTAAGTCATTGTGTTCTCGAGTTCAGGCATAGTCAATCTTAACCCTTTTATTTTGATTTGCTGCAAGAATTTTTAATTTCACATTGCAAAGAATATTATCCTCTCATTTGATATTCATACTTGTTGAGGTATAAAAGATATTTTCAAACATAGTAACTCGAGGCTTTTTGATTGAGTTATTCCCTGATATCCTTACCTTCAATAAAGTTACTAAATCTTTCCGATAGCATTTTACATAGATTCTACAATAGCATCGTCCACTCTATTTATCTTACATAGTCTGTAGGATATTATGTGCTGTTCTTCATAATTCAAGTCTACCCTAGCTACATAAACTAAGGTCTTTTGACTCTAATCACTGTGTATCAGATTTTGTAAACGGGAGTGTTTTTTTTGACTTCATTATTTTTTCCATTTTTAAGCGCTATTTAAGCGGAAAAATTGCTAGTAAAATTCTTAAACACAAAAATACATCCCCGTATGCAAGGGACTGTTTAATTGGTTTAATATCTAGAGAGCTTTCATTTAGAAAGTTTATAAAAATTAAGATATAAGTAGTCACAGAAAATTATTTTAAAATTTAAAATTTATTATTATTATTTAAAAGAAATTATAGAATAAATAATAGAATAAATACCAATTTTGATTTCTTACTAAGCATTATAGAAAAAACATAGTTGACAAACATTTCGAAAATCTTTCACAATAGAAAGTTTTAAAATAGTAGATAATTTCAAGATTTAAGTTTTTTATTTATAAACATGATAAAAATAATAATTCAACTGTTAATAATAAGAAAATAGATGTAATTTAAAAAAAAACAAAAATAAAAAATAAAAATAAAAACAAAAATATGAAATATTAAAAAATGTTTATATTTTATTAAATATAATAACAAATTACATTGTTGTCCAGTATTTAATAAATTAAAAAAAGTAATGTAATTCCAAATAAAGTTATAAAGTTTATAGAAAATAGAAAAATAAAAAAGTCAACTACAGCTTATAAAAATAACAGAAATTTTAAAAAGTTCTAATATTTATTAAACAAGTAATTTATTAAATGGTAGAAATCAATTATCAAATATTAATATTGCTTAAATTACTAAGGACTGAATTAATAAATAGTTAAAAAACAAGTAACTTTAATAATAAATAAAAACTACTATTACATCACTTGTATTATATACGGATGATTAATTATAATTTTAGGGTTAACCACTCCCTTTAATGCGGTTATTTATTACTTATTAGTAATATATGGGGATATGTTTTTGTGTTTAAGAATTTTACTAACAAATTTTCCGTTCAAATAGTGCTTAAAAGATGGAAAAAGTGGTAAAGCCAAAAAAATATCACCATGTTAATAAAACAATCATAACATTAGTAATTTATTTATTTGATAACAAATTTGTAATGTTGGCTATGAATCAATTAATGACGAATATTTCTCAATGAAGTTCTATAAAAATTTGTATTTATTTATATACTACAACTTTGATCAATATCTATATCTAGGTTATATTAATAAAGACCTTGTTAATCCGAGAATCTCCATTAAATTTAGTAGGAATTCAGCTAATTTATGATATAAATTATAGTCAAATGATTTAAAATTGTCTCAAGTACTTTTGGTTTTTAATAGAATAATTAAATCGTGTTGTGTAAAAATTAAAGAATACATCTATGAAATCTTGAATAGTTTTACATATAAACATATAATATTATTTAAATAACATCTACTTACAATAAGTTAAATAAACTTTGTACTCTTATTCGATTTTGTTTCATTTTAATCTAACATTTGAAACTTAAAAATATTTTATTTAATTTCAAAACTTTCAACCTTATGTATAAACTTACCTATATAAAATACAAGGTGCCGTTAAATAAGGACAGGAAGTTTTTAAGTATATTGGAATGAAATAATTAATTCAAAATTGTTATATAGATCAATATGTCAAACTAAACTCACAGAAATGCTAGGCACATTCGAGCATATAGAGGACATTATAGTTGTAAAAAAGTAAATCATTTATTAGTTTATTAATTAAATAACATATCAACTAAACCTTTTTAAGTTATATGCTTTGTTATTCCTATTTTGTTTTATAGTAACTATATTTTTTATCAAGTATTCTTTAAATATAGTGCTATATAAAATGTTATAAATACTTCAGTTTCTTAATACTAAAAAAAATTAACTTATAGATCTATAGTTGAATAGACCATTGATTTACACTTTAGTTACTTTTAAGATATAGATTTTCAATAGCAAATAGAAAATAAATGAGTAGGAGAAAAATTATATTAATTTATACAGAATGGGTAAACTATAAGGTGTTATCAACCTCCCTGTTTTTTAGTGAGTTCAATACTAAAAAAAACGATTTAGCTTTTTAACATTGCAATCCTTTATGTGGTTAATAAACAATGGTAGATTTTTTTTCTTAAGTTGATCCAAAATTTCTAAATAAAGTAATGTTTTACTTAAAATTGAACGCCGGTTTAAAATAAGTCTGGAGTAAATAACTGAAGTTAGTAATAGCGAGCTTGAATTGATCTAAAGAAAAATGAATGATCAAATCAAGATGAGAAAAATGTATAAAAAGAAGTCATCAATTAATTTTACTTTTAGTGTTAAATTATATAATGTCAAGCTACTTAAATTTGAAGGATTACTTATCTTTAGATAAATTCATCATTTATTCTCTTCTACTTTGGGTAGCATATACTGCCTATAATGTTTATTCCACAAAGGATGAGCCTCCGATGGTACCTCATCTTCCAATTATCGGCCATACTTTACAGTTGAGAAACAATCCTAGAAGATTTCTATTAGAATGTCAAAAAAAATATGGGGATATATTTGGAGTCAACTTTTTAGGGAAGAAAATATTTGTATTCACTAACAAAGCTTCTGAGTACTTAGCTAAGGCCCATGATATGGGTATTGTTGAAGGCAGAGATAAGATATTTTTTATTAGTGAAGTACTTGGAGAGGGAAAGGATTCTCCAGGCAAACCAGATCAAATATTAGATAACGTTGCAATTGTCAAAGAAGAAATCACACCCATGCTAAAAACCATGCTTCCAGAAGTTTTAAAAACCATGAACAGAGTTATTCAAGAAGAAATAGGTGAAGGAACCGGTCCAGAAGGTATTAATATTGAATACTTTTTTTCGAATGTAATTGCAAATTCCGTTGCTGTTCTTCTACTTGGTCCTGAATTATCAAAGGATAAAGATTTAATCTTTTTGCTACGTGACTATGCCAATAAGATAGATAAGTGTTTAAGAAAAGGATTGCTTTGGCATTTAGTTCCTTTCATTGGAAGTTATATTGTCAATTACAAAATCAAGTATGGAAACCCATCTGTCAGTGAAAGAGAATTTATCTACTCTAGAATTGAAAAGCATATTCAAAATAGAAGACAAAAGATTAAGGGTGGGGAGGAAGTTGAGGCAAAAGGACTTGTAGATACATTGAGTGACAAAGGGCATAATATTAGTCAAATTTCACAAGCTATTATGGTTCTTGGCTTTGCTTCTATTTCTACTACCACTAGAAGCTCTAGTCTCCTTATTACTGATTTGTTAGCACATCCTGAAAACTTTGCAATTTTACGTGAAGAACAAAAAAGAATAACTGAACATGTAGAAAAGGATGCAACTGGGAGTCCATTACTAAGTAAAGAGGATATTGATAAATTCTCAAATTTAAATTCTGCTATCCGCGAAACCTTAAGACATAGATCTTATCATTTAGAAGCTTGGAGACTTACTCACATTGATCGTATATTGCCTAATGGAATGAAGATTTCAAAAGGATCTTTAATGGCCCTTGATTTACCAAACATTCATTTCAATCCAGAAAATTATGGGTCTAATGGAGACAGAATGCAAAAGAAAGACCCTTCGCTTCCTCTTGAATTCCAATACAACCCATTTCAGTTCGTTGAGTCCAAACTTAAGGCTACTAGAGTAACTCAAAATTTCTTGAATTTCGGTATGGGACGTCATGCTTGTCCTGGAAGATTCTTCGCCGTTCAAGAAATTACTTCCTTAGTAAGTACCCTTTTGCAAAAATACCGTATTGAGACAAAAGATGGTAAACCTAAAGAGTTCTATACTGGAGACTTTGGAATACCAGACCCTTATGTTGTATTTAAACCTTTAGCTTAGTTTTAGTTGTCATTAAATTGAAAAATAAATTGATTTGTTATCTCATGTTTTATAACAACTATTTAAAACAATTCAATAATCTAGACAGAAATAGCTCAAAAAAATACTATTTAATCAATTTATTATAAATGAGCTAGTCCAACTTACCCTACTTCTTTAAATGCTTGGATGTCTGTAAAGTAATTTGATTGTTTTTCCAGTAAATGTAACAGTGAGTGGTAGTTTAAAGACAATAAAGTTCAAAGTTAATATACAAATAAGTCAGTTAAAAATAACGTTTATTATAAAAAAGCTCCCATCCAAGACGGATATGAGCTGTTTTTATGTTCTTATTTTTGCTTTATTCATATATCAGATTATTTAACATAATAATATGGTTTTTTATAGTATTTTGCATAAATCCATTTTTATGAAAAAACTTACATTTCATGACACTTAATTGTCAGGAATGGAGAATTATCCTAGCATATTAGCACTTAACTATTAGATACATGGTATACAGCTGTTGCAACTCTACAACTTTATTTAGTGCTCATTTTTATAGTAAATTATTTTAGTTTTTTTATGTCTGATTCTTAATTTTTAGTCAAATCTTAAGATATATTTTTTCTTAGATGAGCAGTTAATTAGATCAAAATAGAACTGCAACAAGTGTATTTGATCAAATCATTTGAATTAAGGGTTAAGTAATCTTGTCCTATTTAATTCGAAAAATAAAATGGAACTGATAGAAAGGGATCCTTGTAAAGGGGCTCATAGATAAAAAAAACAAGTTAGTAAAATACTCGAAAGGAGCAATTTATTAGTATTCGAGTCAATCTTAATCAAAAAGTCTTTAAAATGAACACAAAGCCCATCTTAGCTTGACATTCCTTTATAAATTATTGGTTTCTTATCATTTAGTCAAAAGTTGCTACTATTGATAATAGCATTAATAACATATGTTCTGAGATCTATGGTTATTATAAAAAAATTAATTAATATCAAATATTTATTTAGATTTTAATTTTTTGGTTCAGCTAATTCAATAGCAAAACCTAAGGCTAGTTTAACGAATTCCGAAACATGATTGTAGTTAACGAATTGAGTAGTATCTGAAGTAGTATGTAATCTGTTATTTAAGATGTCTTCACCAGGTTGACATGATTTGTATCCAGCTCTTGTATAAGACGCGTGATCACTGCAAGCATATCCACATTGACCATTGATCCATTTATAAGAAGAATAATTGTCAATAATTAATCTCAAAAATTGAGTTAATTCAGGATCAACATAATCAGTTAATAACTTGATTTGTTTGTTAACATTATAACCAGTCATGTCTAATTGAATCATTCCAACTACCTTCTTGGACTGTTTAGCATAAGCTTGAGCAATATCTTGACTTCCTCTTAACCCTACTTCTTCAGCTGCATAGAATTGGAATTCAATACTGCGTTTGAATTTCAAATTGCTTTTAGATAAACAACGTAAGGCCTCTAAAATTGTAGTAGTACCAGAACCATCATCATCAGCACCAGGAGCTCTTCCATTGGTAGGATCACGTGAGTTGATGGAGTCTAAATGAGCTCCAATGACAATGATCTCATCTTTTAATTCCTCCCCTTCAATTCTAGCAATAATGCTATTCTGGACCCAAGAATGTTTATAAAAATTAGCACTAAAACTACTGCCTAATGCAGCACCTGCTTTTTTGACTTCTTCCATTAAATAGTTTACAGCTTGTACACCATAGTTTGAAGCATAATATCTATTATGGAAAGCAGAATATCTTTCGAGAAATTGAGACATAGTGTTTTGATCGATAAATGATTGTGCCTTTTTGACAACAGTAGGGTAAGATACTTTAGCAGGGAAAGCAATCAAACTACGGCTATCTGGTTGATATACAGTGGTTTTGGGGTTATCAGTGATATCAAAAAAATGCTTATTTTGTTTCAGTAATTGGAATACCTCAGCCTCTGTCACCCATTTTGGAGCTTCCGATTCCGAAGTTTGGATCAATCTTTTGCCTTCAGGATTAGCAGCAGAGGCTAAAGGTAACAAAGATAGTAATAACAAGTTAATAAGAGATTTCATAGTTCAGTTCAATGTCTCGAAGATTTATATTTACTAAATAGCGACTTTCGTTGCTTATATACTTTCTAATTCCATGCTTTGCTATAAAAAACAGATGACTTGATTGTGATACATCATTTCTTCGAAATATTGTCAGTTACGTTCTAATATTTGCTGCTGATTTAATGTCACTTGGTTTTTATTCTTAATTACTGATTTACTATCTTATTTTAGTATTCTAATTAATAACTATCTAATTGTACCTTTATCTCGCATAAATTCGAATGACTATCGATTATGAAAAATAGTTATTAAATCTTAAATGAACCACTAATATACTAAATCAATGTTCCGCCTCCTAATCTCCTATTTTATAAAATTAACTTGATAAATGCTGTCTAAAACGTGTATTTTTCAAAGGAATGCTAATATAAATTGGAGTTTATTTTAAAATGTTGTAAAATAATTATAACTTAAGCTTAACTTGTACTTTCATATAATAGAAAAGTCATAATACCAAAATTTTATCAAATAGAATTACTTAAATTCTACATATTTAAATAAATGCTCTAAGTTTTTTTTCTTGGAGTTAAAAATTGAATTAATCATAAGTTTTTATTGCCAAATCGTGTGTCCATATCCCTTCATGATAAGGAAATAGTAATCTGGTGATTTAATTCAAAAGCTAAAGTCTAACTTTTTTAAGAACACAATAAATAACAATATTCAGTAAGGTATGATATGCTTTAAATGATAAGATTGAAGATATGTATATATATTGATAGACTTACAACCAGACTTTGAACTGTCGACTTTATTAAAATCCTATTTCAATCATTTATATTTTATTACACATCAAATTTTCTGTAGTTATAATTTTAATAAATCTTGTAAAAAATCAATGACTAGTATCATTCAGGTTTAAATTAAATCGAGAATTCTTATATAATTTGAGCATTACTTTTATTAGCTTAAAAAATAAATTTAATATAATGTTTAATTTGGATTTTCCAAACGCAGCTAGTCAGCAACAGGAATTATAGAGAAACTTTGATGCTATGAGCCTACTCGGTAGTCTTCTGATTTGTTTGTAGTTTGTTAATAAATTACTTAGAGGTTTTGCTTCTTTGAAGAAATTAAAAAACGAGACTGTTTTTTTTGGTTTCACTATCTTTCCATTTTTTAAGCGCTATTTGAGTGGAAAGATTGTAGTGGAATCTTAAACAAAAAAATACATTCCCAAATAGTATATCTCGTAAAATTTGCAAAAATGAATTTATGCATTAAAAATAGCTGGAACATAAATAAACTTATATTTTTATTACATACTATGTGATTTAATAGTAAGATATTTGTACTTTAATTTTTTTCCAAAACTTATCAACTTTTAAGTTTTAAAAATTAAAAAAAATGTAGGTAGGGATATATCTTTTGCTTAGGAATCTTACTAACAACTATTCTATTCTACTTAAATAGCACTTGAAAAATGGAAAAAGCGATGAAATAAAAAAACATCATTACATCTATAATTATATTTTCAATACAATTAAAAAGTAAGCTCTTAAAAAATTATTGAGTTAGTATCTTATTATATCAAAACCAAAACTTTTAATTTATGGCTCTTATACTCAAATCATTAGAATAGAAAGAATGGAAAACAGGGTAATCACTGCTTATAAAATTTAGGAATAAAAAAATGCTTACATAGCATGCTTTCCTAGTTAAGGATTAGACTGATAATAGTATAAGCTCTCAAAGTGAACAAACTATCGAAATGCAAAACATATGGAAATAATATATAATCGGTTATATGATAGTTTAATAACACTCAAAATTCCAATATTTGTCACACTTAACATTGGGATAAAAATTTTAAACATTTAACAATAAAACAATCCAGGTCATTTAAGATATAAAAATAAATACTATCATTAAAATTAAACAATTTTTAATACAACAACTCTAACTTTATTTAAAAGCATTTTCTTTTAACATGTAATTGTCCTCGCTTTTGGGATTTAAAAAGGTATAAACCTTGGATGAATAAGTAGGCAAAAGCTTCAAAACGATATAAAACCCAATCTCAATTAAAAGAATCACAATAAAAGTAACCCAAATGGGCAATAGACCATTAAAATTAGGATCCCATGTAATCAATCCTAAGATGATATTGATTTGTGCTAACAAAAATAAGATACGTCCAAAATACCAATGTAATTTATCATACCAAGGAACCTAAATCAAATTTAAGTAAAGTTATAAAATATAGTAATATATTGATTACAGCTAATCTATCTGGGTTATATAAGCGATCTATAGCAACACCCAATATCAATTGAATAAACATCAAAACAAATATAAGTAGTCCTAAGATCTAAAATAAAATATTAATGAGCGTTATATCTAAAATATTATGATATAGGTTACTTCATGGGCATTCGAAAAATGAGCTGTGTTAGCCATAACAATAGCCAAAATGATACCAGATATAATAAATAGAGGGGCAATAACTCCAAGTAAACTAACATGTAACTTGAACCATAATTTACCAAATCGATTTCTTAAAGGACCTGCACATAATATTCCCAAATAAGGGAAAATGTTCCAACCTAAAAACAACAGCACACCATGAACTAGATTTGAAGTTGTTTTAATACCACCTCCACTTCCACCTATTGCTTTTCCACTGAAGATGTCCAACTCAAATTTCCCGAAGTTGTCATGTAAGTCAATGGTGGCGTCAACCTTGCTGGTGTTTGGCAACGTTTTACAATATGCCCATAAAAAACTGGTTGTTTTATTGGTATAAAGCTCGTCATCTTTATCCTTGGTATCTTTTAATCTTCGAAACACTACCACATTATTATTATTGGTTTGTTCATAGTTATAGCTTGTTTTGTTTGTATTTAATACCAAATCTTGCTGCTTATCGGCCATAGGTTCATAATTACCAACACCGTATCGATCACTCAATGTGAAACTATTATCCTTATTTTTCCATACCACATACATATCAGCCGATGCCATCCATAGTCCAAATCCAATCCCTACCCACCCAAAATCCTTTGGGTATTTTATAGTAAATTCAACCATGTTATTTAAGTCCTGTATACTGAAACAGATGGGCTCCTCTTTGACGCAGATCTCAACTGCTTGTCTTACTTCATAGGTATCATTATTACTAGTACCCTCAACTATCTCTTGAGCCAAAATGAGTTGGATGAAACAAAGTAAAAATAAACAAGTTAAAAATAAAAATCGCATCTTTTTAGTTTGATTAAAAAATTAAATTAAATTAAAAGAAAGATTATCTTTTCTCTCTTTTTTTTCTAGATTTTTACAAACTATTTGTGTAGAATAAATCGAAGGTTCTATTTGCACTGTTTTAATTGTACTTTAAACCCTTATGGCTCCATCCATTGGTGGGTTTGAATTGAATTTCTATATATGGTAGTTTGGTAGAAGCTTTAGAACTTCGTTTATTCTTTTGCTCCACTCCCTGAAATAATTCATTAACAAATTCTTTTATTCTTCAATTTGTTATTTAATCATCCTAATATTGTATTTAATAATTACTAATCAGCCCTCTCTACATTTATTTAACAGTTAAAACAATTAGATAGAAGTATTAATTTACATATTTCATAATCGGGTTATTTTGTAGATCTTAGATTTAATTATACAATAGTGGTTGTAGATTTTATAATATTATTTCCTATATCACTTTTTTAAATTTTCTATCAGAATAAAAGTCATTGATTTTCGAGAACAAAGCTATGATATAATAAAAATATAACTTCCTTAGTTCGGAACTTAAAGAAAGTGTTAAGTAAAGCTAGCTTTATATACTTACTATTAAGTAATTCAATAAGTTCGGATATAATAGTAATATTAGTTGGGCCGGTAAAGCAATTCTAGTTAATACAAATAATAACTATATAAAGTACATTTTGATATTAGAAATTTAAAATTTAGATCACAAATTACTTCTATAACAATAATAAGTTTCACAAAGTAATTACAATATATTTAATTCTTTGCCCTAGAATTCTTAAACTGCAACATTATTTTAAGAGTATACTTTTACAACTGAATCAATTTTTATACGGCGATTTTTTAGCTTATAAACATAGAGTAATAATAAGTAATTCAGAACTTTCATTTCGTTATACAAGCTTTGATTATCTTAAAAAACTAATTTGTTTGAACTATCCGATTTACAATAGATTAATGATACGAGGGTGTTTGTAATCAAATCATGAATTCTAAAAATAATAAAGTATAGGAACTCCCTTTTGTAATGAAAAACAATCAAAAGTTATTTTTATGAAATAATTATAAAAGATCTGCCAACTTAATATTAATACTAAAAATAAAGCTCACTACTATATTCTAGTTTATTTTTATATAGTATTTAACTATTATATAAACTGTTATCCTGCTTCTCCGATTTTAAATAATTAAATAGAGCATCTCTTAGCTTATGTATCAGAATTAAAAGTAGGCCATATATTAACTCAGCAATGAATGCGAAAGCGAAAGTGAGTATAGAAAACAAGGGATGCTTATTATAATCCATAAAGAAATAGGTCCATACACCGAATCTAAATTAAGTAAGTCAAGGAAACAAAAAAGAAACATTAAAACTTACACTTCATGAATTATAATAGATAAGACTAAATAAAATATAGAAAATAACTGTACAAAGAATACAAATACAAAATAAAACTTGGCTTTGGTTAATAAAAACTCAATCGAAATGATGATATAGTTAAAACCATGCATCGAGGTAGTTAAAAACAAATAGGTGGAGTTATGGTTACTATTATAATCCTCTTTAAACAACAAAGACCAATATGTCAATGAGATCAAAAAAGCAAACACTAAATTAGTATGGTATAATAAACGTTGGGCAATAACTATTCCCGTTTTAGGCTGAAAAGCTTGATTAGGATCTCTTCTAACATAAACAATACTCAAATACAAAGACAACTAAAATAATATTAATATTCTAGTTCTTATCTATATTACTTATAAACTCACCAATAAATAAACAAAAAGTGAATAAAAGGATATATTAGTCATATGACCAAAAATATTAATAAGGTCATTTGTATGGTAAACGATACAAATTACAATAACTATAAATATATAAATAGTGAAGAAGGCTCTGATGAGTAACAGATGAAAAGGATTAATGAAATTGGAAGTAACAGAAAGTTCAGGATCGTTTTGATGAATAACGAATCCACTTAAATAACTCTTAAAAAACTTATTATACTCTTTCATTTACAATTAAGGCCAAAAGCACATTAAACATTAAATTATCAAAAAGTAAAATAGCTATTGTTTTTATTTTATATACATTCATTATCTCTCTGGTCTTACCGTAATAATATTACCTTTGTTTCACTCAAATGAATTCTTGCCTATTTATTTGTTAAGCATGTTAAATTTTTTTTCAAATCTTCAAATTATTTTGCTTTTGATTGTTTTTGTACCAAATTCAGATTCCTCCAAATCAGCTTTTAATTTATCATGAAATCATATCAGTTAATTGGATTTAATATGGTGGCACTAGCACTCTATTAAATCTTACTGTATATGCTAGCATTTATTTAAGGTTAAGCCAATAGTAATAATGAAATAAAGAAGTCATTAAATTTGTAATACATTATTGTTATAATGATGTTTTAATTAAATGGAATTTTATTAATATAGTTTTTGTTTGAAATTTTATACTAATTGAATTGTGTATAAAAATATTTTTAAATTGAATTTGAGGCTTTTAAATCGATAAATCCTTATTTGAGCATTACATCACCCCTTTTAAAACTGAATTGTTTTCTATGGGCTAAACGGCAAAGTAAAGAAAGGGAATGCTTGTATTGATATGTCTATATTTGAACTAAATTGATTATTTAAAAACATATAAAAATATTACTAAATGAAACGATTTGGATTTGATAATTAATGATGATACTATTATATTAAAACAATTCAAAACTTATTTTGAATAATATATATCAAATAATAATTCAAACTTAACTCTAGACACTTTGTTTAATATACAAAATACAAAACTGTTTTTATTTTTATTTTTATTTTTATTATAAATAATAGATGATTAACTAGTAACGCAACGTATAAACTCAACTTATAGTAAGAGTATCATCACTCTGCACCGTACTCTTTTTACCCCATCCATTTTTTATGAGGTACTCTCTTTTACTTTTACTTAACTCGTTTTCGTTAAAGTGTTCTGACAACGTAGATAGTCGAAAATTAATCTCTTCGTCATCCATTTTGTTTGCAAAACTAAAAGAGGGAGGTTCAGCAATAAAAGGAGGTGGTGAACCCTTTGCTTTTTTCCTTCTTCTATATATAAAATAGATACCTAACCCTAATAAAATACCACCAACTACTCCAGCTATAATACCCCCTATTAAAGAGCCATCAACTTGGCTACCAGACTCTTGTACTTCTTGAGTAGTATTTAGCTTGTTTGTTACAGTTGAAAAGTTACCAACAGATTCCCAAGTATTTGTGTTAATCAAATAAGTATAACCATTAGCTTCCTTATTATCATAACCAAACGAATAGATCAAATGATCTTTAAAATGAACAAAGCAAGCGCCATAACGAGTACGAAAGTTATCTATCCTTTTAGCTTGCCATAAATTAGTT
Source organism: Batkoa obscura (assembly GCA_030770535.1). Lineage (NCBI taxonomy): Eukaryota > Fungi > Entomophthoromycota > Entomophthoromycetes > Entomophthorales > Batkoaceae > Batkoa > Batkoa obscura. The sequence continues at coordinate 870,745 of JASVEC010000019.1, forward strand.
TCCATATTCAAGATATAAATTAGATTTCGATTGTTATCACTATAATACGAATCAAAAAAGTAGATATCGCCATTCGATTTGATATTTAATAATTTTAACTCTTTTTTTGGTATACTCTCAACATTTGAGTTCCTTAAATCTTTTTGAATTAGTTTTGTTTTCCCTTTAAATTCCAATTTGTTTAGTTTAGTAAACCCTATCTCTTTTCTATTCTTATCAACCCCTCCCATGTAATAATAATCTCCTTTATACATAAAATTAACTGGTGAATCGATATTTGTTTGAATAGGTATCTTTGTGAACTTTTTAGTATTTTCGTTATAAATTACTGTTGGTAAATACGTGATCTTAGGATCTCCTTTTAAATAATAATAATAACCCCCAGCTATAATAAATTCATTCAAGTTGATATCATTCTGTACTATAGTGAATCCTTCAATCATTAAATAATCCACTCTCTTTTTATCCACTCCAATTACTTCTAAAAATTGCTTTCCACTCCCATCTTTACTCCACTTTTTACTCTCAAAGTCATAATAAACAATATTCATCGGATCTCCCTGGTCGTATACATAAAAATGAATAACTCTACTTGAATTCCCACCTAAATAAAACGAATATGGTGCCAGCATAACTGGACTTTCCTCACTTGCTTCCAACCTTTTGATGTCTGCTATGTTGCCGCTAACTCTTACCTCGGTTGATAAATCCAAATAATGAACGTTTTCGTTATAAGCGTCAACGTCGATATTCGGAGTAACCACCTTACCACCAAAATAATATACCTTATCCCTGGCTATGGTGCAACTAGCATCACTGAGCCTGACCACCTGCTGGCCAGTATATATCTGCAAAATAAAGAATATAAATAATAAATAAAACGCCATCCTCGGATTTATTTAATCAAGCTTCTGTAGCATTTGATGATTTATGAATTTACATTAAAATGGTTCTTTAGAAAAGATCATTTTAATGTTACTTTAGCTTAGCAGGTTAAATTGGTTTTTGATTGGTGAGTTATTTGCTTCTTTTGGTAGTAATACTCTAGTGGATTAAGTTAAAACTATTAGGATTAGATATAGCCTATTACTTGTATAGGTGGATCCCATGCTTAATTTATGCAAATATAATATTTAAAAATACTAATTTACTTCAATGTAATAATATAGGATAACAAATTGTGAATTTTATAGTTTATAGACATAGTATTTAACCTTAATAATACATTCTCTAAAATTCATTAATACACACTATTTTCATTTATAATCAATTGTATACTTTTCTAAAAAAGAGTGAATATTTTCTAATAAAGTTTGCCACTTGCTTGAAAAACTTGCAACTTCATATAAACTCAGGTAAATTTTTCGCATCTATAAATAAGAACGCGCAAAATTTTGTTGGAAAACGTTCACTTTTCTTATAAGCTATGTAAATCATAAGTGAAAATAGTGTATTATGAAAAAAGTGAACCTTAAGAAAATACAAGTCTTTTAATAAACATTTTAATCCATAGAGTCTAATCTCATTGGTATAATACAATATTTTCAACTATCAAATAGTGTCATTTAAACAATTTTATTTAGTAAATATTTCAAATTTTAAATATACCAAGCATACCTTTATTTTAATAAAACATTAATTATACTAATTTGGATAGCTTTAAAGTCAACTTTATTCAAAAGTGACGAGGTCTCTATAATAAAATAAAGTAAGTCGCAAAAAACAGTGTTATGTAGTCCAATGACAGCGTAATTAATCTAATATTCACTGTACATCTAACAAATAGATCACCTCCCTTTTCAATTAACTTTAATTAATTATCATTTTTAAGCTAATTCCTCAAACTTACTCAAACCCAACTAAAAATTGCGAAATTTCAAACAATAAATAGGTCACTATTATGTGACTTTTCCTTAATTTCGTAATTTTGAAAAATGACCTTCCGCAATGCTTTCCCACACCGCTTATTTGGCTCTTGTGTAGCCTGCTTCCTCGTTTTAATTGTATTGATCTCTTTAAGTAATAGGAATGAGCATTTGAGAAGTGATTTGGTTAAGAGATCTGTGAAAGAAGATGACAACAAAGTCCCAGTGGAATTATATGTAATGTCGAAATGCCCAGGTAACTTAAGTTCGAATTAAACTGTTTTCAATTAACATTGAACTAGATGCTGTATTTTGTGAATCTGTCTTTTCGAATGTTAGTAAGTTGTTCTTTGGAGCTATGACATTAGGAGTGTATTAATTGAATAATTTAGTAACTGAGATTGGAGAAATTGTGGACCCAAGCCTCAACTTCATTGGGAGTTTAAACGAAACAGCAAAATATGGCACAAATTGTATGCACGGGGACACAGAAGTAAGTTTCATTTTTCTTAAAAAAATTAATTTGACTTATCCCTGAAAAGTGTCTCGGAAACATCCAAGAGTTATGTGCCCAAAGGGTATCCAAGAACTGGTATTCGTTTGTATTATGCATGAACAAAGATTTCAGAAAAATTGGTGTTGATGATACAATTACTGATAACTGTCTAAAATTTTCTGGCATCAACAAAAAGAGGTTTGATCATTGCGTCGATAGGAGGGGTAAAACTCTTTTGACAAGAAATGTTAAAAGATCAATTAACCTTGGGTTAAAGTAATCCGATTAATTCTTATTAAATCAATATTAATCATTATTTTAGCAAAAGTTGCACAATCCTTATTAATCGCGGAGAATACAAATGCATCCATGATGGTACTTGGAAAGAATGCTCCGGAGGATACCAAGTCGATGATTTCGTAAGACAAATTTGCATCTCTTACGAGGGTAAAAATATTTCCCCTCGTTGTAAAAAATATTTTAAATGAAGCTATCCTTATTGAAATACTGTGTTTTTTAATTTTCTAAATTTAATTTAAGAAATGTCCTAGATCCAAGAATAAAAGGCTCAACATGCTATAGTTGATTTTATCAATGAGATACCCGGCTATGTTGTTTAAAATAAAGAATCTCAAAATATAGCAAAGAACTAACTTTTAGTATAGATACCACGGCAAAGTTCATATTTAATCGCATATTTTTAACATGAGACTTTTTACAAAATTGTTTTAATAGCTCAGTTGTCAAAAATGCCTAAACCAAGCAATATATAGGGATGTTTTTTTTTGACTTCATCATTTTTTCCATCTTTTAAGCACTATTTGAGCAGAAAAATTGTTATTAAAATTCTTAAATACAAAAACACATCCATATATGCTAAATACAAGAATACAAGTAGATATTGAAACATTAATTTTTATTATGAATATTAGTTTAGACAAATTATAAATGGGGCCACTAAAAGAAGGATAGAAAAGCCGAAAACTCCAGTATTACTACTGTTACTAGAATTGCCTTTCTTGCTACTTGCTTCCATTTGTGAAGAGGTGATAGAAGTTGAATTAATACTATCTACAAGTTTGTTATTGTTAACGTCAATTAAATAGACAGAGTTAGTAGCTTGTTCCTTTTCAAATCCAAAAGAAGAGATTATTACTCCATTATTGTAAACTGAGCAAGCTTTATTCTTTGGCTTGAAATCAAAAATAGTTTTTTTCTCCCACTCATTGGAATTCAAGTATAAAACATAGACCTGATCTTCATCTTTTTCTGTATAATAGGAATTAAAAAAATAGATACTATCTTCTACTCTAACAGTTTCGAAATTATAAAACGTATTGTTAGGTGCATCTCCTCTCAGTTCAATTTTATTCACTAAATTCTTTTTGATGTTTACTTTGGTCATAAAGCTATACTCGTTTTCATCTCCTTTTTCGTCTTTACCACCTATTATATAGTAATCGCCCTTATAAACGAAAGAAGACTGGTAACTAACCTTTGGTACCTTAGTTGAAATTTTACTATATTGTTTCAATTTCTGGTCATATTTAATCAAAGGTAAATAGTTTGCCTTATCTACCTTCTCTTTTAGAGAGTAATAAAAACCACCAAAGATAAAAAACTCATCCACATTGACATCGCTTTGTACAATATTGAAACCCTCAACATGTAAATAATCCACTTGATTCTTGTTAATTCCTGCTAACTCAATGTACTTTTCATCCCTTTTTTCTTTACTCCAGCTATTCCTTTTAGCATCATAATAGTTAATACTAATAGGTAACCCCTCATCAAATATGTAAAAATTGATGGCTTTATTGCTATTATTCCCCAATGAGAAGGAATATGGATTGACCATAGCTGGTGCCTTTTCATTAGATTCTTCACTTTGAATGGGTGCTAAATTAGACTCTGTTTTAATTCCCTTAGACATGTCTAAAGAGTATACCTTTTGGTTGTAGGAGTCAACTTGGAATGTAGTAGATAATAATTTGCCACCAAAATAGTAGACTTTATCATTGATTAAAGTGCATCCATGATTGGTAAGTTGTGGTAGACTGGCGTCTTGACAGAGCACTATATTTACTATTAGGAGTAAGAAAAAATACATGATTTAGAGTAAACCTGGATTATTTTTTAAAATTCATCTTACAATTTAGATGATTATGTATAAGTAGCCAATAATGAATGAAATAACTAATAATATTAATATCACATAAAAGTAATTCTTAGTTATGGAATAAAGATAGCACATTTTTAAAAAATAGATTCTATTTTTTCTAAATTTGTAGCTTTGTTATATTATAAAATCAGCTCTAACGGGTTTAATAAATTGTTCACTACTTTTAGTATTTTCTTGAGTTCGAAATGTGATTCAAAATTTAATAAAACAAAAACAAGCCGTAAAAATTTTTTAACATTATTATGACTTCAAATTATAATTTTTAAATAAAGCGTCAGTCTATGGCAGGTTCAAATCTTTAAAACACAAGCAAGCTCTTTACATAGCTCTATGAATAATTCAAACCAGAGAGTGTTGAAATTACTGGTGATAAAGTACGCTTTAATTAAGAATTCGAATAAAAATCCGAATAAAAATCCAGTGACAGTGTATCAGAAAGTTAGTAAATAGTCAGATATAACAAAAAAGATGATATGGGGATGTATTTTTCTGTTTAAGAATTTTGCTAACAACTTTTCCTCTCAAATAGCGCTTAAGATAGAAAAAGTAATGAAGCCAAAAAAAACACCCCCATACCTTGAAATTTTAAAGACAATTTATTGGTTGCAATAAAAATAATATAAATTGTTTTTAATATTTAACAGAAAAGTAGTACAGTTGCTTCAATTATAAAATTTATTTGCCCTTTTAACTACCACTCTGCTTTTAGAAACTTTGATTTTTATTTGTTGTTTTACTTATTGAAGCTGTAGCATAAACAACATTTAATAAGACTGTTGATTAAAAGTAGAAGCTTCTTTTGGGTTATCTTAAATTGAAATGTTCTTCCATTAAGCTACTTTTTAATAGCATCCCAATCACTTGGCATTTTGCAGTCTACAAAAGTCATCTCCCGACTCACAAGTTACCAAATTAGATAAATATTAATTAGCTTTTTAAACTATAATTAGTTGCAACTATGAATAGATGATTAAGACTATGTTATAGTCAAGTAAATAGAAGCTATATCCTTCGAAAAACAAGGAAGTTGGGAGCTTTTACTTGCAAGGTTCATAAAAATAGGAACTATCATCCGAAAATAGCAACAACTATCTGATAATAGATATTTTGTTTTAAACCTATTGAAGTTATTTGCCTTCTATAGATAAAAGTGGAGTATTATTTTTAATTTCAATAGTATTCTTAATATATTTAAAATGCTAATTTACTATTATAAAAATGATAAAATGATGATTTAAGACAAACCATACTTTTGTTTGACATTTAGGTCTTTTAACATAAACTTAACAACCTATATTTTGATTAAAATAATCTCAACCATTTTATAAATATTGTTTTAACCCAACTTTATGCAGAGAAATATCCTTTTTCCAGCCCTAAATAGAAACCTTCATCAATTTATATCATTTTGATTTAATCATAGAACACGAATAAACCTTTGAAACTTAAATTAACTTTTCTTTTTTTACAAATTTAATTTTATAATCCCTTTTTGATGGATTATATAGCGGCAATCAATGCCAATGCAAACCATTTAGTCAAATTAAAAGTACGAAAAAGACGCAATCGAGGGCCGAAACCTCGAGGGCCGAAACCACAAGTATGTGATTTATGTCAGCTGAGGAAAGTAAAATGTGACAAAGTATTACCGCGCTGCTCTTTTTGCCAAAAGATGAATAAGCCTTGCACTTATGATAGAAATGGTTTCTATGATGAAGCTAGTAGCAATAATTATAACTCGATAAAGTTTATAAGCGGAAGCCAAACAAATGTATTTTATTCAATGAAATCAAGACTTTCAGCAAACTTTACCATCAACTCATTGATAAATACATCGCGCTATAAACTGGTACTCCATCCAGATGGTAGGTACTCATACTTTGGTCCCAGTATGGCTACCTATTATTTCACGAATTCATCACACTTATTTAATGACTTGATATCAAATTCAAGGATAGTAACTTATTCCAAAAAGTATTCAGGGGATATAAAAATAGAAATAACACCAACAATCACACTTCAATTGATCGAATTATATTTTGCACATCTAAACAACTTTTTTCCATTAATAAATCCAACCTCTTTTTATTCACAGCTCAATAATGCAAAAAAACATGATCACCCATTCTTGGCACTGTTAAATATAGTTTGTCTAAGCGGTGCTTCTTATTACCCCAATCGTACAGTGGCTAGAATCATTTCTACTTATTATGCTAGTAAAGTTCAAACTTACTTTAAGAAAATTTACCTCAAGCCAAGTTTAAATTCCATACAGGCCTATCTTTTGGCTTCATATCATATTTCTTTATGTGAGAATGATACGGTTATAGAAAATGCATGGTATTACCTAGGTCTTGCTAAAAGAATGCTTTCAATATTCTATTATCAATCTTCGCCAATAAGAAGTCAACATGTGAATAGCTCTTTTGAGAATCAAAGTTGGATTATGTTCTGTTGTGAGGCAATTTTATCCTATTCTTTTGGAAGGCCTAATTATATTACACAAGATGAAACTTCGCTTTCAAAAGCGAAGTTTTATTTACCTTCTGTTAATTTTACAGCGGCCAACATCTTTTTAGTTAAAGAGTTAGCTAGTTTAGATCCCACTCTCAACTTAAAATTTTTTAAGCAATTTTGTTATCATTGTATATTTCTATCTCAATGGAGTATACTTAAAGATAATTATGGCCTAGGCAATGGTTCTAAACTTCGCTTAAATTATGAGTCAAAGCAACAACTACTCAATGACTCAATAAAAAACCATGTGTATTTACTTGAAAATGAAGCCATCCGCTGGTATTTACGCCTGCCAAGATTTGATTCTGGAAGAACCAACCCAGATGCTATGCAATTACCTAATGGTAAAGACATCCATAAATCTTATCTAGCTGCACTTCATTTCAGTTTTTTGATTGATTTAAATAAGCCTTTCATCACCAAAGCTCAGACCGTGGGATTAGCAGTGCCAATCGGAGACTCATTATCACTTGAAGATTACTATTCGAAAAACTCGTTGGAGCGATGTCTCCTATGTGCCTTCTTTGGTACGCAAGTGGTTATGGATTCTAATGAGAGGATTGTTGAGATAGCCATTCCCTTCTTTTGGTATTGTGCATTACAGTTTACCTTTATATTTGTTTATGTAATTAGAAATTTTGAGAAAAATCACTGGGCATTAAACCCTTCCAGAAAGAATGGCTTATTTCTTTATAGATTGATCGAAAAATATTCAGATAAATGGGTGTTAACTAGAGATACATTTCAAATTGTGCAGTCGATACTGGTTGAGGGAGAAAGCTTCTTTTTCAATTAAGCTGATAGGGTTAAATAAATAAAATAACCTTTTTTTAATTTTTAAAATCACACAAATGTCCCTAGTTTATACTTCATTAAAACAAATTGACTACAAACACAAAACCATTTTTAGCAGACTATTTTTACTACTGCTTTGGCTTTAAAGTTATAAGAACAAATGTTTTTAACTACCAAAGTCACTTATAAGACATATAGGGATGTAATTTTTTGTTTAAGAATTTTGCTAACAATCTTTTTGCTTAAGTAGTGCTTAAAGGATGGAAAAAGTAAAGAAAAAGCATAACTATATGCGTTAATTCATTAGCTATTCCTTTTTCTTATCCACATTTAACGGCTAATCGCTTTCTTCATTATTTAATTTCTTCTAACACTTTTAAACAAGCATTACTTTGAGTCAAATTTTACTTGTTATACGCTCCAATTTACATATGACAATTAAGCTACAACGCTGTTTAACCCACTGCATATTAGAAAATAAGCATTGGTGATTAGAGAACAGTTATAAATGGAAATCCCTTACCTTTCATACACTAACAAAAAAGGCAGTAATTTCAACAGAAGCTTAATTTCGTCCCATATCTGAAAAGAACGTTCTGGAAGTTCTCTTTTCTGTGACTTTTATAGTTTATTTCAAAACCATAACCTTAGCTTTTTACTTTTTTAAATAGAAAAGTTATCTATAGGTTAATAAGTAAACCATATTAAAAAAATCATTTAAACAAAGGTAGCTTTTTTTGGTGTTTTTAACTATAGTTATAATCTCTAACTCAGATATTACTTTTATTTCTATAGTTTATGAAATAGGGTGTTAAACTTTTTAGTTAAAAATGCTTTTAATGGAAATAAATCCGCTGCAAGTTCTTTTTAGTATTTCACTTATTTAATATTAACTATTTATTACTTTAAAAATACATTCGTGTTTATCTATACCTTATCCACAAAAATGACCACAGCAATAGCAGCTTTTTTCGAACTTTTGACCTCTCTGCTAAGATTGCTTTTTGGTTGCTCAAATCGAATAAAAACCATCTTAAATCTAGAATTTGTAAGAATAAATTAATCTATTCGTCAAAATATAGTTTTAAAAAAGGCAATATAAATTTTATGCTCTTAATATCATCTGGGGATTTTGACTTTGAATGTTTTTTGAAAAAAGGCACTAAAAATTGAATAATACTAGGAAAGGTCCTAAGTAATTACTTCCAAAAATTGATTTATTTAGTAAAGTACGATAGGATTTTTGCTAAATTAAGTAAATGTTTTTTCGTAATTCACTAAATAAATGATTTCTGGGAGTAACTACCTGATATCTCTTCTAGTAAAACGTACTAATCTCAAAGCAGTTAATAATTAATAAACTATAAGAAAAAACTAACACCGAAAAAATAGTTTTAGCCAAGTATAAAAAATTATTTAATGGGGATGGGTGCTTTATAATTTAAACCATTATCTAGTAATTATAAAGTTTACCACGTAAAATTTAAAAAACAAAATTTAATTTTCCTTTTATAGTTAATTGCTTATACATTTAAGTAAAATCATCCTCCTTTATTTTATCATTATAACGTTCTTAGCTAACATCAAAGTTAAAAACAGTATAATCAATATTTTACTTTGTTTTATTTATTTTACAAGGATATATCATATGAAACTATTTTGAATAATAGCTATATTAATTGTATTAATTATATACTAGACCACAAACAGATAAAAGTAAATGCCACCTTTTCCTATAGGTTGCTACAGCAGTCATTAAATCTAAAATCCAAATATTACACGGCATTAAATCAAAATCACTACCATTTAAGCTTTATGAAATAAAAAGCTTGAACTAACTTCATTTAATGTTAATTTAAAAGTAATATTTGATACTTACTAATGCACCCAATAAATTATTAAATTTATCAAATATAACAAAACTTAAGCTTTCACGTTGCTAGCATTGAGAATGATGTCACCTTTAATTTATCAAACTCATGAAGATCAAATTTATTGTTAAAAAAGCCAATTTGGATCATATCCTTTACAAGAATAGAAAAGAGTCACTATTGATGAGTCATTTTAGTTTCAAACTTATTGCCAAAAAGAAGACTAAATTAATTTCACTTTTAAGCAACTCCAAAATCATTTCAAAAAACCAAATTCTCCTCAACTTAAATTTTACAAAATACTCTTAAACTTCGGAACATGGCAAAACATCATTGTTGCAGGAATGAATAAATTTTTAATATTAAAATGAAGTTTTTAAGCTTTTTAATTCTTTTCTCTTAATATTTATAATCTTCAATCTTCAATCTTAATTATGTCTTGGATTACTGCAACAGATGTCAAATATGAAAGGAACCGAGTCAAACCCGCAGCCAAAAGAAGGACACGAGGACCCAGACCAAGAGGTCCAAAACCTCAAGTTTGCGATTTATGCCAGTTAAGGAAAGTGAAATGTGATAAATCGTTACCAAGGTGTTCCTTGTGTGAAAGGCTCAATAGACCATGTACCTATGATAGGAATGGGTTTGGAGGTAAGTTTTGTTTAGAAGTATTAGATGTTTATATTAAAAAAAACTAGCTATGGAAGATAATAGAAAGTATACCTCTTCTAACTCGTCATCCAACAAAGAAAGTTCAAGCCCAATGGTTATCAATGATAATAATATGTTAGTTAAAGCAAACGAAACAAAGTTTTTATGGTCTTCTATAAAGTCCCCATTTTTGGATCTTAAAAAATTTAAAATCCACTTACATGATAATGGTAGCTATACTTATTATGGGTCGAGTATGGCGGTTTACTTCTTTACTTCAGCTTCCCATTTATTACAAGATATAATTAGCAATCCGGATTACCAGTACCATCCAGTAACCTATAATAAAAATATACCAGTTGATATCACTCGTGCTTTAGTCTTTCAGTTAGTAGAGCTATATTTTGGACACCTTAACTCTTTCTTTCCGCTATTGGATCCCACCAGTTTTTATTCTAAACTAAATGGGTTAACTTATGATGACTCTTTTCAAGCTCTACTTAGTGCCGTGTGCTTATCCGGTTCCTCATTTTATCCCAACAGGACTTTTGGACGTATCATCGGAATCTATTTTGCAAAACAAGTGACTCATTATTTAAAAATCATATATTCAAAACCAACCATCTTAGGGATTCAAGCAAACTTATTAGCTTCTTATTACATTAGCTTATGCGAGGATGATACTATGTTGGAGAATGGGTGGTACTATTTGGGAATTGCAAGGACCATGATTACGATGCTAGGATTGCCCAACAAACAACCTCATACAACTAAAAATCAGAAAGAATTATACATACGTCTATGGTGGATAGCTTTTAACTGTGAGTCAGTTTCATCTAATCTCTTTGGAAGGCCGTCACATTATGGTGAAATGATACCATTGCCTAAAGCTGACTCAACAATTCCAACATTAACTTACACTAATCCTAATCTTTTTATTGTAAAGGAATTGGTAAATTTGAAGGCGGAAGATAATTCGAAATATTTTAGGGAAGTCTGCCATCATTGTTATTTAGTGGGACGATGGACTGTGTTAAAAGGTAAATTAAACTCTAAAAAAAGGAACGTTAAAATGAATTCTATGCATTCGCTAAGTGCCATACTTACTGATTTTAATGGAAATTCAATATCAGGCGAACCTTTACAGAAGATTAAGGAGTTGGAATATGATTGTAACAAATGGTATATAAAAATGATTAACTTAAAGAGTAAGGTCCAAGTAGAAGCTTTATCATTGCCAAAACCCAATGATATATATAAAGGCTACCTATCTATCTTACACTATTCTTTATTAATTGATTTAAATAAGCCATTTATTGAAAAAGATATGAAAGCATCATATGACCCACCAAATAAGTGTTTATATCTGAAAGAGTACTATAAATGCAACCCATTAGAAAGATGTATTACTGCGGCATTTTTTGGGACGAGAACATTTATGAATATTGGCAAAACAGTATCAGAAATAGGGGTACCTTATATCTGGTATAGCTCGTTGCAGTTTATCTTTATATTTATTTACATTATCAGTTCTTTTGATAAGAATCATTGGGCGGTGGGGCCAGCAAAAAGGAACGGTTATTATTTGTTTAACCAGTTTGAAGCCCATTCTGATAAATGGGTCGTTATTCGGGATGCGTTTTATATGATTAAATATGCCATTCCAAATGGCAAACAGTTTTTTATTTAGTAAGCTTTGGGACGGCGAATCCTTTTTTTACTCTATTTTTTTACATTATTATAAATCGTGTTTGTTAAATAAAATTTAATCTACAAATGTTTGTCTATTTCTCACTGAATTGTTCATAAAATTATGGTGTGATTTTACAAAATAAAGATCATCAATAAAATTAGCTTTTTTTAATAATTTTGAATGAAATGGATTTAATTCAAGCCATCAATGAGTATATCTTCAACATGGTAGAAGCCGTACCAGGAATGAAAATTTTATTATTGGATAAAGATACGGTAGGTTTACTAACTATAGTTAAACTTATGTTTACTCCATTGATAGACAAGCTATGTTAGTACCGTGATTACGCAATCGAATTTATTATCTAAAGAAGTCTACCTTATTGATTTAATAGACCGAATGGATAGTGAAAAATTAGTTCATCTTAAATGTATCACATTCTTGAGACCAAACAATAAGAGTGTTTCTAATTTAACTCAAGAATTGAAAAACCCTAGGTTCTCGGAGTATCATTTAAGTAAGATTGAATCATCATTTTATGAAAAAGAATCAATTAATAATTAGATTTTAGTAATATCATAAAAAAAGCATCCTTAGAAACTTTAGCTGAAGCAGATGAAAATGAAAGTGTTAAAGTAGTTAAAGTAAGCAACATTTTGACTTTATTTAATTCCAATGTATAACTTTTTTACAGGAAGTATTTGCTGATTTTATAGCCATCAACTCTCATTTATTTTCCTTAAATATTAATACAAAAGAATACCAATTATTTAATAACTACAATTTTGACCAATTTGATAGTTCCACATTACAACGCTCAACCGAAGGTATAATCTCTGTTTTATTAACACTAAAGAAAAGGCCATTGATACGTTATGATGCTTACTCAAAGTTGTCAAAAACATTGGCTGAAGAGGTACAAAATCAAATAGACAAAGAAAACCAACTATTTCGATTCCCTGCAGAAGATTCACCACCATTATTATTAATTTTAGACCGTAAAAGTGATCCAATAACCCCGCTTTTAATGCAATGGACTTATCAAGCCATGATTCACGAACTTTTGACAATCAACAATGGTCGAGTAGACATGAGTTCTACCCCAGATATATCAAAAGATCTAAAAGAAATTGTATTAAACATTCAACAGGACCCGTTTTATAACTCAAACTTATACATGAATTTCGGGGATTTGGGAGCGAACATTAAAAAATACGTAGATGAGTATCAAGTAAAAACAAAGAATCAATCCAAAATCGAAAGTATTGCGGACATGAAAAGGTTTGTGGAAGAATATCCAGAATTTAGAAAATTGGCAGGAAATGTGTCAAAGCATGTGGCTTTAGTATCTGAATTATCAAGGTTAGTGGGTATTTTTAAACTTTTGGAAGTTTCAGAGTTAGAACAATCTTTGGCCTGTAATGATCAACATAATGTGGATTTTAAGGTACAGGAATTAATACCCCCTAATTTACTTCCAGGCTTAACGTTTACATTTAGAATATTATTAAGCTTATCCAGGACAAAAAAATTGGTGACTCATATAAACTTAAGTTGGCCATATTGTATTGTTTAAGATATGAGAAATCACCTTCACTTAATGCTCAACAGTTATTTGCTGAAATGAAAAGTAATGGTGTCTCGGATGCTAACTTGAAGGTAAATAGTTTATTAAATCTACTAATAAATCCTAATAGAAAATAGGTCATTGATAAAGTGATGGAATATGGGGGCTATGATCAACGTCAAAACGATCTATATGGAGATTCCAATTTGTTTTCTAAGGGGAGAAATGTAATTAAAGGATTAAAGGTAAATTAGTCTCACTACTATTATCATAGATAGCCATTTATATTTATACTCGTATTAGGGAGTTGAAAACGTGTATACTCAACATGTGCCATTATTATACCATCAATTAGAAGATTTAGTCAAAGGCAAATTAAAAGAAGCTCAGTTTCCATTTATTAAACAGAGTAGTAAATTGATGTAAGTAAATTTGAAGCATATAGATATTTTACTTAATAATGACTTTTAGACCTCAAGATGTTATAATTTATCAAGTTGGAGGCACCACGTATCAAGAAGCTCATTTTGTAAGTCAATTTAATCAACAAAATCCTGGATTCAGAGTGGTGCTTGGTGGATCAGATATTATTAATTCGGAAATGTTTTTGAAAATGATTTATGGAGATAAAATTTAAAGGGGTTAGTTTTTTGTTTTGTATTCTTAGCTTTATAATACGAACTTGTTATTCTATTTATAATCTAAGCTACAAAAGTCAAGATAATTTTAAAGTCAATTGTTTTATATAAAAAATAGCATATTTGTTTAATATTTAATTATAGTTTAATATTTAATTATAGTTTTAGTAGAAAAACGGAGTTTGTGTATTGTTTATAATTTTAAATTTGAATACAGTATAAGAAATAATCATATTTGTTTAATTTGTAAAACTAAGCTTTATTAAAATAATTTGATATAAAATAATAGTTTTTATAATATACCAGTCCCTATATTTTGATTCTTTATTTCTTATTTTTATAATATATTAACATTATAAATCGTAACAATAAACTTATAAGTTTGTTAGAATAAACACTGTTTATAGCTTGAAAACCCCCTTGCTTAGAGTGTGGCTAATTTGTTTTAATTTATTTTTGTCTTTTAACTCACGATAATATTTTTAACTATATCTTTTGGCCTTATATAAAACGGCAAAATAATTCGACTATTTACCTGATATAATATTAGAAGAAATATTCAACCTACTAAGTTTAGATGAATTAATGAGTCTATGCTTTTTAAATAACTGTTTATACTATAGTAAAACTAAGTTTGAGAAATTTCAGGATTTGATTGATGAAAATGGATCCTTGATGAGCCATATGAATGTAGAGGATAAGCAAAAGCCCTATATAAGTCTAAATTCAGAAGAATACTATGATCCAGACATAAAAGAAGAGTATTCTAATTCGGATGAATATGAAACTATGTATAAAAGTGAAAATTCAGATGATGAAAATATAGATGATGAAAGTAAAGTTAAACTAATACAAATAGAGTCTCATTGTTTAAACATCATGTCTATATGCTGTACAACTCATGATATTAACAAGATCATTGTTCATAACTCGTTATCAAAACTAAAAAAGATGCCAATAACTTGTCTTAAACCTAACTAACCATTAAAAAAGATATTAAGTGTATTTAAAACCCATTTAAGTCAAATTGAAGTACTTGAAGTCAAAGTGGGTATAAGCATTAAAGACACTATTAAATATTTAAATCCCGATAAGCTTAATTCATCTAAAATACCTTCTTATTGTATGATAGATCTTAATGGATTAGACATTATAAAACTGAGCTTCAATATCCTAGAAGTATTACACTTGGTAGCAAAGTCAACCATTTTTGTAGCCATTAAACTCGCCCCTAGCCTAAATTCTATTTCTATTTTAAATTGTTAATTGACGGACATTTCAAGAATGATCTTGATACTGATTCTTTTGGAGACCTGGCAAAATTCAAAAGTATATGATTAAAAAATTTATCAAAAATAATAATAAAGAAAATGAGATAAAATTGTTGGAAGGTAATGATATCCGAATTTTAGGACACTTTGAATCAAGTTTTGTTTTCAGTCTAATTTCATAAATTTTTCTACTTTAAAAGAAACCTATATTGAAAATTTATCGAAAGAGTTATTAAGGTCAGTTCATAAAGTACCAACTATTCAATCTATATGCTGTGACTATTTGATAGTAAAAATAAAAGTAATTCCTAAAAGGAATGGACTTTACTACGATATAGTTATGTAAAGCGATTCCAAGTCAGATGTTTACTTAAATCAAAAGATGACTTCTTGTGTATCTTGTTTTTGTTCCCAAACCTTGAAGTTTTTAAAAGTGGGTATTTCAGTTTTCACTCTGACACAAGCATTCAGATTGAATACCAACTTAGACCATCGTTATTATTGATTGAACCCATCAAGGGCGGTATATATGAAGAAATAGGCGATGATAACCCAGAGAATATTCCAGTATTGAACTGGATGAAGTTATAGTAAACTAACTATTAATCGACTATATTTTTAATATACTGCGATAATAAATACTAAATAAGCTTCATGAGTCTACAGTTAGACTATTTTATTTATCAACTGGGGATTTAACATTGTCTGTTTAAAATATGTGCATTACCAATGTATTAACATACTTTGACTAATACCACCACTTTGAAGAGAAATTTTGGGATTTATGATATTATATTAATTTTGCTATTTTTCAACTATAATCTATACTTTAATATAACATATTAATAATAGATAGTAATAATTTATTGAAAAAAATTACAAAGAAACATGAAGCCAGGGTTTTAAATTTTGTTCCTCATAGTGCAAGATAAGAATTATAAGATGACAGAGTTATAGTATATAAAAAATAAAATAGTAAATACTATTATTATCAAAATACAAAAAAACAAAATGAAATTCAGTCTTATTCTTTTACTTGCTACCATTGCCCCAATCCTTGGTTTTGGTTTATTTCACAAAAAATAGTATACATAATATGAAAACAAGTCCTATTATGACCATGGGGCTGGTGACCGATTCCAAAACTTTAGAAACTTTAGAAACTTTAGAAACTTTGTTGAGCGCTTAGATGGAATTTGACGTAAAGAACACGTAATTTATAATAGTGTAAATAATTGGATTTTATACTTGTGTTCAAAAACAATATATCCATCTTCGATGTAGGCTAAAAGCCCATTGTTAATAGCGGGCTTAAGGTAAAGTACTATGTAATTGTCCTTAACGTCGAGTGACTTAATGTATTAAACATAAGTACCGTATTTTTTTTAAACATCTAGTCAAAATTGCATTTAATTTAAGTTATAGTATTTTTTAGCATTATGTTATAAGCTGAAAGTATAAGTTTATCTTATACCTATAAATTTGATTAAATTCCATTAAATTCAAGTTCCAACTCAAAATAGGTTTAAATCAAAGAAAAAATGATTACTTCCTATTTCATCTGTTGATTGAAAATATATTGGAATAAACCCTTTAACATTTCTTTCAATGGGAGAGATATTACAACTATACCTTATATAATCTTAACATTACAATATAGTTCACTTGTTTAAATGTTTTTTTAAATTAAGAATAATCTGTGATATTTTACTTCAGTAGCAAAAGGAGTAAAAGGCTAAAGTTGTCCAAAGCAAGGTAACGTAAGGTAATCTAAGATAAGGATCCTTAAATTTAACCAGAACTGATAAGAATATGGGTGATAGTAGATGCAAGAGGACCAAATTATAAAATTTATGAGTTTTTTTTGGGAAAGTATAAATATTTTAATTCAAACCATTAATAAATTGAAATACAGTTTTTTTAAAAGTGAGTTAATTTTCAAGAAAAAAATAGTTTGATATAATAAATTTTGTTTAAGATATGGGATTTTGATTTATTTAAAAAACCATTGATTCTTTTCAATAATATATTATCACACAAAGCAGAAATAGCTATTAACTATATAAAACAAACAGTAAAAAACATAGGTTTTAAATAAACAAACCTAAGTAATTAACTAAAGATAAAGCTGCAATCCAATTCAGTTTTTTGATTATATATAAGAAATTGAAATTTCACTTTTTTAAATCCTACATTTACATAACCTTGTATCTTAAATTTAATATATTTTAAGCTTTCTTATAAATTATTTATTATTTAAAATGACACTCTAATTCGATTGTTTATCTAATATCTTATTAGAAGAGATATTTGAATTACTAGATCCATATGGATTAATTGGGCTTTGTTTTTTAAATAAATATTTGGGGATGTATTTTTTTAAGAATTTTACTAACAAACTTTCCGCTCAAATAGCGCTTAAAAAATGAAAAAAGTAATGAAATCAAAAAGAACATCCCCATTTATTCAAGACTATTAACAGAGTTATCCAACGAAATATAACTTATTTATGCTATACCGGTTCCTTTAGTAGTGAATTTTGACAAGAATTTATTACAGAAAATCAACTACTGATGAAGCATTTATATGTGAGGAAAAATATCCACAATCAGAAATTTGTTCTGATTCTAATTTAGATGAAGATGGAAGAGCTCAAGTATAAGTGTATGTGGATGTATTTTTTTGTTTAAGAATTTTACTACAATTTTTCCACTCAAATAGTGCTTAAAAAATGGAAAGATAATGAAACTAAAAAAAACAGCCCCGTATATTATTATAGAATCATGTATGAAAATAAAACCGATTTATCAGGTTGTTATGCTAATATTGTATCTATAAACTATATTAGTTACAAGGATGTTAATGATAGCTTTGAACACAAATGATCAATTAAAACACTTAAAGTTGAGGCAGATAATGTAACTATTAACAAATGTAAAATCTGGTGCTCAGGGTTTGGAGTCAAGAACAGCTATTGCTGGGTTGACTACACTATAAGTCGAAAGGTCTTGGTTTATGTGACTAAGATAGACTTGGATTATGAGAAATAGCACGTAATAGGTTACAAGCTATATAAGACAAATAGAATAGACAATACTAATGTGAAATCTATGTAAAATCTACGTAAAATACTATTAAGAAAACTTAGTGGCTTTATTAAATGTTCGAGATATCAGGGATTAATTCAGCTAAAAAGCCTCGAACTACTATACTCTGTAAACTCTTTTATACTCTAAAAAGTATAAATATCAAAATGAGAAGATAATATTCTTTTGGATGGAACTAGAAATTCTCATAACAAATCAAAATAAGAACATGGGATTGATTTCTTTTGAACTCGAGAACACAACAGCTTAGGGGATTGTTATGTTATAATTAACCATGGGACTGACAAAGCGATATTTCACAGTTATTACTCCTAATGAATTTTATAGTATAGCTAATATGTTTCTTTGTCTTTATCTCGAGACTTTGAAGTTAAAGTTCATAAAAATTTCGGCTTGATATAAGAATACAGGTTGAATACTAACTTACTACTCTTTTATTGCCTATTGCTCCTATCCCAGAAGATATAAAGATAAAGATAAATATTGATAATTTATTAGAAAGTATTCCAATGCTGAGTTAAATGAAGTTAGAATAAATTACTTACCAATTCATTAATCTTTTAATCTATTACAACTGAAAATAAGTTAATACTATGGATTTAACCTATGAACTACTTTATTTATTATAGCTTTGGTGGATTTTTTAATACATTAATTATTTTTTGCTATTCTTAATAAATTTAATATCTTTAGATTAAATTTCAATTTCTTTTTAATAAAGGATTTATATATATATATATTAAATATAAATTAAATCGATTTATTTATTAAAGTTATTTTTTATCAAAAATCATTGTTTAAAAATTTTCTAACCTTTTAATATTCTGCTAGTTTAAATACCTAGGATACTGAGCCTATTTCCTGCTACTTTTGTTATAACTTTTTCAGCTATTGATTTTAAATATTTTTTAAACTTAAAACTTTATTTTCATTTGTTTTTGATCTAATTTTTCATTATCGTTATTTTTCATTATTATCAGTGTTGTTTTTGTTTTTATTACAGCTTGCCATATTACAAGGAGTTTTAAATCCCCCACCACCATCTTAAAAACCTTGAAGTTTTTTATTGTTCTTTGCAAAATGTTTATTATTAATAAACTTGCTTTCTTAGTTTGATATAAAAAGCATTAGTTTTTTAATTGCCTATTAAATTTATATTAACTTTCAACTTTTCATTACTCAAATAGTTCATTCTTCAAATACATTCCTTTTGCAGAAATCTTGGCCTTTTTCCTTTTACTTTTTTTAACCACTAATTTATAATAAATACTATAGGTTCTAATCTAATTCAAAATACCTAAGGGGCAAGTATTAACTATTTGAGGTATATTAATAAATTTTGAGTAATGATATCAGTAAATCGATAAGATGGGGGACTAGCTCAGATGGTAGAGCGCTCGCTTAGCATGCGAGAGGCACCGGGATCGATTCCCGGGTTCTCCATAAAACGAGATTATTATTTTTTGATACTGATGAGTAGAAATACAAATACCCTCTAGAGATCAAAAGTAAATATTTGGGGATGTGTTTTTATATTTAAGAATTTTACTAACAAATTTTCCGCTTAAATAGTGCTTAAAAGATGTAAAAGTAATGAAGTCAAAAAAAATACCTCCCATTTGTTGGTTGCTATCTTTTATCAAAATATATTCTTAATAAATTAGTTTATTTAAACCAGATAAATGAAGGTTTTGCCATTTTTATTATAGATAATAAAAACTTAGATTATATAATAAAATGAATAACAATATTTGATAAAATATAATTTAATTTTATATTTTGAGTTCAACTTAATGTTGATTCAAACTAGCATTTTTATTTTTTCTAATATAAAAAAAATAAATTATAGATAATAATATAAAAAACAGCCCAGTGGCAAGACCAGTGACACCTCCTAACATAGCACCATACTTACCTGGATCTCTAAAGATATATGTTTGATTTAGATTTATATTGGAATGAGTTACTTTATTCATATTATATAAATCAATTACTTGAATTTGATTGATTATATTGCCAATTTCATCAGTACCAGATGTGTAGATGAGATAATTATTAAAGGTTAATAAACAGGGATTTTCAAATGAAATAAGATTGTTAATGGGTATGGGCTCCGATACTAATGTACCTTTACTTAATCTAAGTAAATAAATTACAGACTCTTTTTGTTTACCACCAAGTAAATAGAGATTAGTTGAATCTGATAATAAAGAAGGATTAAGTATATCGATATCTTTGAAATCAGTTATTAATTCGTATTGTGGTTTATCAATAGACTTAATAATTGCTTTTGAATATCCTACTTGTTTTCCATTCATATCATATCCTCCTAAACTCATAATTAAACCTTGATTCTTAATATAAACTAATTTGCTATCAAATGGAAAGTCTACTTCATCTGTTTTATTACTAAATTTCAATGCAGTTAAATCAAATATAAATAATTTCTTGTTTTTAACTTGTTTTTTGTTTTTTGTTATTGATTTCCCACCAAATATATAAACACAATTTTTATTATCATCTTTTATTAACTGTAATCCTTCTAATTCATTAATATCATTATTATTAAATAATTTTTTAAATTCTTCTGATTGTTCTCTCATTAATTTCCATTCTAATGTATTAATATCTAATGCTAATAGTTGTAATTTTTTACCGCTAAAAAATAATACTTTACTTTCTTCAGCTAAGGTAACGAATCCTCCATCATAATCCATAGGTGATGATATAGTCGGTTTATAATCCCATTTGATATTAATTGAAGTTAAATTTACATCTTGAGTTAAATCACTCATTAATATTTTACTAAAT
This sequence comes from Batkoa obscura, assembly GCA_030770535.1. Taxonomy (NCBI): domain Eukaryota; kingdom Fungi; phylum Entomophthoromycota; class Entomophthoromycetes; order Entomophthorales; family Batkoaceae; genus Batkoa; species Batkoa obscura. Next base: position 892,209 of record JASVEC010000019.1, read on the forward strand.
GCTGCTGATTTTCTTGAATTCGTTGAGACACTACCCCCAATGAGGTAGGCTTTACCAGATATTAGATCGCAATGAAAACTGTTTTTGGAGAAAATAAAAGGAAGAAAGAAATAGATTAGAGTTACTATTAACATTATTTTAAATAAAAAAACTTAATTATAAAGAAGTAATAAAAGTATTTTTTTTCATTATTGTTTTTTTAGTTTATAAAATTTATTAGAACTATTAATTTATTAATATTGAAAATATTACCTTTTTAATGGAATTTCGACTATAAATGTTAAAAACAATTTTTATTAGTCTAAGTGAAAATTATGTTAATAAAATAATTAAAAGATGTTATTGATTACGAAAAGTAAATCAAGTGATATATGTTGAACAAAGGACATATTACGATTAATAACTAAATCTAATAAACTTTAAAGTCTTCTATTTAATTATTTTATTTTATACAATATTCTAATATAAAGTTAAGTCACTTTCTATACTTATTGTAATAGAAACTTATATCAAAGTATAAGAAAATAAGAATAAAATAGTTAGTTTATTAAAAAGATGATATTAAATAAAATTTAACTTACTTATTAATTACTTTAATTGTATCAATAAATATATAATAAAAAATGGCAATAAAAATTAGTTAATAAAATTAGTCTCATATTTAATAACAATAATAATACACTCTTCTAAACTTTAAACTTGAATCTTTAAAACTTCGATAATTCTTTTAACTCCAACTAACCAACGCGTATGAATTCCATCAGCTTGAAGTAGTACCTTAGCATGTAAATCAAGAGCAGCTTTAAACTCTTTTTCCATTAACTTATGAATAATATTTGACAACATCATTAACACTTCATTAGATACTTCTTTTGAATTTTTAAACGCTTCTAATCTCATATTAATATCTCTAATTTTATTTTTTTCCATTATAGATAATGAGTTGATATCAATACTATTAATGAGTTGAGTTAATTTAGTATAACATTCAAATTGAGTATATTGAATCTCAGAATTAATATCTTTATTTTGATTCTTTTTTAATAAGATTGATTTAGGAGCATCATTCCAATGTCCTGAAGCTGCATGATTAGCACCTAAGAAGTCAGTATAAGTCATTATTAATATAAAATTATTAAAATAATAAAAACAGTTTGAATCATTAAAAGAAAAAATTTTGTTTAAATATACTTCAATTTAAGTTACACCACTTAGTTGTTAAGATTCATCTTTATTAAAATATATTAATGAATATGCTTGGCGAAAATTGATTGGTTTAAAATGAACATTAAATTTTAGATTGTTATTAGATCAACTAAGATTAACTAAAAAGAAAAAAAAGAATATTGATTAACCAAAAAGAATTTCATAGTTTATCATTTTTGTTGAATTTCAATTGAATTTATTACTCAATTACAATGTCTTTGTATAATTGTATGAACTACATTTTTTATTTAAAGATAATAATGCTTTCTCTGGTGAATTCAAATCTGAATCAATGTAAGTTAATTGAGTATCAAAATTAATTTTACTATTTACTTCTTTTTCATTATAAATCCATAATAACTCATCTAAATATTCAGGTGGCTTATAATTATACTTATTATTTCTATTGATTTTCTTTTTATATTTAATATAAAATATAGTACTAAATATTATTATTATTATTAATAAACTTATTGATATTCCTAATATTGTATTTATTATTGAATTACTATTGATTTCTTGTGTTGATTTTATATTATTATTATTATTATTATTATTATTTGTTAAGTGAGTTTCATCAATTATATTATCAACTAACTTTCCCTCCTTTAAATTGATGATTTGAATATCTGTATTATATTCTTCTTTGTTTTTTCCAAAAGAGACTATTAAATGTTCATTATAACCTATTAAACAAGCATCCTCATATACTTTTAATTCATTAATATTAATTTTTTCCCACTCAAAGATTGAAGTTTTAAGTTTATAAATACTATTATCATTATTATTACTATTATTTATAATATAAACATCATCTTTATAATCTGTTATTAAGAATTTACTTAAGCTAGATGGTATTATACCTGAAGTTGATTTTGTAATTAAATTCATTATATCTAATGATATTAAATTTAATTGATTATTTTTATATTTAATTTGATTTTCTTTTTCTCCACCAATTATAATAATCATTGATTTTAAATAAGTAGCTTCACCATTAATACCAATAATTTCATTGAAATTTCTTTTATCCCAAGTTGATTTGTTTATATTATAAATAAATATATCTTTATTATAAATATTATTTTTAAATTTACCACCAAATAAATAGATCATATCATTATCTCTATCTTTTACTAAATAAGGATTTATTAATGAATCATTATTATTTAATACTTTATTCAAACTTAATTTCATTTGAGTATCTTTAATCCAGGTATTCGATTGAATATTATACATGATAAATTCATTTTCTGTATTTATATCTTGTTCTCTTAACATCAAAATCATTGTTTTATTATATTGTATTATATTAGAATATATTTTATTATTAAATAAACTGTTATTATCTATTTTGTCCCATTTTAATTGTTCAGCTTGCTTTAACTTCATCTCATAAACATGTTTATTCATCTCTTCTTTTCCTCTATTAAATACCTTTCCACCAAAATAATAAACCGTATCCTTCATTAATATACATTTACCATTATATAACTTGGGATTATTATTGATTGTCGCTAAGGTCCAGCTTAAACTTAATAGTAAGATGAAATAAAACATGAACTAATTAAAAGTATTTAATTATTAAAAACATAAAGCTTTGATAAAAGTGGCTTATTTTTGATATTTTTTTACTTTAAAATTGAGCCAATCAATTCGCTTTTATCTGTAATAATAACTGTTCACTTTTAAATAGATAGTTTATTAAAAAAGATTATTTAGTTTTATTTGGTTGATTTAATTGGCTTTTTTAAAAGTCTAATCCTTAAGTTAATAATATATAATTGAGTATTTTTTTATAATGTGATATAATGGTAATTAATTTATTGACTATTTTTTATTATTGTTAATTTTATTTTACTAACTATAATAAAATAATTAAACATATAAATCAATAAGCTTTATAAACTATTAATAAGCAAAAATTAATTATAAAAGTTTAATATTCTTGTATTTATTATGCTTTGAATTTTATAAAATTTCATTACTTGTGTTATTAAAATTAGAAAAAAATTGTCTAGATATGTTATAAAGTTTGATCTTCAAAGTACTTGCTACTTGCTTATGAGAGCAAAAATATAAATCTAAGATATGGGGATGTATTTTTGTGTTTAAGAATTTTGTTAGCAAATTTTCCGCTTAGATAGCGCTGAAAAAATGAAGTTAAAAAAGACACTCCCCATATCTTAATCTTGGAGAACCCGGGCATCGATCCCGGTGCCTCTCGCATGCTAAGCGAGCGCTCTACCATCTGAGCTAGTTCCCCATCTTATCGATCTGTTAGTCAATTACAAGGCAATTTACTAATATACTGTTAAACTTTACAAACTTGAGATAGTTGGAGTAATATAATATAAATCAATCATAAAACAACCTATTCACTTCTATATTTATAAAAGCCAGAAATTACTAGCTGTAATGATAGATGTTTATTAAAAAACTTATTTTAATTGAATCTTTTGTAATGGTACGGTTGTTATTTATTTGAACTATAAAGCTATTTTACAGTTAACTTAATATAATAAAAATAAAAATATTTAAAATATTAGATTATAATTTACTTTTAAATTTAAATGAATATATCAGATTTTTATTTTTGTTTATTTTATCAAATTCATATTATTTAATGATTACTGTACTTAATTAATTAGTTTAATATTAGTTATTATCAAACTGGTATTAAATGATTTACTAGATTTTAATTTTAATTTTTATATAACACTTTAATTGCACTTTTTTTCTGATACTATTTAACCTTGTTTAATTATAAAAAGCTTTTATCATCTACTGTTTAAAATATATTTTAGATAGTTTATTTTTATTCAATACTAATTTTAATATTGAAATGTTTTTTCTTTTATGAGCCCACTTTCTAAACCTAAAAGTTAATTAAATTATTTTTTTAGAGGGTGGTAGCCTTAAATACTTTATTAATAACATAAAATATAGATCAATAAACATATAAGATGATTGCTTTTAAATAACTAAATCTCTTTAAGATAAGACTTAGTTCAATTAATTATTATCTTTGAAAAAGCAGATAGGAAAAACTATATCTGATTCACTTCTTTCTTAAAGCTTTTATGAATTTAAATAGTAATAAGTTTGAATAAAGAAGAAAGATTACTAGATAGGCCAGACTATAAAGTGGTAATTTTTTTATCTATGACTCAAACCTTAATACAAAGAATGAAAGCTTTTAAAGTAAAGAGTATTGTTTTAGAGACTAAGATAACATTCAAAAAAGTGGCTTAAAGAAAAAGAGATAGCGGTAGACAATGTATTAATTTAATATTATCAAAATTAATAATCATAATCGTTACGGTTATAAATCAAACGAATAATTTGGTGATAAATTAAATTTTTTGGTAAACTGAGACATTATATTTATAAACATTAATGAATTATTAAATATATGATGTTTCTCACTATCCTCTTTAAACCAATTTAACATTTCTTTAAGTTTCAAATAAACTTGCTCAAGAATGTTGGGATCAAATGCCTTATTTGCTAATGAATTAAAATAAAATGCACATGTAGGGATACAATCAAGGGCACTATTTATTAAGTGATAAACATAGCCTTCCTTCCTTTTTTTGTTAAATAAAGTTGAAAATAAGTTATATATATCATCCGCTGCTTGTAATCCTATTTCCCAAAGCCAATCTTCTAGCAAATCATGTTTGAACGGATTGAGATGAGATATAGGATCAGCTAGATATAATTTACCATTTAATAATAGTAAATAACCACAAGAACCAAAAGTGGGTTTTGTATCGGGTTGAGGTAAACCAAAATTGGAAATTTCGTTGATTTGATTTTTAGTTAATAGATTATAAACTTTATAACTAGAAGGAGTATTTTTTAAAGCGGTCTCAATTGCTATTAATAACTTAATTAACTCATCTTTCTTAAAATAAAACTCTTCAATTGAATTGATTGTTTTGACACTATTTATTAAATGTTCATTGTTAATTTGAGACTGTAATAATTGTAAATGAAATGTTATACATTTAGAATAATAAATCATCTCTGTATCATTACTTTTATCCTTATAATTCATCATAGAATTGAATTTTTGAATATTATAAGATATATTATTTTGAGAATGTCTCGACATAGTTGGTAAACAAATAGCTTTATTGTTTACATGATTAAATGAAGATACTTTTACTTCTTTTATAATAGGTAATCCTACTCCTTCTTCACCTAATAAAATTAATTGAAATAATAATAATAACTCCCAAAGTTTCTTATAAGAATTTGAATATTTAAAGATACCATTATTAATATCAACTATTAAACTATTTGTAATATCATTAATCCCTAGTATATAAGCCATCTTAGTAGCATTTGAAAGGTAGTAAGCTGCTTTTTTGAAATCATTTTTGAAGATTAATTCACCAACAATTAAAGTAATAGCAAATAAATTTGAAATATTTGGGTTACTATAACATTCAATAAGTCTTTGTTCAATATTTCTTATCTTGAAATGAAATTTTAGTTCAGAATTCATTAAGCTACTAATAGATTCTAATAACATTTGTTTTAACAAACTTTCTCCTTTATCCTTTAGTATTCCTTCTATTTCATCTTGAGAAAACCAGAGTCCATTTTTATCTAAATGAAAACTATAAATATCTACAAAACTTCTTATTAACTCGGATGGTTTCTTTCCATCCACTTTGATTGGAGAAATAGATAAATCTAAACTGGGATTTGAAATATAGTTAGTATGTAGCCAGTTTAATGTGTCAGTTGTGTTTGGATTTAATAGTGAACTATAATAATTTAACCCACTGTTAATTTCCATATTAAAATGATTCACTTCTTTATAATACACTTCTTTATTCGCTTTTCGTCTAACTTCTCTCTTCAATTCTTCTAATTTATTGTTTCTGGATATACAAACTAGACTCCATCGGATATATTCTAATAGTAGAGCTTTATTGGGTTTCGCTTGTTTATCGTTGCCATTATCATTTAATTTCGACAGACAAGTTAACAACTCATTCTCTAATGAGGTTATTCTCTCATGGGCCTTTGTTAAGTAAGTTTTATTATCTTTTAAAGTTTTGGCTGTTAAGTGAGTCATAAAGCAATCAGTTGTATAAAAAAATTAACTAAAATTTATAAAATAGCAGTTTTATATTTGTTGAATTTTATCGATGTGTTACATAATTGTAATTAATAATTTAATAATTTATTTTTTTATAACCCTTAAAATTCCAAACCTTACAGTTTATCAAATAAGAACTATCACATGGCAGTCACTAGCTTTTAATGAATGAACTGTATAATTTGGAATGTAAAGAGCTCTAATGTTTCTTTTTATAACTCTTCTTCTCAGCGGGTCGAAATAGAGATCTAAATTGCCCATTTTTATCAATTTCAAATAAGTTACCAATTTAAATTTAAGGCTATTAGATGATTACTTTTAAGGACTGACATCTATCAATATTCATAATGATATTATGAACGATAATAAATAAAACTGCTTTTTTGAATAAAAACCAGGAACACGAGTGCTAATTTTATAGCTATTTTATCTATAAAGTTGAATTTATCAGGTCTATAGCTAGAAATGAGATAAAGGAATGTTTAAGAAAAACGGTAATTTAGGCTAATCATTCAAAACTTAGTAGATAGTAGGAAAGCAATAGTTATATCTAAAAAGCACTATTAAAGCTAATGCAAATGAATTCGATCATCTTACAGTCATGAATGAACCAAGTTATATAGTATTCATAGCTACATTGAATTATAAACATAATAAATTACTAACTTACTGTAACTTCATACAGTTTAACACCAGAATGTTTTTTAATGAATGCCAATGTTTATCTTTGTATAATTATCTTCTAAGGTAGGTGTCGTAGCTAAAAACAAGTATTAAATTAATGCTCAATTAGCGTATTCATGGTATGTTCAAGATTGAAATAACTACTTTTAATAACCCTGAGGTTCAAATTTGCAGATTTATCTATTAATTGAATACTTTTTAGTTTCATCAAGTCTCTAAAGTAATCAATAAAGTAATCATTTAAATGCCCTTTGATTAATAACTCTAAATTAGAATTAAAATTTAGACTGGAATTGAAATCATTAGTTGTAAAGATACTTGAAGTTGAAGTTAAATGTAATATTTTCAACTTTTTAAACTGGCTTTTAATAACATCTATTCCATTAATATAAAAGGAAGAATTGAAAACCAATTTGAGTAACTTTAATCTATTTGGACTTAGATATTGAATAACTTCTTCAATATTTATGCGACTAGTCTTAAATTCAAATAATTCAAGTTAATTTAGATAATCTCTAAATTATTAGTGACTGTCTATAATTTATAGAATTGATGACTATTTTCTTTGTTTGGCAAATTAATATTGCTATCATTCTTATAATTATATAATTATAACTACTATAATTTATAGATATAACATTTGAACAATAATTTGTCAATTGAATTTTGTTTTCATGTATACATAAATGCTTCATCAAAGTCTCATTTTGTTTGATAAACTTTTGATATTTACTGAACCTAGATTCACTGTAGTGTGAATAAGCTAAGTTCCATTTGATAATCCTATTTACTATCTCAAATAAATATTTAGAAAATGTAAATCCACCAATTTATTTGGCTGAATCAATTGTAACTGAATTTAATTGGGTATTTGATTTGTGACTTTCTTTTTTATAATTCAGTTTGTGATCAATAATTCTTTAAGTCCTTTCATTTATAGTAAACCGTTTCGTTATAGTAATGTTTTTAGAATAAATAAATTATCTGCCACGATTTGTTTGATAATCGTCACTTTTTCTTGAACTACAGTTTGCATATATATTTTTGACATATGTGTGATACTATAACTTGTTCAAGTCTTGTATATTTCATAGTATCTCTTAACAAAAGTTAATTCACTTTCTAAAAGCAGTAGATACTTATAAGAATGTAGCTGATTTAAAAGACATATTACAAGTTAATAAATATTTATATTAAACTAATAGTTTTTAAAATGACAAGCATTAAATTAAAACTAGAGTGGCTCAAAGAATAGTTACAAGCATTTAAGTGTAAATAATCTATGACAACTACGATTTTAACTAATAGCAACTTGAATTTAATTATTACTGGTTTAAGTTTAAATTTCTCTTAACATAAATTTTCTTCTTTTATATAGCGTTCTATTAATAGTTTTTTGTTGACAGTTTTTGACTTTATTTAACTATAGAATGATATATATAACTTTTACTGTTCAAATTGCACCTCAAGTGTTTCATTCCCGTACAATTTGTAAATAATATAATAATTATAATAATCGTTCTTTTTCTTTATATACTATAGTCCTGTTCTACTTGTAGCTGTTGCTTTATAAAAATAGAGAAAACACCATATAATGTTACTTTCTTTGGAAATGTAGTATACTAAATTACTACTATTTATTTTACATTGGTCATAAAATTAGTTTTATAGCCAAAAGGTAGTAACTTTAGTGTAGCTATTATGAATCAAAAGGTTTTTTCTTGAAGTGAGGATACTATAAATTAAGACATATTTAAACACTCATATAACATTAAATTATCTATATGTACCTTATAGGTCATAGAAACAAGGCTTCTAAGCTTTAAACTAAAAACTTTAATTGGAATTTCATGACAGATTAATCTAGTGTAAAGTTTATATTTGGATATCTAATGGTTAAAAGATGGAGTAGTACTAAAAAACAATTGTGTATGTTTATTTCAAAGGTATCTACAACTTTGTCTAAGATCCTTACGCTTTCAATGATAGTGCATAAATGAGTAGATTTAAAAGCTTATAGATATAAATATAAACATAAATAATTTTGCAGTTTGATTTAGATTTAAATCTACAAAATTCGTATATGAATGTTTTTATGATATATCTTGTTTATCATGAACTACAAAATTTAGAACTTTTTATAATGCAAATGTTGAAAAAAAGATAGGTTTGGAGTATTTATGCTAATTTACAAATTTTGCAAGAGCTCAAAAAATAGATCGATTTATGGTTTGGTCAATTATGTTCTTGAACTTAAATTTATTAATCACACAAGCTAACACCTTCAATATCATATAAAGATTTGTATTCGATGGGCCAAAATGAAGAACTAAAAATTTATAAAGAGTCATATAAATTTAAAGCTATTAAAAGAATCAATGAAATTGAAAAGGAGCTAACAAATTTTTTTTCTAGTATAAAGAGTAGCATACTGGCCTATCCGACTAATGAGTTTAGTGGTTTAATAAAAAGCTATCTAAAATGGACAAAGGAGTGTTTGGATAGGAAAAAAAGTTTAAAGGAATTGATGGATCGACCAAACCAAAGTCAGCTACAGAAAAAGAAATGTCGAAATGCAGAATTAAAATTTATAACTTATTTTGAAAATGGTATATCGTACTATACAAAGGCAATAAAAAATAGTCAAAAGATGATGCTTATGAGCAATTGCATATGTTCTTCTCCAGAAAGAGAGTTATATATCACTCCAAATAAAATAGACGGGTTAATGCCTTCGGAGCTTTTGGTATGCTTTATTAATATTTATTATCAATATTTGGACCCAGATGAGCTGTGGCTTACAGCTCCAGTATTGGAAAATATATTTAGAAAAAAAGAACCAAGTTTATTAAAATCTATTCTTATGCAATCAATATTGAGTTTGATTGAACTTCCAAAGGAGTATGAACAAATATTGCTTAATAGCACTAAAAACATTCAAAATATGATGGCTCAAAGCTATAATGATCCAACATTAGATGATGTGATTGCAATTATTTTAATTTCTGGAGAATATTTGTATACAAATAATTATTCACTAGCCAGTATATATTTAGGACAGGCAATAAGGATGGGACAAATGTTACAAATATTACCGGAAGAAAGAGAAAATACGGATTCATTCACAAAAAACAAGTTTGAAGATTCATTAAAAGATAAGTTATGGGAACTTATTGTGATTTTTTATATTAGTCTATCGTACTTACCTGGATACCCTTTAATTCTAAAATATAGCAGAGTAACTCCTTTGAGCCATGTTAGAGATAAAACAATTAGTTTACCTACTATGCCTAGATTGGGTATCAATAAAATCAAAAAGATAGATTTGAAAGATATGTTAAAAAGTATCAATACAAGTACTATGGTCCCTAATATTAATAATACTAAGTCTTTTGAGTTATCTTATTATTCAAGAGCAATAGCTTGTTATTTTCACGTTTTACAATCATATCTTAATGAAAGAAATATGTTAAAAAAGAATCCAAATATATATCCGATTGATAGGTTTTATTTTGATGTCAATAGTATATTAAAAATGATTGGTGAATTAGATAAAGATATAAACAATGTATCAATAAACTATAAAAGTTTTCGATTTTTATCCTCAAAGCAGCTTGCCAACATTAAATCATACGGTGTACTACAATCAGATGATACTTCATCATTAGGCTCTTCTGGTTATTTTATGTTTTTAAATACTAAACTTTATATTATTGATCCTCTTTCTTATATAAGTCCATGTTCTCATTCACTATTATATTCCTGGCTATGGACAATTGGATTAGAAACGGCAGATAAATTATGGGATTTGTTTTCTACTTTATTTAATCGTAACAACATTGATGATGAATGTCCTTGGATTGTATTTAATACTTCCTTTGATTTACTTCCAACTGTTTATTTTTACCTTAATGCCTTATCACAGTTGCACTTTGTAGAAGGACAAAATGAAATAATTTATAGCAAAGTTCAACAATTAGTTTATTGGATCAAAAAAGATAGGGATAAAACTCATTATTTTGAAGATAGTGGATATGCAATCGAGGTTATAGAAAAAGACTTAGAAAAGTTTCATTTTTTGGAAAAATATTCTATAGTTATATAACATGATTGCTATTTATTGATTTTTTATATTTCGCTTTTTTTAAATAAAGTTATTTTTCGTTTAATTTAAAATAAAGATATTCACGTCCTTATTTTTATAGTTGGTATGAAGTAAATTAATGTCCTCCAATTTACTAGTTGTTATTTAGATTTGTGTTGTGTATAGGTTTAGATTACGTTTTGTTTCATTTTAAGTTCAAACACATGTGTTCAAAGTGTATAAATTTAGGAGATCTTTTAACTAAGACAGTGTATAAATTTTTTTATTTTAATAGGTTTACAATATTTCAATTAATATATATCTGAATAGGTGGATTACGACAATAAACTAGATAACATATATAATTGTTGATATTGGAAATTAATCAACTTTATTAGAAATCCGAACAAGCTTCTTAACTTGTTATTGTTATTTACTCACTCAAATGTATATCATCACTTCTTTTAACACATTTTATATAAACTTTGAGAATTTCAAGTTTTTATTTTAATTATAATAGTCTCTATATTCAAAAGCTTTAGCTAACTTATTTTAAACTTAAATTAAGTTTTTTATATTTTAAATTTAAATAATACTTTAAACAAAGATTTATAATTCTAGCTATTTTAATAAAAATATAGCTTAAAGACAATAGAATATGCCAGGTTAATTTATACTTTAGTTTATATTGTAATTTATATCGTAATTTATATGTGATCAGAATTAGAGTATAAACATTTTGGAAATGATTTGTATGTTAACATTATATTTCTAATAAAGTTTAGAAACCAAACATTTTAAATAATGCTTGAATTAAAAATTAATGGTGAATAGTATGAGGCTTAACTGTAAAAATTAAATATTTATTATTTATATAATTGTTCTGAAGTATAATGGAATGGTACGATAGAATTTGTCACAGTTTATTATTATCTTTAGATAAAAGCTTTAAGTTTTTATTTTACTTACACAAAAGTTGAATTTTGGTTAGAAAATTTAGAGAATTAATAGAAATATTCATTTATGTTATAACTATGTTCTTAAAAGTGATAATAAGTAAAAAAAACAACCTATTAAGGTAATATATTACTTTCTTATCAATTCTGACGTAATTGACATAATATTCTGCCAAATTTGACCGCTATTACTCAAATGTGTCCTAAATTAGTAGGGTAAAGTGGTGGAAGTGTCAAGATGTCAAAGCGATTGTTTATTTTTAGCTCAATTAATTTTAAAGAAGAACCTAGTCACATTTGAAACAACAACTTTCTTTTTTTATTTTTTTCAGTCATGTTATCCATTTACCTTATGAGTTTTATGGCCAAGTGATATTCATTTATTTAAATTCTATAGCTTGACCTTTTGAAACCCCTGACTATTTCCCTCAGGGTCTCACTAAAATTAACCCATAAATTTCTTTAATAATTTGTAATGTTTTTAAGCTTTATATAAGTGCCTGATTGTATTAAGGTATCAATTCATATTCTGTTTGAATAACCTCATTTTTATCCATCTTTTTATACCAATTTTGTATTTACTAATAGGATAGTAGATTCATTATATCAATTGAAATATATTTAAATATACTCAATTAATAAAATAAAGGGAATGTAAGTGTATTAATAGGCCTATAGCGAGAAATGTTTTACTTGAGTCACCTTAAAGGTCATCGATGATAAAATAAAAATCTATTTAAAGCTAAGATCCAACATAATGAAGATAGATTTTATAACAGTTTGGTTAAACATTTTATTTAAGTTTTATTTTTATTTTAATAATTTCATTAATTGACTCTGATAAATATCATGTGCATCAGCTTGATAAAGGTTATATGACAATTTGCCTTTTTTTAGAGTACATTTTATTCTTTAAATAGTATAAGCATGATTTCCAATAAAGTTTCGAAAATATAAAAACCACTATAAATTAGTTCAAATTAATTTATATTTTTTTATATTTTTTTCTTTCAAGGAATTTCTATTAAGTAAATTCCTACGTTAACTGATTTCCTTTTGAGCTACTAACTACGACTTTCCCTATATTCCTAGACTTGTTTATTTTACATCTTCTCCTAATAATTCATATCTATCACTTTAAATTTGATAATGTCTGATAAAGTAACCAAATCTCAATTCGAGATTGATGATATTGCATCCATCCATAGTATTGCAAAAGACGATCACAGAACCGGTTCCAGTTTTGGAGCTTATGTGAATATTGTTTGTGTCGTTGCTGGAACTGGTACACTCGGTCTTCCCTATGCTGTAAAGCAAGGTGGCTGGATCTCCCTTGTTTTCTTTGTGCTAACCGCTTTTATTGCAATCTATACAAGTAGACTTTTAATCGAATGTCTTTATTATAAACCAAACCAACGATTGGAAGAATTCCCAGATGTAGGCGAGGCCGCATTTGGAAAATTTGGAAGGTATTTTGTCAAAGTTTTTCACTATTCTATTAGTCTTTCAGCCGCTTGTATCTATATTTTGTTAACTGGTAAGACTGTAAGCAGCTTGATAAGTGATTTTAATAATGGCAATGATATACTTGGGTTCAGGATATGGATCCTTATAGCTGGTGTTATAATTACTGTACCTTCTGCAGTTCTTAAAAGTTTAAAGGAAGTCGCCATTTTAGCTGCTTTTGGTGCTTTTTGTACATTAGTAGTTGTTTTCTGTGTTGCGATTGGTGGTGGTATTCAATACAATAGCCCAGATCACCCACCTCCAGTTACTGAGGTTGCTATATGGCGAGGTATCCCACTTTCTCTTGCAACTATAGCTTTCTCGTATGGTGGTAACGTCGTCTATCCACATGTTGAAGGTAGTATGCGTCATCCAAAATCATGGAATAAAGTCATGATGTTTGCAGTTGGAAGCATTACTTTTATGTATCTTTTGATAGGTATTACTGGATATTTATACTATGGTAGTGACGTGAAATCACCCATTTTAGACTCCCTTCCACAAGGTGCCGCATCAGTCATCGCTAAAGTACTCATCACTTTACATGTTATCCTTGCAGCTCCTATTTACATTTGTTCCTTCTCTTTAGAACAGGAGAATTTGTTAAAAATAGATCGCAAGTATATCTCAGCTTCAAGAGAATTTGTTCTTCGTGTAATTTTGAGAACTATCATTGGAGCTATTTTGACTGTTATTGCTATGTTTGTACCCTATTTTTCTGCCCTTATGTCCTTGGTAGGCGCTATTTCAAATTGTTTAATTGTGTTTTTAGTCCCTGTTGCCTGTCATTACAAACTCTTTGGATGGAGAAATCGTCCTATTTGGGAATATATATTAACTGTCGTTGTTATTATTGTTGGTCTCTTAGGACTTATCCTTGGTTCAATAGATTCAGTAATAACCCTTGTTGATCTTATTAAAGTTGGTGATGCTACTAGTGCTAAACATTAATTTAAGTGCGCTATAAAAATTTTTCTATTAATAAAAATAAAAATAAAAATAAAAATTAAAGATATTTAAAAGTTTTAATTATTAATTCAAAATAAATGAAATCTACCCAGAATTTTAAACATACTATCAATTAATATTTACGAATGGTATATAAAGAATACTTGGTATCACTAATTATAACATTATAAAAATATTTATAGTTGTTTAGCTCTATTATCATCTGTTATATTCTATATTATATCAAATACAAACTTTATTTAATTGATTTTCAGCAATAAGATAAATAATTTGCAACAGACTATTGAAACAATTTTATAAACTTTTTGTAACACTTTTTTACTTTTTATTCAATAAAACATGAGATTAAAAAAGTAACAGTCTCCTATCACAATTATACAGGAGTGTTTTTTTTGACTTCATTATTTTCATTTTTTTAAGCGCTATTTAAGCGGAAAATTTGTTAGCAAATTCTTAAACACAAAAATACATCTCCATATCAAGAAAAATATTTAAATATTTTCCTTGGTATAGTCGTAATAGGTTGAAGGTATTATATATACCAAGTTTTATATTGACAAAACTATTCATTTATAATATGGGGTTGTCTAAATTAGTTTCATTATTTTATCCAATTTTTTAAAAATTTTGTATTTTAAAAACTTCGTTAAAATTCTATAAAAACAAATTTTTTATTAAAACAAAAGTACCCAGATACAGTTCTAAATCATTCTATTATAGTTTATACTGTAAGTTAGTTGAATTTCTACTAGATCTTAAATACATATTCTTATAAAACTTTATTGAGAAATATTTATTATTGACCACTTTATAGCCAATATTACAGATTTGTTTGATAACAAATAAACTATTTTAATGTTATAATTACATTATTAATATGAGGATGTTTTTTTGTTTTCATTACTTTTTCCATTTTCTAAGCCCTATTTGAGCGGAAAAATTGTTAGCAAAATCCTTAAACACAAAAATACATCCCTATATATTATTAGGTTAATGAATAGCTGTATGGGAGGGAGTGGTTAGCCCCAAAACTACAATTAACCATCTCTATATGGTACAAGTAATAATGGTATTTATATATTATTACAATTACTTGTTCTTTGACTATTTATTAACTTAACTATTAATAACTTAAGTAATCAACATTTAATAATCTATTTCTATCATTCAACAAACTTACTTACTTGCTTAATAAACATCAAAAATTTTAATTCTCTGTTATCTTCGTAAGATAAGCTGGGATTAATCTTTTAATTTTTGTATTTTCTATAGACTCTATAACTTTAATTGGAACTATATCGCTTTTTTTTGATGTATCAGATACTGGATAACAATGTAATTTATTGTTATGTTTAATAAAATGCAAATACTTATTAATGCCTTGTATCTTTATTATTCTTTTTGTATTTTTGTTTCTTTTATACTTTTTCTGTGATGCTTAGCAAAAAAACCAAGACCAGTATTTAGACTGTTATTTATTTATTAATTTTTTTAAATACATAACGCAGAAACTCTTGAGATTAAAAATGATTTTCTGTATCTCCCCATATATTAATTTTTGTAAACTTAAATAAAAGCTCTGTAGAGATTAAATCAATCAAACAATTTCCTGTATATGGGGATATTTTTTTGATTTCATTATTTTTCCATTTTTTAAGCGCTATTTGAGTGAAAAGATTGTTAGTAAAATTCTTAAACACAAAAATATATCCCTATATGCTGAATCATGATTTAATATTTCAGATAAATAATCAAAGTAAACTTTTTTTATTGTTTTATCATCTTTCAAATATAAAACACCAAAGCCTAATACTGATATAGCTTGTTTATTATAATGATCTAAATTTATTGAATCTGGTCTTATTCTTATTTCCATATGGGGGATGTTTTTTGGCTTTATCACCTTTTCTACCTTTTGAGTGCTATTTGAGTGGAAAAGTTATTAGTAAAATTCTTAAACACAAATATATATATAAAAACGGGATAATAATTTAGAAAATTATATTTTTAAGAAAGAAAGATGAAATCAGACCTTGAACTTTACTCTATACTATACAAAATAGAGGCTATAAGTGAGATATAACTACGATACATAAAGAAGAAGAAAAGCGATTATTGTTGTTATTAAAATCTGATAAACAAAATGAAGTTTACTCTTATTCTTTTACTTATTACCGTTGTTCCTACCCTTGGGCTTCGTAGATCCATTGTGAAATACCATAGTCAGTATAAAGTTAAATTTATATCCAACTATAGGTCTGTTAAGTACAAGGATGGGAGGGCAAAGCCTAATTGGACGAGGTGTGTAACAAAGAATTCAAGAATCAAAGTGTTAAAGAATCCACTAAAGAATTAGCGGAATAGTTTGAGGAACTATGGTGGAGGCTGTCGTGAAAGAGTTATGTCTTGTGATAATTATATTAGGGAGTTTTACACTTACGCTCAAGAAAATTATGTCCTTTGTCTATGTGAGTCAGGAACTCGTTGTCAAAGACAGGTTCAAGGCAATGTCTTTTGTGAGTACACTTAGCCTTTAGCGATCTCTATTAAATATGAATACTCTATATATTTTTATTATTTATTTATTTTTGTATGTTTGAATGTTCAATTATTATGGTATCACTTGTTTGATATTAGGAAAACCTTTAGTATTGTATTATACTATAGCTTAAATAAAAGTAAAATTATTTGTAAAAAATTATTGTTTTTAAAAAGTGAATTGGTTTACGATGAATGTTTAAAACCTTAATATATATTTTATATAAGATATTAGATTGTAAGTATTCAATGATAACGTTATAGATTGTAATTAAAACGAATAGCGTTAGTTATTGAGCTAAATATCAGGATTTATATTTATTTTTCTAACAAATATTATTTATCTGGGATAATTTATTGTAAGCAAAAGTAAAACAACTACTGATTATGCAAATTAAGCAATATGAGAGATAGACTTAGTTTACTAGCTAGTAGAATTTATAGCTACATTCAGTTCAGTTTTTAAATTCTCATAAAAAAAATACAGTTTTTAATTTCTTGAACCTTGAACCTACAAAAACGGACTTTAACTATAGCTTTATACAACTATCTTCTATATCGTTTGTAATTTGAGATGTCAATTAAGTCTAATCAATCTTTAGATATTTTATTGGGAGAAGTACCCTAATATATAGATCTACTTGGGTTAACGAAGTTGTATTTTTTAAGTAAATATTTATTTGAGATAGTAAATAGGGTTATCAAATGGAACTTAGCTTATTCACACTACAGTGAACCTAGGTTCAGTAAATATCAAACAAAGTTTATCAAACAAAATGAGACTTTGATGAAGCATTTATGTATACATGAAAACAAAATTCAATTGACAAATTATTGTTCAAATGTTATATCTATAAATTATAGTAGTTATAATTATATAATTATAAGAATGATAACAATATTAATTTGCTAAACAAAGAAAATAGTCATCAATTCTATAAATTATAGACAGTCACTAATAATTTAGAGATTATCTAAATTAACTTGAATTATTTGAATTTAAGACTAGTCGCATAAATATTGAAGAAGTTATTCAATATCTAAGTCCAAATAGATTAAAGTTACTCAAATTGGTTTTCAATTCTTCCTTTTATATTAATGGAATAGATGTTATTAAAAGCCAGTTTAAAAAGTTAAAAATATTACGTTTAACTTCATAAAGATAAGTCAGATTAATAAATATAAGATCAATTCATATCAATGCAATTATGTGTAGAATACTATCATCAGATACTTCGATAATACAACTAATACTTTTTTATGTTTTTTACATTTATTCCTAAACTTTGAAGCTTTTAAATGTAGTCTGCTTTACTCTTGAGCCTGACACAGGTGAGTAAATCGAGCATCAACTTGATACTTCTTTACTATTTATTCTATCTATTATATCTAATGTGTATACTGAGGCAATTATTAGTAGTTTGCTAAAAAAAAAGCCTCAATATTAAACTTAATACAAATTGAAAGGTATTGATTATTGATTTATTATACTTTTCAATATACTGTAGTTGTGAATGATCAATATGTTTCATGAAATTCCAACTATAGCATATTTTATTCTACTCATCACTGCTTTAATTCTTATTTCAAATAAAGTTTACTGCCACTTTCACTAATTTTATTAAATAATCCTAATCTATTTTCCGGCTTTCGTTTGCTTAAATATTTTAATTTAATTTTAGAAATGCATTATGCAAAGTTAAATCTTAAAAGTTTAAAGGAGTTTATTGTACTTTTGTTTTTTATTCAAAATAATTAATAAATTATACTAGTTTTTAAATACTTTTTGTATCGTACCCAAAATTAATTAAAATTGAACTTTTACAGTTTTATAGCTAACGTATACTTAAATATAAGCTAATTCCAAATGGAGAAAGGAGGTAGCTGTAAATGGAACAAAGAATCGTATCGAAATAAAGCAATAAGTAGAATTAAAAGCATTGAAACCGAATTCAATAGGATCTTAAAAAGCTTAAAAATAGAAGGGCTAACTGGAGTAGCATCTGACCTAGGTATATCAATCCAAAAGTATTTACAATGGGCGAACCGATGCATTGATATGCAAAGAGAATTGACCCATATAAAACACAAGCCCAGAGGAACGCAGTTAGAAAAAAATAACATCCAAAGTAAACATTTTCAGTTTCAATCATATTTTACAAAAGGATTCGAATATTATACTAAACAGCTAACTTTGATTCAAATGAAATTGTACTTCCAAACCGATTACAGCCCTGAAGTTGAATTAAAGATAATACCAAACCAAATAAATGGTATTAATCCTTTAAAATTGTTTGATTGCTTCACCGCCATTTATTGCCAATACCTAGACTCAGACGCTCTCTGGTTTTCAGCAGATCAAATCAATTCCATCTTTAGACAAAAAGAAAGCACTTTGCTAAAGGCCATGTTAGTACAATCCATATGTCAACTGATTGAACTACCACAAGAATTGAAGTCAGTTTTACTTAACTTCAATAGTGGTATCGAAAGTAAAATCATTCAAAGTTATGCTAACCCAAGCCTACAAAATGTAGCTGCATTGGCTTTGATCACTGGAGAATATTTATTCAAAGGAGATTTTGGGACAGCTAGATTGTATCTAGGACAAGCTGTACGTATGTCAGAGTTATTAGGGGTTATACCAATAGATAAGATAGAACAAACATCTTCATTTAAGTGTGACTTTACAGAAACTTATTGGAAACAAACATTATGGGAAATTTTGCTACTTTTACAAATATCTTTGTATAATGTCACAGAGTGTCCTTTAATGTTTAAAAACATCAAAATCTTGCCTTTGACTCATATTAAGAATAAAACATTATGTCTGCCAACAATTGCTAGGTTAGCAAAAGATAAAATTACTAAAATAGAACCAGGTAATTTGTTAAAAGGAGTTGATACTCATAATTTTAATTTTAAAACTCCCATTATCTATGAAGATGTTTATTATCACTCTAAAGCATTATCTAACTACCTAGAACTTTCACAATCCTATATCAATGGTAGATCTATTTTAAAAAATAGCTCCAACATATATCCAATCAATAGGTTTTATTTTGACATCACTAATATTATTAACATGATTCAGGAATTAGACAGTGAAATACAAACCACTCCACAAAATTATAAAAGTTACCGCTTTCTGTCTTTTTCGCAAATTACAGAACTTCATTCTTATGGTCGTTTACAATCCGATAATTCCGGATCTTTAGGCTCCTTTGGATATCTAATGTTATTAATTAGTAAACTCTTTATAGTAGACCCCATCTCTTTTATTAGTTCGTGTCCTCATGTTTTGCCTTATGATTGGTTATGGCCAGTTGGACTAGAAGCAGCAAATGATTTATGGGAATTGTTTTACACTTTATTTGATAGAGAGATATGCGAGAATGAATATCCGTGGGTAATAGCAAGTAACGCTAGGGATTTACTACCGGTAATTACGTTTTATTTGAATGCCCTGGAGCAATATGCTTTTGACGAGAAAGTGAGTACTGATATAGTAAACAAAATCCAGTTATGCATTTTATGGTTAGAAAAGGACAGTGTACAATTGGCCAGGTTTGATGATAGTAAAATTGCTTGTGATCATTTGAATAAGCGCCTTAAATCATTTAAAATAGCTTACAAGTATCGGTTTACTTTTTAAAAGTAAAGAACTGGTTGAGAGGTTTGTCAAGCCGTTCATTTTATTATTATTTATTATTAAAATTAGTCATTATATCTTATGTATTATACTTATTTTTTTAACTTTTAATTTTTTACTATTGGAATAAAATGATTAGTAGTTAGTTAAATTTCAAATTTCCCATAATAACCTAAGTAATCCATTTTCATAATCAATTACTAAAGAATGCTAATAGCTAAAAACAATTCAAAGTTTAAAATTTTAAGTCATCCAACATATATCATACCATAAAAGATGTATAAAACAGTAACCAAACTTAATAAAGGTTACCGCCCATCGTTTAATCTTAACTCAATTAAAGTACAAAAGGTAAATTTGTTCTTTTAACTTACCTTAACTAATCAAACTAACCATTTTCTTTTTCAATTATTATCTTTATATAGCGTTTCGAAACCCAATCAGCCACCCATGGCTTAAACTTAGAAAAAAAAAATGGATCTATGTTTTTAAAATCATTAGGTTTCATCACTTTAGTATCTGCAGGCTATGGTGGTACTGTTTATTATGCTAATCATAATCAAGAGTTTCAAAAACAATACTTGGAATATGCTCCATATGGTCAAGAGAGTTTAACTTTAATGAAACAATTGGAAGATAAAGTAAAAAGTGATGATTTTCAACCTTTAAAAACAGTTAGTGAAAATGTTAATAAAATTGTTGAATCAGTTAAATCTAGTGTTAATGGGTTAATGAATAATAGTGACACTGTTACTACTCCAACTCACACTATTAGTAACGTACCAGTAACTAAAGATAAAGAACCTCAAGTCAAAGTATTAGTTAAAGAAAAGTTACCTGAGATTAAGCATTCTAAACCTACCATGGATGAAAAAAGTTTACGTCAATTACAACAACTTGCAAGTCAATTAACCAAATTAACTTATGAGGATCAAGTAATGAAAGAGTTAGTAGAATCCATTGATAACTATATTTCAACTAATGGAGACAAAAAAGTAACAGTCGAAGAAAGCGTCTTAGCTTATTCTAAAGTATTATATTCATTAAAAAATTTAACCCCTTATTTAGATGAAAGTATTAAAAATCGTAGCACTTTGAATAAAGATTTAGAAAGAAGTAATGTAATTGTTGAAGATATGTTAACTCAACAAAAGAAAGAACTGGAAGAAAAATATGAGTTGGAAATGAAAGATAAACATCAACTTTATGAAAGTGAAAGAGAAAAATTAATGGATAGGTTTAAAGCTCAGCTTGATGAAAAACTCCAAGAACAAGGCAAAACACTCGAACGTTTTTGGCGTAGAGAAAGTAAATTGTTAGTTGATTCCGAAAGGAATGGAAGGTTAAGTAAATTAGATCAGGTCATTCAACAAGTTATGTTATTAGAAGATGGATTTATTAATAGTAAACAAAACGCCTCCAATCAAATCAATTATCAAAAATTGAGTTGTGCTATTGATGCTTTAGAAACTGCCATTAAAGAGAAAAATAATTCTCCATTTATTGAAGAATTAAGATATATTCAATCCATTTCTCAATGTACACCTTTAGTTGCTGAAGTAATCAATTCCTTGGATGAGTTAGTAGCTATGAGAGGTTTACTAAACTTCAATTCCTTAAAACAACGTTTTGAAAAAGTTAGTGAAGAAGTTTCCTCCTCTGCCTTAGTTAAAGAAAACGCAGGGTTTTTTGGACATTTAAGCTCATATATTTTAACTACTTTTTTGTTTAATAAACAAGGCCTTGTGGAAGGTAATGATGTTGAGGCTGTAATTGCAAGATGTCAATATTATTTAAATCAAAATGATTTGGATTTAGCAGCTAGAGAATTAAATCAATTAAAGGGATGGCCAAAGAAATTAGCTGAAGATTGGATTTTAGAAGCCAAAAATCGATTAGAATTTGAACAAGCTGTTGAAGTAAGTTTATATTTAGTTATTGTTTTATATGTTACTGAGCGCTAATGTTATTTATTATTAGGTATTAAAAACGGAATTAAGATCTATTCATCTTTCAGTTTTATAATTTTTATAAAATTTACCAATTTTCTTTTAATTAAAAAGTTAAATTACTTTTGAATTTATCATTGATTACTTTTCAAAGTTAACTAATTTTTAGTGTAGTAAATAATAATACGATATAATCTAGACTAATGTATAAATATGGTAAACTCAAAAATTTACCAATTAAAAAGTCAATATTGTTTTACTTATATATATAATATATTATTTGATTTCGAAAGCTTACAAACCCCAGTAATGCCAGAGATAGTAAATATTGTATAGATTTCTATGAGATAAGCTCAAAACTCTAAAACCAAAATGTTAATATTGTTATACTTTTACAAATTATATATTCTTTAATCATAATGCTTGTAAATCCTAATAATGCCAAGGATGTTATGATGTTAGTTAAACTACTATATAAAGTAAGTTCAAAAGTTGCTTTTTACTAATATAATTGGTACATTTATGTATTAATTTTATTATATATTATAATTAACTAATCCCCAACGCTTATAAACACCCCAATAAAATTAAATAAAACATACGATAAAATTTAGCTTACTATAAAGAGTAATATCATTTATTGAGTTTTTAAAAGTAGTAATAATATAACAATTTTAAACTATTAAAACTATTAAATTCTTTAGTCCCAAGGAAAATTAAACCGAAGTTAAGACTAAGGTCTATTAGTGGCACATAAAGATAAATTGAATTGTTAGCATGCGGAAAATCCAAAGTGAAGTTAATTGTTAATTGCGGGAAATAAATCGGAAGAAGGTGGAAACGGAGAGCTTTAAAAGTAAGTCGACTTTAATCAGTATAACTTTAAAAAAAATCAAAGTGATTTACAGTGTTATATTATCTTTTTATCTTCTATTCATCAATTCCCAATTTTTTCCCATACAATCAAGAAAATTTAATTCTCTTCTCTTTTTTTTAACAATTTTTTAAACATCACTAACATCTAAACTCCTTGAGGGTTCGCAATCAATTTCTATATAAAACTAATTACTAAATATGGAATAGTTTCTAACTCCCCGAAAATTTCAAACTCTTAAAAAAATTAATTGTATCCTTGTCTTTTTTTATTGGCAATGAAAATAATAATAGAAGCATAAAAATGAATAATAATATATAAGAAAGAAAGTAATAAAAAATATAATAAAACAAGAATTTGATAATTAGAATTATTAGTTAAAGATGCCGTTAAAACCCCAAAGTTACAAAGATGCTGCAGTTAAGAGGATAGTAGAAATTGAAAGGATATTGAAGAGCAGTATGGAAATAATTAGTATGAATAATAGTACCAGTGGTAACAGGAATAATCCACATCTTATTACAATAAATAATTACCTTCGATGGCTTAATTATATTTTAAATAAGTATCTTAATTTGATAAAGATTAAAAAAAAGATACAGCGTCGACGTAATGGGTTGGTAATCTATAATAAAGAAGTTCGCCTATTTGGATTAGAAACAGAGTTAGGTATTAAAAATTTTATGGAATTCGTAAATAATGATATTCAACATCCTCCCGAACATTCATTGATTGCTTTATTACCTATGGATCTGATGAGAGATTTTAATTTAAGTGTCAATACTTTTAATGGTTTAAAACCAAGTCAATTAATAGAATGTTTTATAAATTTATATAGTAATAAGCTGGATACTGAGAGTTTTTGGCTGACAAAAGAAATGTTAATCAAGATATTAAAATGTCAACAAAATACATTAGTTAAAATGATGTTGTTACAAACATTTAATAAGTTAATTCAATTTGATTGTGATCAATTGGAAAAATTAATTAATATATCTGAATGGCATTTCAATAACCTAGTAGTGGAAGCTTTAGAAAAGGGAGATTTAATGAGTTTAACTGGGATTACTTTATTATGTTGGGAGTTTTATTTTTCAGCAGAGATAAAGAGTGCAAATATTTATTTGTTAGAAATCATGAAAATGAAAGAGAAATTAAAAATTCAAAACAATAAAATACACGATAAAATGATGGCGGAATGGCAGAAGAACATATTCGAGTTAGTTGATTTTATTTGTTTACTAATTATAGGCAAACAAGTAGAGAATAAGGAAAAATGGAAAGAAGTAAATAAGAAAGATGAGTTCATTAAATTTCAACATATTAATAACAAACTATTATGCTTACCGACTAAAGTTAGAAAATGTAAAATAGAAGATGCTACTATTATTAAAACAGAGGGACTACATTTAATATTAAATTTAGATAATAATGACAAAAAACCGAATGAAGATGAATTTCAAAAAAAATATTACTTATTTGCTACTTGGATTGATTTAGAAGTATTACAATTGAAATTAAACTGTAATTATAACACTCAACAAATCGATAATTATATAAAACTAATATTGAATCAATTAACATTAACCCCATCAAATTATAAAATATATACATTAATAACAAAAGAACAGACAAATAGTTTATTAATTTATGGTAAACATAATATAATCAGTAATAGTGATAATACGTCTTTTGGTACATATGCTTATTTAATATTGAATTTAAATTGTTTATATTTAGTACAACCATTATTATTTAATAACTGTAGTAATCAAAGTAAATTAGATACAATTCCAGGACGATATTTACAATTAAGTTATCAAATAACAAGTAATTTATATGAATTATTATCCACAATAATTAATACTCCTTTTGAAAAAAAAGAGATTTACTATTTGTTGATGAATAATTTAAGAGATTTTTTACCATTATTTAAATATTATTTTATTATTATTAAACAAGAAAACGTTTCTAAAGAAATTAAAAGTGAGTTCATTTCAAACTTGAATTTTATATATTCTTACTTAAATGGTTGTTATAATTCGAAGTTTGGATTTAAAGATACAAATTATGTTTATCAGCAATTTAAATTATTAATTAAGCTATATGGGGTGGAACAATTATTTAATCAAATATATATATAACTAAAGCAAATAAATTATTCATAAATTGTGTTTAACTTTTATTATGTCTAATATTAACTCAATGTGTTGTTTGATTTAAGCAATTATTTAAATTAATCATTTTTTGTTTTAACGTTGCTACTTCATTTGATAATATAGATTTAGCTAATCTAATATTATAATCATTACATTTACAATCATTACAAGTAATTTCAATAATTTCTTGTAATGAAATATTATCAATATTAATTCTGTCTTGAATTAATAATAAATCTTCCTTATTAAATAATATTTCATATGGTAAAGATAAATAAAATAAAGTCAATAAGGATAAATAATTGGGATTCTGTTGTAATAATGAAGAGGGGATGACGATGTTTTTTTGTATCCAATTATATAATATTGTGTTTTTAATACTGGCTACTAATAATTCAAATTGTGTTATATATTCTGTTTGTAATTCATTATTATTATTGTTATTTTCTTTACAGTTCTTTTTCAATGGCAATAATTCATCCTCTTCTTTCATTAACAAAATCCTCTGTTGAATTATTTCTTTCTTATCCGATTTAAATTCCCTCAATTCATTATATAATTGTATCAATTCATGCCAAAGCTCTTCCTTTTTACTAATTCCTTTTATCTTTAATAAAAACTGTTTCCAACTTTTTAAATCCAAATCCAATTGAGTTAATGAAGTTATTGTAAAACTATTCTTTGATAATAAAGTATAACCTCTTGAGATGCCCGAACTAGGATCTATTGGTTTCAATGATTCAAATAATAAATCCAAAGGTACCCAATAGGCAGGATATTTAAATCTAGCAACGTCTAATACTAATACCATCTTCTCTTCAGGATCATAGCCTCCAACAGGCGAAAAATGACCATCACCTGTTTGTCCTAAAGTTTTTCTAGAATAAGATAATACCATCACTTGATTATCCGATTGACATGATAGTTTAACATCATTTTCAAATTGATTTAATGTTGTTTTATTACTATAAGATAATCGGCTGGATAATCCATTACATTTAGCTAGGCACTCAAATTCGGATAAAGTAATACCTTGTAAACGGATATCAGATAACGAACGACAACAATCTAACATTTCATCAGCATACCTATTAATAGTTGATATTTCTTAGTTATTTTTACGTTCAAATGATAGATAATAATTGAAACTCACCATCTCCAAGGGCCTTTCCAAACTTTCAATGGGTCAACTTCTAGAGAGTTTAATACCATTGATAACGTACCTAATCCACAAACTAGGACAATAATCATATTAGTCAAACTAAAAATATTGGCGATAATAATAAACAACTTACAAGCTGGTTCCGATTGTGTAGTAAAATAATTTGCTAATTGGAAATAAATTTCTGCATGCCCAGTTTCAATTGCTTTTTTAAAAAAGAACTTTCCTTGAGTGGAGGAAAAGGGTATTAAACTTGATGGCAATTGACGCTATCAAGGGAACAAATCAGTATGTTAAAATTGGCGAAGAGATAAGATTATTACTTTAAAGTAAGTACGGATTAAATTGGACATTTTTTAAAAATTTATTGTAAAAGTGAGTTGACAGTTTTTTGGAATGAGACTGCTTTTTAAATTTTATGTCAAACTAGAAAACTATTTAGGTTGTTAGCATCAAAGTTGAAAAAATTAAATTTATTTTGGTGAAATAAATAAATTTTAAAATTGGAACAAATTTAAATTATTAAAGCCCTTCACAAAGAGTAGTAGTAGCCTTCCAAACTTCGTATACATAAAAGATAGATCATTAGTTGCAATACTAAATAATTTTTGTCTCCAAAAACAAAATTTTCTTAAGTAAATTTTTTTGCTGTTGCAATTTTTCTAATAGTTTTTTTACCACATCAAACTGTAGGGATATTTTATGAATGACCTAATATGAGATAAACAATCAAAATTTGATTTGGCTTTTTTGTACACATAATATTTAAAATCGAAATTAGTAGACAATTGATTTGTTTTAATAAAATGGAATTTGCCCTCGAAAAAAGGTCATATAAAACAGAAGCTTCAGAAAGGATCCGTTTATTGTATTTTGAGCTACAAACAATCCTTTATAATGCAACTATTAATTCATATAATGAGCCGAACAAAGTGAAGTTAATAAATAACTATATAAAATGGATGAATTATATAATCAAGAAGCAAAAGGAAGTCATGGAATTTATGTTCAAAATGAGACGAAGGAAAGAAGGTTCTTCACTTATAAAACAAAAACAATATGAATTTTGTCTAGAAATAGAGTATGGTATATTTAACTTTAATCAATTAACTAATGAAAATCAATTACCTTATGGTTTATTTTATTATGAAGGAAATATAATGAATGAATTAAAAGCATCTCCTATTTTAATTAATAATATGCTTCCAAGTGAATTATTAGAAAGTCTTATTAAGATTTATACAACGTTAATGGACCCTTATAGTTTTTGGTTGACGAAAGAAGATTTATTAAGAGTATTAAAAAATAGTAACAAATCTTTATTAAAGCTAATGCTATTTCAAACATTTAATAAAATTATTAAATTTAATGATCAGCAGTTTATTGAAGTTTTAAAAAGGGAAGGGAATGGATTTAATCAAATTCTGAGACAAAGCATGGATACTCCAAGTTTAGAAAATTTAACTGGACTAACTTTATTAAGCTTTGAATATTTTTTTGAACAACAAAGGGCAACAGCGAGACTGTATATACTCCATTTAATAGAAATGAAAAAACAAGTAGAAGAACAAAATTTAGAGAAGTTAAGTAAAAGTAATCAACTATGGAAACAAAGAATATTTGAGATAATAGAATTATTAGCTGTCTTTTTAGAAATTAAAAATGAATTTGAAAGTGATTATAAATTAAACTATCGATTAAAGCACATCAATAGAACTGTATTATGTATACCTACTAAGCCAAGAGAATTGAAACAGAATGTAATTATTATAGATAATATTCATGATTTTCTAAACAATAATAATAATCCAATCTATACAAATCCAACATATAATGATGACGAACAAGCTAATTATTATGCGTTTGCTACATGGTGTGAATTACAAGCATGCGATTATATCAACTATTATAGAACTAAATTAATAAGAAATGAAAAAAATGAAATACAAAACTCAAACACAATATTTAAATTAACTAAACATAAAGTTAATTTAATTAATCAGATAGATATGAAATTACAAAATACACCAAAAGAATATAAACAATATCAATTAATTAATCAAGAACAAGCTTATGAAATAAGATATCATGGTAAATTAAAATTTAGTGATAGTTCATTTAGTAGTTATGCTTATTATGTTATTTTGATAAGTAAACTAACAATATTAAATCCACTTATTGGATTATTAGAACAACCTTATCAGCTATCTAATAAGAAACATAGTTATAAATTATACGAAGGTACTATTAATATATGGAAATATCTTAATTCATGTATCAAATTAAATATAAAAAATGACCAAATTCATTATCCCATTATTAATAACTCCAGTCATTTTTTAACAATTATTTATTTTTCATTAAATATATTAATTAATGATTTATTTAATAAAAAGGATAGAATAGTAATTTATAATTATTTAGTAAAGTTTATTGAGTTTCTTAAACTATCAGAAAAATCAGATGTTGGATTTTTAGATGCTAATTTTACTTTAAGTAGAATTAGGGCGTATTTAAATCAGTTTAAACTTCCTGATAAGTACCCTTTGAGTCTTTAATTTACTATTGTCATTATCTAATAAATACCACCCCCTTTTCATTAATATAGCTGAATCGAGCTATATAAAGCTAAACATAGTATCCATATATTTAAACTAGATATTTTTAGAATAGAGTATCTTCCATTAGTCAATCAATTCCCCTATTTACCTCTTATGTGGAATACCATTATCATAATTATACAACTCTCCCCCTTGAACTCTTTTAATTTTACACTTACAAGGCTTCTCTTTATCAAAGTTTATCAAATAAATACATCCCATAATAGTATTAAAAATAATAAATAAGATCATACTCTTAAAAAGGGAAAGGTAAATAATTACAATTAATATCAATTATATTATACTGTTATAGAATACTTTCCTAAGAAATGGAACTTTTGCAAGTCTTTTTCTATAACCTCGATTGCAAACCCACTATCTTCAAAATAATGAGTTCTGTCTCTATCCCTCTTAATCCAATAAACTAATTGTTGAACTTTGTTATAAATTAATTCATTCTGAGACTCTGAAAAATATAACTGTGATAAAGCGTTAATATAAAAATAGATAGTTGGAAGTAAATTCATACATGAGTTAAATAGTATCCATGGACATTCGTTTTTAACATTATTACGATTAAACAAGCTTGAAAATAGATCCCATAACTTGTCGGCTGTTTCTAATCCAATCTTCCATAGCCAGGTGTATAATAGTGGGTGAGGACATGGACTTATATATGAAATAGGGTCAACAACATAAAGTTTACTATTCAAAAACATCAAATATCCAGAAGAACCTAATGATGAAGTGTTATCTAATTGTAGTACACCGTATGATTTTATATCATTAAGTTCCTTTAAGGATAAAAGGTGATAGCTTTTGTAATTTGTTGGTACATCATTTATCTCTTGATCTAATTCATCAATCATCTTTAACATACTATTTAAATCAAAATAGAACCTGTTGATTGGATCTATGTTTGGATTTCTCTTTAGCATATCTTTTTTGTTATAATAATATTGTAAAACATGACAGTAGCATGCTAGCGCTCTTGAACAATATAATGACTTGCGAGGTTGGTTATTGTTAATACTGGGGGCTATAACACTATTTTTTATATTAACACTTTTTAATACTGCTTTTAAATCTATCTTTTTTGTTTTATTGATCTTTAATCTAGGCATTGTGGGTATACTAATCAACTTATTTCTGATATGAATTAAGGGGATTATATTAGTATATTTTAAGGTTAAAAAAGATCCTGGTAAATAAGATAAACCAACATGGAGGATAATTATAAATTCCCATAGCTTTTCTTTTAATGAATCCTGATTACGGTTGTTTGTAATTAAAAAAATATTTTTCTCTTTTTCTGTTTCTTTTGGTATTATTTGTAACATTCCAGCCATCCTTACTGCTTGTCCTAAATATATGTTAGCTAAAGAATAGTTTTTAGTATATAAATATTCTCCAGCAATTAAAGTGATTGCAACTACATTTTCTAAGCTTGGATTACTATAACTTTGAATAATCATACTTTGGATATCTTTAGTGTTATTAAGTAATAGCTGTTTGTATTCTTTTGGAAGTTCTACTAAACTCAATAATGATTGTAAAAGCATTGCTTTTAATAAACTTGGTTCTTTTTTTTTAAATATACGTTCCAATACTGGAGCTGTAAACCATAATCCATCTGGATCTAAAAGCTGATGATAAATACTAATAAAACATACCAAAAGTTCTGAAGGCATTAACTCATCTACTTTATTTGGAGTGACATATAACTCTCTCTCTGGACAACAGCACAAACAACTATTCATGAACATCAACTTTTGACTATTTCTTATCAATTGAGTATAATGGGATATCCCTTTTTCAAAATAAGCTATAAATTTCGCTTCTACATTTATATGTTTCTCCCTTTGTAATTGACATTCAATAGGTCTGTTTTTTAATTCTATTAATCTCTTTTTTGTAACCAAACATTCCTTTGACCATCTAAGATAACTCTTTATTAAACCACTAAACCCATTAGTTGGATAGGCTAATATGATACTGTTTATGCTGGAAAAAAATTCTGCCAGCTCCTTTTCAATTTTTTCTATCCTTTCAACAGCTTTGAGTCTAAAAGACTCTTGAATTCTTTTCGACTTTTCATTTTGTTCCATGGAATGTAAACTTTTACAATGTTAAAGGCGTTTTTTATATATTTAATAAATTATCATTTAAGAATCGAGTTAGTTTTAAACTCATGGTTTATTTTTATCTAGCTTTATAAATATGAATCAATGATAGCATTATTTGAATTGGAATTTATGTCAATTAAAATATTAAATAGTTTTGATCATAAATAAAGATCTTTGATCAAAAATGAAAATTATTTAAAACAAGTACTAGTCAAATATTTGTTTTTTATCATTTTAGTACTTATTAGTTCTATGATATATAAATTACTTTTTTCATCTACTAATGTATCTAATCTTCAAAAATTGATGAATTTCTATAAAGTAAGATAGATAAACATACTTTTTTTATTTGTAGCTTTGTATTGTATATTTAATAAGCTTATGGTGATATTTTTTTTGACTTCACTACTTTTTCTATCTTTTAAGTGCTATTTGAGTGGAAAAATTATTAGCAAAATTCTTAAACACAAATACATCCCCCTTATATTAAAAAATAATATTTTGATATAAAATACAAATTTTTTTTTTACTATGATAGCTTTTTTAAGAGATTTACTATTCTTAGTTTAATAAACTTATTTTATCTTTTTATGGTTATTTTTTTATTGTTTTTTTTACATAATTTGCTAATTATATAAATTGCCTTTTTATTATTTTACATAACCTACTTCTACTACATACTATCTTTTATTGATAAGTTTGTTTTAATTACCAAAATCAAGATTTCTTAACTTATTATAAACAGTTAATTACAAAGCTTTTACTTTTTTCTCAGGCACTAAATCCCACATTAGATAATAGACTTGATATGGGGATGTATTTTCTTATTTCACTAATAATCTTTTGGTTCAAATAGTACTTAAAAATTGAAAGGAGATGAAATCAAAAGAAACATTCTCATGTATTTTGAAATAAAAGATGTCAAGTACTTAAAAAATTTCCAGCTTGTGATTATTATTTAAGAAATTATAAGGTTATCAAAACATGATTTTTACGCCTGTATTTTAGTTATAACATAGCTTTTTCATTTTTATAATCATTTGGGTATATTTGTTTACTTTACATATAGCAATAATAATTAAAAGAATACTTTTAAATTCAAGATGTTTGCAAAGATTGATAGAATATTTAATATTTAAAAGATTACTACAATATTTAAATTTAAATAGTAAGTTGATAATTTCATTTGCTTTTGTTTACAAAGTAGTGATACAAATATCTTTATTCAAAATTAAATAGTGGCCATTTTAGTTTCTAAAATAAAAGGTAAAAAAACTATAGTAAATAATAGCTATACTATAACACTATAGAATATTTTCCCAGAAAATGAAAGTTATGTAAACTTTCTTCTATGATCTCAATTATATACTTACTATCTTCAAAATAATGAGTTCTGTCTCTATCCCTCTTAATCCAATAAACTAATTGTTGAACTTTGTTATAAATTAATTCATTCTGAGACTCTGAAAAATATAACTGTGATAAAGCGTTAATATAAAAATAGATAGTTGGAAGTAAATCCATACACGTGTCACTAATAGCCCAAGTATATCCGTCTTCAATATTATTACGATTAAACAAGCTTGAAAATAGATCCCATAACTTGTCGGCTGTTTCTAATCCAATCTTCCATAGCCAGGTGTATAATAGTGGGTGAGGATATGGACTTATATATGAAATAGGGTCAACAACATAAAGTTTACTATTCAAAAACATCAAATATCCAGAAGAACCTAATGATGGAGTGTTATCTAATTGTAGTACACCGTATGATTTTATATCATCAAGTTCCTTTAAGGATAAAAGGTGATAGCTTTTGTAATTTGTTGGTACATCATTTATCTCTTGATCTAATTCATCAATCATCTTTAACATACTATTCAAATCAAAATAGAACCTATTGATTGGATCTATGTTTGGATTTTTTTCTAAAATATTCCTTCCATTAAGATAAGCTTGTAAAAGTTGATAATAATATGCTAGCGCTCTTGAATGATATAATGCTTCTATAGACTTAGTATTATTAGGATTGGGAATAATAGCGGTTGTAACAATACTCTGTCTTATCCTTTTCAAGCCTACCTTTTTGACTTCATTGATGCGTAATCTAGGCATAGTAGGCAAACAAACCATTTTATCTCTAATGTGAATTAAAGGTGTTATTTTATTATACCTTAGGATTAAAGGATGCTCTATTATATTATCTAAAGTGATATGAATAAATATTATAAGTTCCCATATTTTTTCCTTCCATGAATCTTCAATAGGATTTTTTGTAAATAAAAATACACTCTTTTCTTTTTCTTCGGGTATTATTTGTAACATTCCAGCCATCCTTACTGCTTGTCCTAAATATATGTTAGCTAAAGAATAGTTTTTAGTATATAAATATTCTCCAGCAATTAAAGTGATTGCAACTACATTTTCTAAGCTTGGATTACTATAACTTTGAATAATCATACTTTGGATATCTTTAGTGTTATTAAGTAATAGCTGTTTGTATTCTTTTGGAAGTTCTACTAAACTCAATAATGATTGTAAAAGCATTGCTTTTAATAAACTTGGTTCTTTTTTTTTAAATATACGTTCCAATACTGGAGCTGTAAACCATAATCCATCTGGATCTAAAAGCTGATGATAAATACTAATAAAACATACCAAAAGTTCTGAAGGCATTAACTCATCTACTTTATTTGGAGTGACATATAACTCTCTCTCTGGACAACAGCACAAACAACTATTCATGAACATCAACTTTTGACTATTTCTTATCAATTGAGTATAATGGGATATCCCTTTTTCAAAATAAGCTATAAATTTTGCCTCTGTAATTTTATATTTTTCTTTGTGTAATTTGTTAGACTTATTTTTCAATTCTATCAATCTTTTTTTTGTAACCAAACATTCCTTTGACCATCTAAGATAACTCTTTATTAAACCACTAAATTCATTAGCTGGATAGGCCAGTAAATTGCTCTTTATACTAGAAAAAACATCCGTCAACTCCCTTTCAATTTTTTCTATCCTTTCGACAGCTTTAAATCTGTAAGATTCTCTATAACTTCCTGAATTCTCATTATTTTTCATAAATTTTAAACTCTAGTTATTAAACTGAAATATATATATTGATAATTTGTAAATTATATATTAAGAATATTACTTGTAATATTAAGCTTAGCTATAAATCTTTATTGAAGCCTATTTTTAAACTAAGACATATTCTTAAAACAAAAAGCAGTTCTGCTTTTAAGTAAAAATCACTAGTTGGAAATTTAAATTATGGGGATGTATTTTTTTGTAAGAATTTACAATTTTTCCGCCCAAATAGCACTTAAAAAATAGAAAAAATAATGAAACCAAAAAAACATCCCCTTATTCTTAAATGCAAAATTGTAGCATTGCACAGACTACAAGATTATTATAATTAGCAGCTTAAACCTTTAATATTTTATCAGTATTCACTTTGATTTCTAGATACCTTACTAATAGTTCAAAATCCAAAGTTTATCATACTATAAAGATTAAAAGCTTTGTACAACATTGGGAGTGTTTTTTTTGACTTCATTATTTTTTCCATTTTTAAGCGCTATTTAAGCGGAAAATTTATTAGTAAAATTCTTAAACACAAAAATACATCCCCATTAATTATTATAAAGTGTGAAAATAGTAATTTATTCAGCTGATTTTGCCCATCAATATATTTAATAAAGAGAAACAGGAACTAACTATTATTCAAAACCACATATATTTTAATAAAACACTGTATTTATTTACTATGTTTTTAGAAATTCATTTATTAATTAAATAAAACTTTAATAGTGAAAATGGAATGTCAAAATCGTCGAATTTTATTTCTAAACTATAAGGTATTAACATGGTAGTATTCGATAAAAATTATCCATGCAGTGTAATTTTTACTCAAAAACCAGACAGTAATCTATGTTCGATCTTTTATTAATAGTTAGAACCATCAACTGTATTTCCTAATAAAAACCTTCTTTCTAGTAATTCCTTATCTAAGCAATCTCTATAAAACACATCTGCAGGTACATTAATTTGTTTTTTATCTTTATAGCATTTCTTAACCTTCCTAAGTAGTTGGTAGTGAGCGATACGACAAGCTAAAGAGTTGCCAGAAATAGGATATTCTTTTTGAAAGAAACCCCATTTAGTGCAATCAAACAGATATTGATCATTGGAATTAAATGTAATCAATTCGCTGAATAATTTATTAACTAAATTATTACCAACAATGAGTGGTTTAAAATCATCTTCTACAATAACACAAAACTTCTTTTTACATAAACCTAACAAGTTAAATAATAGTTGATGGATTTTAATTTCTTTCGGAGTTAATTCGAAAAACTCATTATCTGGCTTCTCTAGGGTGACTCCCTTTAAAGATTGGACTTCTATTCCTGCTTCTGTAAATGTTTTCACTAATGTTTTTGAGCGATACTTGCTTTGGTCACTCATTACTAAAACTAGAACACTTTCAGTAATAAATTCACTTTTCTTTTCATCCTTTATCAAATGGTTGATTACATAACCTTCTTTGAGATATGTTTTGATCAGGTAGGTACCCAATATTATACTAACAATTAACAGTAACAGCTTCTGAATGACTCTCATTTTTAACAAAGGTGTAAAGGTATAAAATAAATTGAATAGTTCTTAATATAAATATTTTTTTGAGTTTTGCTCCAATTAAATTAATTTCGGGAACCTTCAATAAGAATAAATATTATATAATTATTTCTTAAAATGGCATTTTAAAGGCTAATACTTGTTCTTTGTGTTACAAAATTTTGCTCAAAATGAAATTAAATCTGCTTTTTCTAACCAATAATAGTTACAAATATAGTAAACTTTTAGGATAAATGAGTTAGTTCTAAAAATAATATTGCGTCATCTTTAATAAAATATTTCTTTACTTTAAACTATATTAATCTGTTAAACAGTACTTCAAAATCTTAAAATTCTTGTCATTAATATAACATAATATATTCCTTGGCTTTATCTTTCAGTATTTTTTAGATGACAATAGTATTATAGTATGCCTGTTTTTTGATAAATTTGTTTAAAATTAATCTAAGGATAAATGTACAATTTTTAATATAATTAAATAATTTAAAACACGGAGAAATAATATAGTATTTTTAATACATCATGTTTATTTCAAGATAAATATTTGAATAAATTATAATAATAAAAATCAATAATAATCTGAACTGAAAGTAAACAAGATATAAAAATTCAATAATAGTATAAATTGAAGTAATTGCTATCAAAACTATACCAATTTCTATTATGAATTTCTATATTTTATTTATTTACACTTTCTACTATTATTGAATTTTTATATCTTGTTTACTTTCAGTTCAGATTATTATTGATTTTTATTATTATAACTTGTTTAAATACTTGAAATAAACATGTGGGAATGTTTTTTTTGGTTTCATTACTTTCTCTATTTTTTAAGCACTATTTGAGTGGAAAGATTGCTGGTAAAATTCTTAATGAAAAAATACATCCCCATGTATTAAAAATACTGTGTGATATTTTCATAGTTTAGCCTAAACATTAATTGAAATTCAGTTTAAAAGACTTAAATTATGATACATACAATTGAACTTTTATTATTTAAAAAAATGATACAAAAAATAACTAAAATGAATGCAAATCAAGTGCCTGTAACAAAGCAAAGGTATCTAGCCTAGTTCTTGGGTTTCTGTCCAACATTTTAGAAAGTAAATCAGCAAGGTATGGGTCAATTCCTTGTTTTAAAAAGAAATTGATACCATGATACCTCTTGAAAAAGGGGTCTTTCGCTTTAGCCAATGTCCATGGGAAATGTCCTTTAATTAGGATAAAGAGTATAATCCCTAATGACCATACATCCGCTTTGAATTGACAATAACCTTCTTGGTGCTCCAATACTTCAGGTGCTAGATAAGATAAAGAACCTATTAATTCACTTGTAGATTCAGTAGGGGTAATAGATGAGGAAGTAAAAGAAGTGATTTTCAATTTATTCTTTATGAAATAAATATTTTCCAACTTTAAATCACGATGTACAATATTTCTTTGATGTAGATAATTTAAACCTTGTAATAATTGTTTAATAAAATTGATAGACTCCCTTTGAATTAATTTTGAGTCGTATCTTGTTAACTTTAATAAATCTTTATTACAATATTCATATAAAAATATAATTTGATTGTTTAATACTATTAAATCTATTAATGGTAATACATTTTCATGCTCTATAATTGTTATAATATAAAGTTCATTTAATAATAAATTCATCATTAAATCATTGTTATATATTTCTTTGACGTTATATTTAGTTGGTTTACCAATTAATAAGAAAGAGGGGTCTGTTTTACTTTCTAATAAATAAGAAGGGTCGCCATAACCTAAGCCAATCTTTAAATTTAATTTATTGTAATTACGATATGAGTTTGTCTTTATACGATGATTTAACCATTTCAATAAATTGAGTTTGATTGCTTCATTTATTGTTGGTGTAGTTAAGGTTGGCAAGTAGGTAGCAGTATACTTTGGCTCTAAATTTAATAATTCTTCTTCTACTAACGTAGATTTTGTTAATTTTGGTGTGGTAGATATTATAATGTCAGCAACGTTATTTATATAATTCTTCAAATAAACCATCTTAAAAATTAAATGTTAAGTTTCATTTTGTTACATTTATATACTCTTTTTCGCTTTATTCCTTTATCTTGGTAACATCAGATGATTTAATTATCATTGAACAGATGTTTAATTTTTAAAATATATGGCCATATTAAGTAATGTTTCTGTTAAAATACAGTTTAAAATCTATGGTACTTAGATATTTTAAACACTGTGGATTTTATTCAAACCAATGATAATGAAAATCCTTGAAATATAAATAATTTCAGCAAATCAGATTAATGAATTGATAAATTAATTATTTCATTTGTTCTCAAATTCATAAAACAATACCCAAACCAATTTATTAATTATCTGAGTAAAAATTTAACTTTAAATAGAAAGGCATCGATCTAAATTTTAACAATCATGATACAAAATAAATTAATTAACCTTAAAGAGTTAATAAATCTAACAAATTTAAAGATAAAAGTAAATCAATATATTGTATTAAAAAATCAAAAAATCATTGAAATATCTCCATAACATATTCTAATAATAAAAAAACTGTTGTAAAGTCATATTTATTAAAGTTCCTTTAAGTGAAAAGTTTAACCATTTTTTATTACTAATAAATCATTGAATATAATAAATTATTCAAGTATAATGAAATTTATTCTTAGTTTCTTTATATTTATGTCATTTCCTATTACACAATAATAATGTTAATATTAATAAAATGAAAGACACTAATTATTGTGATAAAAATATTAAATATTAAACTATGGCATACTAAAACTATTATAATATAACACCCGTTTTCCAGGGTGTTTAAAGCTTTAATGGAAACTTTAAACTAAACGGGACTAAATAATATATTTGTTTTTAAAAAGTTGCCACCTTTTATAACTGTAAAAATAAATATTACGACTACATTGTGATTCGAATAAGTTATAATCAAGCGTAATTAGATGAAATAATCATAATAAAATTTAAGCTTAAATTAAACATTATAAATAACTATGGAATATATAAAAATCGATTAGCTTATAAATAAAGTTAAATACAATTGAAGTTAATAATAGTCATAGATAATGAGATAAATAGGTAAATAAATTTAATGAGATTAAATCACAATAACCTTATTTATTTTTAGATGAAATAGTATATGGGGGTGTTTTTTGACTTGATTATTTTTTCCATTTTTAAGCGCTATTTTAGTAGAAAAATTGTTAGTAAAATTCTTAAATACAAAAGTACGTCCCCATATCCTAAATATCACTAAAACTATTTGTTTTACTTTTTAATTACAGACTAATAACTTGATGTGATTAATTTAAAAAAGACAAAGCTGTCTATTTTACCATTTCAGTATTAGTAACTAATGTATTATAATTTTATGTTAACGTTTTATACATTCTATCAATCTATAATAAATGAAGTTAACTTGTATTAACTTGTATTAACTTGTATTAACTTGTATTAACTTGTATTAACTGGACCAAAGATCTAACCTAAAGCTCTGTGACCAAAAATCATCAACATCTGCTTATGTATTATTTTGCCTAACTACTGTATTGGAGTGTTTTTTTTGACTTGATTATTTTTTCCATTTTTTAAGCGCTATTTAAGTGAAGCTGTTAGTAAAATTCTTAGGCACAAAAATACATTCCCGTATATTTTATTTGAAATTACGATAAAGTTTTCAGAAATATAAACTAATAAAAATAAATAGAAAAATTACATGGCTATTTTAATAAAAGTTGTAATGATATGTTTATACGAATATTCCTTTCAGAAAATATGTACTTTAAAAGACTTAAATTGATATTAAAAAATACTTGTTCTAATTTTCTTAAATTTAATAGTTTTGTATTTCGCTTATAGCAATTTATAATCTTTGCTGAGTTTTGCTTAAAGTAATTTCAGCCAAACTTCGTGAGTATGACTATTTTAGAATATAAAACTAATACAATATTCTATACTTTAAATTCTAATTACTATTAAATAATTTCAAAGAGATTAATATTAGTTTATATTAATTTCTAATTTATTATATTATTATTATAGTTGACTAAAAACAATTAAAATATTTTAAAATACTTTAAATCGTGAATTTTTAAACCTTGGAAGCATCAGAGGCATATAAGTCTTCTATTAGTGAAAGTAAGAAAAAAATAAAGTGGAGATTACTGATAAAATGAAGTTTATGAATAAAATAGAAGCTTTGGGCAAGATACAGAAAGTTGCAATATTAATTAGCTAATCCAATGAAAGGATTTTAATTTAAGAGCACTTGCTTTGATTGGATTAGAGTATATTCAATTGTAAATTTTAACTTCATCGAAAACATCACAAACGAATAATTTTTAAAACTTAGCTTAAAAAATTGAACAAGCATATAGGGATATTTTTTGATTTCATCTCTTTCTATCTTTTAAGCCGCTATTTGGGCGGAAAATTTGTTAGTAAAATTCTTGAACAAAAATACATTCTCATATGTTTTGAAAATAATTAAAAATAAAATAGAATTATTTACATTAACATATTTTCAAAGTTAAGTAATTTGAAAATATGTTAACTTTAAATCAAATATTGTTTAAATAGTTTAATATTGAATACTTTTGCAACTTTCTAGGTAAATTTTAAACTTTATTTATTAATCAACCACATATAGATTCTCTTTGTTATCAAAATTCTAAATGAGTGAATAAAAAAGAAAATAAATTCAATGATTTACTAAATATAGTTATTTGAGATTTGTTTTTTCATAATCAAATTGGTTTAAAATTTATATTTAAAATCACATGAATTGAATTAACAACTATTAATTTTTTTTGCTATACAATATTATATTTAAAACTGAATGTCTAAAATTTCATGGATATAAATTCTTAGTTATAAACATCTTTCCATATAAGATAGTGACTAAGTTAGATATAAATTATAATATTGTATTTTAAGCTCTAAAAAATT
The DNA here is from genome assembly GCA_030770535.1 of Batkoa obscura. Classification (NCBI taxonomy): domain Eukaryota; kingdom Fungi; phylum Entomophthoromycota; class Entomophthoromycetes; order Entomophthorales; family Batkoaceae; genus Batkoa; species Batkoa obscura. The sequence goes on from JASVEC010000019.1 coordinate 933,405, forward strand.
TTATATTTATTCTTTTCAACAATCGAATGACTTTTTGTAAATAAGCTTTAATTAGTATATGAAAAAATTAAAATAAGCTAAATAATGGACTTTACCTAGATTAAGCGATATACTTTTATAGTAGATAGCGCATGGATTAAAAATGGAATAAAGATTGATATATTCATAAAGTCCTTTTTGTTCTATATGTGTTTAATCTATTATTCAAATGGAGCAATTAATCCTAATTTTGAAGTTCTATATAAACACTCCTAATTAATTTGTAAGAATAGATAATAAAAACCTATAAAAGTAAAACAATACTTCATTAGAAATGCTTTTAACCGATATTAATAGTAATCTAAAATCCTATTGAGGTTTTTAATTAATAGTTTGGAATTTTAAATATGAATTTTGCAGAAATAGCCTTACTTTGATAAACTATAATGATATATCCATAGCTGGGTATTTTCTAGTCGTTTCAAGCTTATATAGTTGTTTATACTATTACTATATTATTATAATGTTATATAAACACAGCTGTTAGTCATTGATTAATACTAATAATTGATAGAAAAACCTAATCACATGTTCTTATAACGATACTTGAAAGCTATACCATCGTGATTGTATATATCTGAGGTTTTTAACCATTTATTGTTAGTTTCCAGTTTAATTCAAAATAAAAGTTACTCTTTATGAGTTTTTAGAAATGGTTTTTATTAGTATGGTTCACATTAAAGTCCATCTTATTTCATTTAAATTGAGAACCAACGAAGAATAATCAACAAAAAATGCGGATATATATAACCACTGGTGTAAGTTCATTTTAATCGACTCCCATATTAATACGTTTAAACTTGTTTAAAATATGGTTTCTAAAATTATTGTATTTGGACATGTATTCTATAAATTAAATCTAATAAATATAAAGACAATATTATATAAAAACGTAGAAAGTGCCATGTATAGCTGTGTATTCATACTTGTTTATATAAGGATAAGTATTCAATTAACTTTGTTTAACTTGAAAAATAACACCGGTATGATAAAGGAATTCCTTTTGATTTAAGTTTTAAGTTTGCTTAGTAAAAGATATAATGTCAAACTATACAATCTAAATTATTAAAGTAGTAGTCGAAAAATCTGTACTAAAAACATAATAACTTATTCGAATTTAATTATTACATTGCTCACATAAAATACATATGTTCAGCGTTTATATTTATTATTCATTAATCTAGATTTGGACCATATTATTAACTAAAACAAATATTGATGAGAAGTTTACTAAAAGTCTGTAATATAATGAGCATTTCTAAAGTCAGAACAATAGTATACTGAAGTAGTCATGAGACATTAAATATTGATTTGTTTCATGATAATGATTTCTAGATAATATCGGCTTTAATTAAATCCTCACTGTCACTGAAACCTAAAGGATAAAGGATTGAAGTTGAACCTCATTAAACAATAACCAAAAAATGGTTTTTCAACCTTATTGAATGTCACGTTTTGATCTCCTTTATTATAAAAACTCACTTATTTAATTAAAATTACGATTTTATCCACTTATTAACTTTATCATTCTATGAATTTACTTAAACATGTATTTAAGCTCAGATCAAATAGACATTTAATTAGTATATTAACATCATACTATTGAAATTTATATTGTTAGATTAAATAACATAGTTATTTCAGGTCTTATTTGTATTTTTGTAAGTTTTAAAGAATCAAATGGGGATGTATTTTTGTGTTTAAGAATTTTACTAACGAATTTTCCACTCAAATAGCACTTAAAAGATAGAAAAAGTGATAAAGCCAAAAAAATCCCAAAATATCTTTCATTTCAACTAAATTTAATGATAGAAGCAATTAATTTGTTTTATTAAATTTTTCCTGACTTTATAGAAATTTCTTAAAGTAAACCTCATAATTAAAGACAATAACTCGCATTAGATAACCCTCATAAAAGTCATACTATGTTAAATCATTTATTGATTTTTCAAACTATATTTTTTTCTAAAATAATAAAACGACCATATTTTAACAAGGATTCGGCTTATTAAAAAATTTGCTTCATTTTTTTACAAATTACTAATAATATAGCCAAGATTTCTAGGAATAAAAAATAGAACTATTGAATATTTTTAGAAGGTTGATTGATTGCTAATTTAGGAACTTATAATTATTTAATAAAAAGAACTGTTCTTTTAAGTGTATTTTCACAATAAAGCCAAGCTAACTTATTAAGAAAAAGAAGCTATTTTTTTTTCTTTAAAAGTACAAGTAACAACTTTAGAATAAATTTCATTTAGTTCAAATGTTCAACTCAAAATATACCAACAATAGCAATAAAGTACCTTGAAGCTGATTGGGTTCTTTGAAATTTTAAAAAGTATATAAAGCAAAGGGTTATGGCATTGTTTTATTTAAAAATAAACTTAGAAGATGACTAAAGAAATTTGCAATAGTTACATGAATTTAAATGTCTGTTCAAGTCCTTGGAATCCCGAAACATATAACTACTGTAATTTATTAAATCTAAAAAACAACATCCACTTGAATCCTATTTCTATAAGCAGTAGCTTTAGTATGAATAGTGTCCCTATTTTATATAATAACCTCTCATGCTGTGACAATGTAGTGAGTGATATAAAGCATAATACACAACAAACAAGTAAGCCAAAAACCCTGACGCGCTCCAAAGAGTTATTCGAATACTTCATTGATGATAAAGCACAGTTTAATTTAGAGTATAAACTCGAATTAAACATGAAACAATTGGATTATGTTTTGATAGATAACTTTTATCTGATTAGAAATATCGATATAATGAAGAAAGTGTGTATACATGATATGATGTTTTTGAAGAAAAATTCAGTCATTCCTTTTTATAAATTAAATTTGTTAATCATATGCTTGCTGACTTTGTCTCTTGTCCCGGAATTAAATTTACAGCATATGATCCCGGAATATGTAGATAGGTTAAGGAATGTTACACTAAACGTCCATCAATTATGTCTAAAAAAACAGGCTTCATTTACTAACTACTATTACATTGATCTTGCTAGAAACTTGTTTTCATATTTAAACCAATAAATTATTTTTTGTTAAATTCAATTCTTGTTTTTTATCCTTTTTAAAAAATAAAAATGTATAGCCATACTGAAGATTTTTGCTTTATTTATAAGACATCAGTATATGGGGTTGTCTGAATTAGTTTCATTGTTTTATACAATTTTTTTTAAAAATTGTATTTTAAAAACTTCGCTTAAAATTCTATAAAATCAAATTTTTTATTAAAACAAAAGCACCCAGACACAGCTCTAAATCATTCTATTATAGTTTATAATGTAAGCTAGTTGAATTTCTACTAGATCTTAAATACATATTCTTATAAAACTTTATTGAGAAATATTTATTATAAACTGCTTTATAATCAGCATCGCAGGTTTGTTATCAAATAAATAAATTATTTTAATGTTATAATTATATTATTAATATATTCATAAGTTAATAAATAGCTACATAGAAGGGAGTGGTTAGCCCTAAAAATATAATTAACCATCGATATATAGTACAGGTAACAATAGTTTTTACATATTATTACAGTTACTTGTTCTTTGAGTATTTATTAACTTAACTATTAATAACTTAAGTAATCTTAACATTTAACAATCTATTTCTATCATTTAACAAACTACTTACTTGCTTAATGAATATCGAAATTTTTAAATTCTCTGTTATCTTTGTGAGGTAAGCTGGGATTGATCTTTTAATTCTTGTATTTTCTATAGACTCTATAACTTTAATTGGAACTATATCGCTTTTTTTTTGATGTATCGGATACTGGATAACAGTGTAGTTTATTGTTATGTTTAATAAAGTGTGAATACTTCTTAATACCTTGAACCTCTATTATTCTTTTTGTGTTTTTGTTTCTTTTATACTTTTAAAAAGTCATATCTGTTTTCCCATTATTAACAGTCGAGTTATTAATTTTATTATGCTCGCAAATAAAAGCCTCAAATCTTGAAATTAATTGATCGATATCTTCTATTTTACCTAACGCTTCAAAAGCACTTTTCTATTTTGAAAGGTTTCCAAAATGTCCATCAACTATACTTTTTCCATGATGCTCAGCAAAAAAATTAAGATTAACATTCAAACTACTATTTATTTTATGAATTTGTTTAAACATATAATGTAGGAACTCTTGGGATCTAAAATGATTTCCCGTATCTGCCCATATATTAATTTTTATAAACTTTTAAATAAAAGCTCTGTAGAGATTAAATCGATTAAACAATCTCCTGCATATGGGAATGTATTTTTATATTTAAGAATTTTACTAACAAATTCTCCACTTAAATGGCGCTTAAAAAATGTAAAAAGTAATGAAGTCAAAAAAAAAATCCCCATATATTATTTTTACTTGAGGTCACAAATTTAGAACTTTATTGATGACATAAAGTTTATAAGAATTATAGTTATTCTAATAAATAAAATTTCACCAAATAACTTTGTACATTTTCAAAACCGCGCCCTTGTATTTTCAAGTGGTAGTATTATTTTATTAACTTATTCTTTGAACCCTTACCTTCAAGCAAAAGTGCCAAGTGTTTTATTCATAACGAAAAAACACAGTTTCTTTTTATTTTCAAAGATATAAAGTTATTACAGCTCTTTTACAACCCTCAGCGATTTTTTTTGTAGATTATTTGTATAGGCGATTTTTTCAAATTTAATCTTATATTAAATTGTATATGGGGTTTTTTTTTTGCTTCATTACTTTTTCCATCTTTTAAGCACTATTTGAGTAGAAAATTCGTTAGTAAAACTCTTAAACACAAAAATACATCCCCCTATCATGGTTTTTTTCTCTTAAATGAGTAATTGTATTGCAAGAGCTGCTACAACAGCTGTAAAAACCAAATTCGAAGTAACTAATCTAAGCTAAAGTATTAATTAAATGTCATTAATATGGTGATATATTTTTTTATTTAAGGATTTTACTAGGAATTTTTCCATTCAAACAGCACTTAGTAAATGGAAAAAGTGATGAAACCAAAAAAGCACTTCCATATAGTTAGTTACCTTTATATCAGGGGATTTATTTTTGTATTTAAAAGTTTTACTAACAATTTTCCACTCAGATAGCGCTTAAAATATGGAAAGTAATGAAGTCAAAAAAAACATCCCCATAGTTTAACAAACAATCTTTTAAAACTTAATCTACTTAAAAATGCATAAAAAGCTTTAAAATATTCTCAGATAGTTTTATTGTTTGTATTTTATATCAGCTAAAATCGATTTATGTAGTGCAATATTGATAAAGCATTATTGATTCGTAGCTTTTGCAACTAAATATTAATAGATTTTTATTTGGTTTTATTATTAGCTTTTTAAAGACACTTATTAATTAAGCCAGCTTAAATGACAGCACAATAGATATATAAGCTTTGAAGCATAAATAAATATCCAAACTCAAGTTGACTATTGTAAAGTACCAAATAGCTTCATAAACGACCAATATAGATTAAGAAAATAGACTAATAATATAGCTTCTTACTCAATAATTTTTTTAAATTTAATTATGAGACCTCCTTCAACTTAAGTTTATCTTTTAGCATTTTTTAAGCTCAAGAGTGAGCCCAATGACGATGACTTTAATATTACAATCTAAAGCCTTAAAGTAATAAAAGAATCAAGAATTTTTATAAAGAGTTATATTTCATTAGAACTAAACAAAGTAGACTAAACAACTCAATTATTTTATTAAGCAAATGAAGTAATTATGTTACTAATTATAATAAGGGGAAGTGGTAGCAGTATACTCGCTATTAATGGAAGCTTCATAGCCACCAGTTGGGTAAATTGTAGTAGTTAAAGTAGATACTGTATTATAGCTATCAGTAGTAAGTGAGTATGTCACAGTAGGAGTAACAGTGTAATATTCTCCATTATTATTAGTAGTGGTAATGCATGGTAAAGTAGTTGCAGAAGGAACGGTATAGCTATCATGAATATTGGTAATAGTAATTGTTTCTCCATAAGAATCAGTAGTAGTAGAGCATGGAGTAGTACTTGAGTTATCAGAGTATGAGGAGCTAGTTGTATATTGACCAGTTTGATATCCGGTTGAGGTTGGAATGTCATAGGATGGAGTGCTAGTAGAATAAACTGGAATAGATGATGAAGCAGTATAAGTTGGAACTACGGAGTCAGTGGTACATGGAGTAGTTGTACTGGTGGTGTATGTTGGAACTACAGAATCAGTAGTGCATGGAGTACTAGTAGAATAAACTGGGACAGATGATGAAGCAGTATAAGTTGGAACTACAGAGTCAGTGGTGCATGGAGTAGTAGTACTAGTAGTATAAGTTGGAACTACAGAGTCAGTAGTACATGGAGTGGTGGTGCTAGTAGTATAAGTTGGAACTACAGAGTCAGTAGTACATGGAGTGGTGGTGCTAGTAGTATAAGTTGGAACTACAGAGTCAGTGGTACATGGAGTAGTTGTACTGGTGGTGTATGTTGGAACTACAGAATCAGTAGTGCATGGAGTACTAGTAGAATAAACTGGGACAGATGATGAAGCAGTATAAGTTGGAACTACAGAGTCAGTGGTGCATGGAGTAGTAGTACTAGTAGTATAAGTTGGAACTACAGAGTCAGTGGTACATGGAGTGGTGGTGTTAGTGGTGTAAGTTGGAACTACAGAGTCAGTAGTGCATGGAGTACTAGTAGAATAAACCGGGGCAGATGATGAAGTAGTAGTGTAGGTTGGAACTACGGAATCAGTAGTACATGGAGTGGTAGTACTAGCAGTATAAGTTGGAACTACAACACTGGTGGTAGGACTAACTGGAGCACATCTTGAAAAGACCTTAGTGTATATTCGACATTTATGAATTCTTTTATCATTGTCAACTCTTATCTCATCATGGAAAGCAATAAGTTTATGCTCACGATGATGTTTTTCAGTATGGTGATAAACAGTGCTAGTGTGGTATTCAGTAACATGGTGAGTTTCTGTATGATGATGAACACTTGTGACGGGTGCATTTGTTGAATATTGCGATGGCAAAGCAGCAATTGACGAGGCAGTGTTGTATGGGGCAGTGACAGCATAGTGGGCGTTTAGATCATTTACTAAAGCTAAAGTAAGCAAAGTTTGGACAGATAGATTATTAAAACTGAGCATAGCTAAGAACTTTTGATATTAAGTAGATTAGATAAAAGTAAATTAAGAAATTATTAGCGATGATATTTTTCTACTTCGTTATTTTGCTTTGTTTATATACATCATATTTCTATCTGTTGCTCTTGTATCTTTATAACTCCAAATACTTTAAATTTCCCCCTCTCTTATTAAGGGATGCTCATTTATAAATGTATTATGTTTCTAATATAACTTGTAATATATTGTTTTTTAAATCTTGAAGTTGATACTTTTTCAAGTTAACATTAAAACCTCAATTATACTTTTTCTAATTTATGCTCCAATCAATGCTATATTAAAAAATAATGGTTTTGATATACTTTTACAACGATGTGGGGTAAATAAAAACAAAAATAAAAATAAAAATATAGCCTTGCAATAAATTTGGAAATATATGATATTACATGATCCTTATAACTCTTATAGTTTTTATAGCAAACAAAAAGCGATGTAAATTTATATTAAACAATTTACGAATCCTCAAATATAAATGTTATACTATAATTAACTTATAAATAGCCACTAATATAAAATGACAAGCTTTATTTCATGATTTTAATCAAAATAACTATACAGCTCATTTTTAGACATTAATTCAGATATGCTCCTGAAACTTTAATTAATTTACAAAATATTTTTTACTTAAAATAAGGACAATTTATTAATCAAGCGTAGTTAAATTTTATTGATTTGATCAAGTTTAAGGTTTAATAAATGGGGTGTTTTTTTGGTTTCATTACTTTTTCCATTTTTTAAGTTCTGTTAATTGAAAAATTGTTAATAAAATTCTTAAACAAAAAATATATCCCCAAATGTTGTAACTGTCAACAATAAAGTATGTTTAATAATAAAATACATTTTTTAATTGTGTTTTACAGAACTAAATTCAGATATAGTCTATAACAAAAATAAACATATAGTATTGAATGAATGCCATAGTGTAAATAAGCAAATTTAAAATGTAATATAGTTGAAGACCATATATTACGTTTTAAAACTATTTAATAGGCAATGATAAATATAAATGCTAAAGGTGCTCTAAATAAATACCATATGGGGATGATTTTTTTCATTTCATTACTTTTTCCACCTTTTAAGCGCTATTTGAGCGGAAAATTTATTAGTAAAATTCTTAAACGTAAAAATACATCCCCATATGAATAATTTAATTATACCACATGAGGATGTATTTTTGTGTTTAAGAATTTTACTAACAATCTTTCCGCTTAAACAGCAGCTAAAAGATAGAAAAAGTAATGAAAGCAAAAAAAACATCCCTATATTTTTGATATTAAAATTTAACCAATTAAATAACATGCCATTTTATTATATATTGAGATTTTAAAGAAAACAATAGACACTACAAACTTACAGTCTTTATTTTGAAATAAATAAAAAGGTTTCATATAATCATTGTTAGTAGAACACAAACGTATTTGAGTAAATTATATGTGTTTTCGTATGGAGGCTATAATAAAGGTAAATGCATTATAGATATTTGAATATTTAGTTAATACGTTTTTATGTTATTATTATTTATGTAGAAGAATAAGGGGTAGGAATTATTTGTTAATTCCAGTTATTATAACTGGGTACTTAGTATAATAAATATGGGGATGTCTTTTTGTGTTTAAGAATTTTACTAATAATTTTTTCGCTTAAGTAGTGCTTAAAAATGGAAAAAGTGATGAACCCAAAAAAGACATCCCTATATAGCAAAGGAAAATATTTAATTTTGGGATCTGTTTGCAAAGCCTCAAAATAATTTCTATGGATACATTAAACATACATTTTGACTGATTTATCAACATCAGTTCAGAAATGATTAAGCTACAGTGTTAGAAAATTCAAAGTTGGTGACCCTAGCCAAAAATTTAAAAATCCTTAAAGTTGATCTCCATCCCGAAGTTTTGTAAATATCTCTTTTTGACTAAAGTCGGATTTGACCTTTTTTATACTATTAAACACTGCTTCTGAACCAGATAGAGATCAATTGCAAAGTATTTTTTGGCTTTTAAACCTATATCTAAAAATTTTACAATATTTATACGATGACTTCAGCATATCAAGCTAATCTTTACTCCCACTATTTTCTTCTTATATAAATAGTTCTATCCTCACTCTTTGCCCTATTCTATGTTTATGATAAAAACGCTAGGTTTAATTATTAGCATCATTTAATTCAAATAAGTGATAGTCAAGTATAAACAAAGATATAGTGATAACGTTTTCAAAAAAATAACAAACTAATATAGTCTTTATAAATCAAGAGTTTAGTAAAATAGTCAAAGGCTCAAGTGGGTGAGAAAAGTATTAAAAAAATTATGAAGACTTGCTTATAAAGTGAAAAAACATTAAATGGGAGTGTTTTTTTACTTCATTATTTTTCCACTTTTAAGTGCTATTTGAGCGGAAAATTCGTTAGTAAAATTCCTAAACACAAAAATACACCTCTAAATGCTAAAAGTTATTATACTAACTTTTGAAAAATGAAGGAGAATTTCAATAGATAATAAAAGGACCAATAGTAGTATAAATAAAGTGGTAGATATTGTAGTTGAAGAGTCTAGTATCAACGATACTTGATTTAAATTATTCAATTTAGTAATAGAAACTTTACTACATGTTGTGAAATATCGCTTTGTCAGTCCCATGGTTAATTATAACATAACAATCGCCTAAGCTGTTGTGTTCTCGAGTTCAGAGAAAATCAATCCCATGTTCTTATTTTGATTTGTTATGAGAATTTCTAGCTCCATCCAAAAGAATATTACCCTCTCATTTTGATATTTATACTTTTCAGAGTATAAAAGAGTTTACAGAGTATAGTAGTTCGAGACTTTTAACTGAATTATTCCCTTATATCTCGAACATTTAATAAAGCCACTAAGTTTTCTTAATAGTATTTTACGTAGATTTTACATTAGTATTGTCTATTCTATTTGTCTTATACAGCTTGTAGCCTATTACGTGCTATTCTTCATAATCCAAGTCTATCTTAGTCACATAAACTAAGACCTTTCGACTTATATTGTAGTCAACCCAGCAATAGCTGTTCTTGACTCCAAACCCTGAGTACCAGATTTCACACATGTAATATCCTAAACGTCAAAATAGCCTTATTGACAAAGGTAGCCTGCTTTAACTTAAACACATGTGATAATGGTACATAACAAAAAATAGTAAATATATTTAAAATTAGAACCTTTTCGATTACAAGGGGATTATTTGACCTACATACGTTTATATGCTTTCTATATAATACTAATAACAGTCATAATTGCAGACCCTGTATGTTCAAGAGAAGCTTATGGACGCCTGAAAAGATAAGAATATATTTAGGGATATATTTTTATGGTTAAGAATTTTATTAACAATTTTACTTTGTTTTTAATATTTCACTTTTAATATGATAAAACGAAAATTAGTCTAAAATATAGGGTTGTCCTAATTGGTTTCAGAATTTACTTAGAAATTAATCCAAATTTTAAAATTTTAAATTTGTGTCTAATATGACGGTTAAATCTAAAAAGCTTAAATTAAATGTCTCTATTTAAAACTTATTTTAATTGTTTTCTTTTCTTAAATAGCTAATTTTCCTAATTATATGTTTTATGTTAGTTCTGTTAGATATTTAACAGATACATAATATATAACTACATGATTATATAATTATACAAATACAGTTATTTATTTGACTTTATTTTTTGTTGAAATAAAAATAAAATGCAAACTTTCATAACTAAACTTCGAAATGGAATTTTTGAAAATTTCAATACAATAGGGAGGAGTACACAGTATAAACATTGTAATTCGTTTACATCAATTTTAAAAGCTACTTATAACAACCCAAAGTTTATGGAATTTTATAATAAAACAAAACAAAGAAAAGATATATTATCAAAGTTTACTATCGATAATAATAAACTTAATCAAGCAATGTATAAAATTAGTGCTTTGAGGGAAACAGGAAACAGGAAACAGGAAACAAAAATCAACAAGTAGCGTTATTATCAACTATAGCTTCAGTACATTCTTTTGGTGAATGTAAGAGTTTTGAGTTTAATATAAACAGAAATCAATATGATTATTCAAAAATAAGTAATAATAATAAAATATCAACATTACAGCTTATTATTAAAAGTACAAAAAAAATTAAAGACGAGCAAATTGACTATTATACAATATTTGCTATAATTCAACTATTTCATCAAGATTTAATAAAAAAAATAATGATAGTAAATATTCATCAGATAATATATATATTAAATAAAAGTAGAAGAATGATATATAGTAAATATCTGAGTGATCTAAAAGATAAAGTGGTAGCTAGGTCAACATTCTTTAAATATATACCAAGTAATTTCAAAAATGCAGCAAGAAAAACAGATCTATGTAATATATATGTCCAGTATACAGTTAGAAAAAAATTATTTGAAATAAAATAAATATAGCAATAAAAAACAAAGCAGAGATAAAAGAAATTTTCAATGAAGAAGAAAAATTATACAAATTATATAAATTCTGTGTTGATACTCAAAAAAACACATTTAATGAAGCTATTAAAAAATCAAATAATAAAAGTTGTATAATAATTTTAGATTTTAAACAAAATATGGAAATAGGAACAAGACCAGATTTAATGAATTTAGACCATTATAATAAACAAGCTATATCAGTATTAGGTTTTGGTATTTTGTATTTAAAAGATGATAAAACAATAGGCAAAGTTTACTTTGATTATTTATCTGAAATATTGAATCGTGATTCAGCATATGGGGTTGTTTTTTTTAGTTTCATTATTTTTCCATTTTTTAAGCGCTATTTGAGTGGAAAGATTGTAGCAAAATTTTTAAACGAAAAAACACATCCCCATATGGGGATTTTTTTTTTGACTTCATTACTTTTTACATTTTTTAAGCGCCATTTAAGTGGAGAATTTGTTAGTAAAATTCTTAAATATAAAAATACATTCCCATATGCAGGAGATTGTTTAATCGATTTAATCTCTACAGAGCTTTTATTTAAAAGTTTATAAAAATTAATATATGGGCAGATACGGGAAATCATTTTAGATCCCAAGAGTTCCTACATTATATGTTTAAACAAATTCATAAAATAAATAGTAGTTTGAATGTTAATCTTAATTTTTTTGCTGAGCATCATGGAAAAAGTATAGTTGATGGACATTTTGGAAACCTTTCAAAATAGAAAAGTGCTTTTGAAGCGTTAGGTAAAATAGAAGATATCGATCAATTAATTTCAAGATTTGAGGCTTTTATTTGCGAGCATAATAAAATTAATAACTCGACTGTTAATAATGGGAAAACAGATATGACTTTTTAAAAGTATAAAAGAAACAAAAACACAAAAAGAATAATAGAGGTTCAAGGTATTAAGAAGTATTCACACTTTATTAAACATAACAATAAACTACACTGTTATCCAGTATCCGATACATCAAAAAAAAAGCGATATAGTTCCAATTAAAGTTATAGAGTCTATAGAAAATACAAGAATTAAAAGATCAATCCCAGCTTACCTCACAAAGATAACAGAGAATTTAAAAATTTCGATATTCATTAAGCAAGTAAGTAGTTTGTTAAATGATAGAAATAGATTGTTAAATGTTAAGATTACTTAAGTTATTAATAGTTAAGTTAATAAATACTCAAAGAACAAGTAACTGTAATAATATGTAAAAACTATTGTTACCTGTACTATATATCGATGGTTAATTATATTTTTAGGGCTAACCACTACCTTCTATGTAGCTATTTATTAACTTACGAATATATTAATAATATAATTATAACATTAAAATAATTTATTTATTTGATAACAAACCTGCGATGCTGATTATAAAGCAGTTTATAATAAATATTTCTCAATAAAGTTTTATAAGAATATGTATTTAAGATCTAGTAGAAATTCAACTAGCTTACATTATAAACTATAATAGAATGATTTAGAGCTGTGTCTGGGTGCTTTTGTTTTAATAAAAAATTTGATTTTATAGAATTTTAAGCGGAGTTTTTAAAATACAATTTTTAAAAAAAATTGTATAAAATAATGAAACTAATTCAGACAACCCCATATTTAATACAAGGTAATTTGTAAAGTAATCTAGCCTATTTGATTTGTGTGAAAATAGGCCATAGACTACTATAAAAGTTTTACTTTTTGAACTCTTTGAATTCTACTTCCATTATAAATAAAGTAGCTGATACTATTCTACAATCAGCAATAACAAAACATTGATCACTTCAAATTGATTTAAAATGTCTGTTTAGAAAATGAAAACTAATACTATAGTGGAGAGCGCTATTTAGCTGTTTTAACATATCAATAATGTTTTTTGGATTTTTAGGCTGAATTTTAAAATTAGTTTTATAGTTACAGTTAACTACTCTTGCGGTTTGCATCAGGAAAAAAGACCAGATTACTTTATAAATCCCCTTATAATTAAATACAAGAGTAGTGAAAGTAACATCAGCATAAAAAAAAGACAAATTTTAAATATAATCGAAAAAAATTCTCCAATTGTTAGTTATTAAGAAATGTGGGGGTATCTAAAGTGGTCCCTCAATTTTTGAGATAAATAAGCACTGTAAAGTTACAAAACGAAATTCATGAAAAAGATTCTGTTAATTGGAAGAAATTAAATTTTGACTGAGATTAACTTGAATTAACTGTAATTTAAATTTTAGATTTTTTATATTATGAAAATCATTTCAATTAATATTGGTTGAATGATAAAAAAATCCAAACATTTAATCAGTTTTAGACGGAAGTATAATTAATACATTAAATTTGTATTTCTTCTCAAGTACAAAAATGGCTTTTTTACATACTTTCAAGTTAACGTAATTTATTAATTTTAGATAAACCGCAAATGAATGAATGGCCTTTATTTAGTGCATAATTTAAAAAAACACTTCATGTTGACCACACCTTTGATAGAAAAATTTCTATGTTAATGTATATTCATCGTAAAAATATGGGCTTTGTATCATTAACCAGTATAATATAAATATAAAATATGTTATTTTAATAACAAACCTCAATGAAAATGTGTCAAATAATATTAGCTCGATACAATAATCAAATTACTACAAACATGATCGAGTATCAAAGAGCTGGGTAATTATAGTATCCTAAACTGCCATGGATAAGTTAGAGTGATATCAGAGAATTCATTAATTTAACATATAACTGCTAAAGGAAAGAATAAGTAATTAAGCATTTTTAAGACCAGGAAAATAAAATAAAGATTAAATAACGAGTGGTTTATAAATTATGTAATAATTTAAAGAATACAATTAGTCGCACTATTTTAATATTTCAAAAACTAAACCATATCAGTATTCATTCTGAAATCGTTACACTTATTTGTTCTTTATTAGTTCATGTTTGTTGTTAAATTATTAAATATCAAACACTGCTTTATAAATAATATTCATTTTGTACTCAGTATCCGAAATACTAAAAAAACTATATATAATGGAATCCAAATGACTTAAAAATATACAAAACAATCAAATGCTTTTAGCTTTACCTCTCTTCTTTTTTATTGCTTCAACTTTATGTCAAAACCCACTTGGGCTTGCTTATTTAGATAAGAAATGCTATAAGCTTAAGAATGGCATGGTATGGTTTGAAGTTGATATATCACCAAAATATCAACGTAACTGTCAACCGCTACACCATTGGCTACCAATAGCAGGAAAAGATACTTTTGATGAATCAAGAAGCTGGTATCAAGGAAAAACTTGTCTTCGTGATACTGAATCCTGTTGTTTAACCTGTCGTCAATATTGTACTGATAATTTTCGAGTCAAGACTACTGATTCCATTGCAGATATGAATAATTTAGAAACTATGGAAATTTCGTCTACTGAAAAAGCCAGAGATTACTTATATGTAGCACCTAATATTGGTAATTTAAACTATGTGTCTGTGGATTTAAGACAAGGCTTAAGATCCATTATCGTACCAATGGATAATCTACATCCAGATGATCGTAACTATCGTCAAGTATTTCAAATTAAGATGACTGAAAGTATAGTCACTAAAATCTTAAACAATACTAAGTTATATAATAAAGACGCACAAACAATTCAATCTGATGACCATGCATTAGGTATTGATAAGATTTGCCTATTAGCTAATGACGTACTGCAAACTGCTGCCATGCCACACGATTTTAGCAATTGTTTCAGATTAATACCAAATTCGGAAACTAAATCTTCTTGTGGTTATTGGGGTACGAGTTATGAAAAAGATCGTGGTTATTTTTGTGGATCAAGTAAATGGTCAAATGAAGCAGCTACTTTAGCCTCATGTCTTGAAAATTTACCTTTGATTAATGCGTCTAAAATGGCTTATAGTAACAAAGCTTTAAAATATATGAGAACAGCCGTAACTTCTGGAATTAGTGCCATTCCATATGCAGGCTTAGTTTTGGCTGCTACTACTAATGCTATTTTAGGTCCTACTGCAGATGAAGCGATCTTAAATGAATACAAAGGTGCTAAATATGATGAAAAATTAGTTATCCTTAGTGGTGTCCGTAAACAAGTTTTAAAGGAAAGTCGTGACCTTGCGAAAGGATTTATCAAAGATAATTTCGGTGATATTGCCGCTTCTATCAAAAAATTAATGTAGTCTCTTATCACTTATAATAAATATTATCTATAGACTTATTTTATATATTTACATTGTCATTTTCTATTTTAATTTTTCGTCGAATTTATGTTTTTTCAAGATTAATAGATTGAACAACAAAAACGCAAAAAATAAAGGAATTTTAAAAAACATAGTAGGATATGATAAAAGGATTTTTTGGCTTCAAAAAAAGCCCCATATAAATAAATACTGATCATTAGACATATTTCAGAAGTATTAAAAGTTATTTGATGTTAAATTTACACTAAAATCTCCTTTTACATCACATTCTAAATATTTAAATAATAGCCGTGCCAAACAATACATCCAGTAGTAGCTTCAATAAAGCTGCGAATTAACTTAAGTCATAGTGAAAAATTTTAATTTTTACTTTTTATTTAAGCTTGTTTAACTATTTTCTCTTCAAATAAATACATATGAAAGCGCTTATAAATCTGGTATATGGGTATGCATTTTTGTATTTAAGAATTTTATTAACAATTTTTCCACTCGAATAATGCTTAAAAGATAGAAAAGGCAATGAAGCCAAAAAAACATCCTCATATATTATACAAATATTTATATGTGGATGTATTTTTGTGTTTAAGAATTTACTAATAATTTTTCCACTTAAATAGCGCTTAAAAAATGGAAAAAATAGTGAAGTCAAAAAAACTTCCCATATGGTGATGTTTTTATTAGTTTCATTATTTTTTCCATTTTTTAAGCGCTATTTAAGTGGAAAAGTTATTAGTAAAATTCTCAAATACAAAAGTACATCCCCATGCAAAGTTAGCTTTTGTAGTTTGTATTGCTTTGTTAAATTATTTAGAACTATTGAAAGTTCGAGTTAATTCTAAAACTTTTTTATTTAAATTAAGTTATATAATATTATTTCAGTGTTTTAATTAAAATATAATGATTTTAAAAACGATAGCTTTTATATTTATAACAAATTTGGATTGTATTACTATAATAGATATATAGGGATGTATTTTTTCATTTAACAATTTTACTAATAATCTTCCCACTTAAATAGCGTTTAAAAGATAGAAAAAGTAATGAATCAAAAAAAAACCCCCCATATTTATTATTATATCTAAATTAAATTATACGCTTATTTCATTAAATTTTTATAAATTTTTAAAAACCAATTTTTATTATTATTTTAAAACATAAATTTAAAAATTTAAAGTTTATATCTTATATACGAAAGAGTTTTTTTATTAAAAATAAAAGTCTTATTTTTTAATTTAAGTTTTTTAATTTGTTTTTTAAATTTTCATTATGATATCATTTATAAAAGTTAAATAAACCATTTATAAATTTAAAACATTTGCGATTTAATTAGCTTAAAGCTTTGAAATACACATGGTGATGTTTTTTTGGTTTCATACTTTTTCTATTTTTTAAGCGCTATTTGAGTAGAAAAATTATTGATAAAACTTTTAAATACAAAAATACATCCCTGTATATTTTAATTCAAATATAGTGGGGGGTTTTTAAAAGTTTCTGTAGTTTATTTTGGACAAACTTAAGGTAAAGGTACCTTAATGCAACAGGAGAAATATCTAATATAGATGAGTAGTTTTATACTGAAGTTATGCGATTCTTAAAGCCAAATAAGAATACGATTGTAACAAATAAAGAACTCCACTATAAAACTACCTACCTATATATTTTGTTTAGATTTTTTTCTTTCTATAATCGTGAAAGGTTAAAAATATGTAAGCATCACAAGAAAATAACAACTGATTGATTAAAAGTAACCATCACAATGAGTAAGCTGACTATCTTTCTCTAATCTGAAAAACTACAGGAGTCTATAATAAAGCCCAATATAGTATTCAAATATTAAGCCAAAGAATATTATAAACGTGACTAATGTTTTATAATAAACTAATATTTATCTTAATGAATTGTGGTTTTGACTTATTTAAATAGCTAAAATTCCTGTCATTCGAATAATTCCAATTTTTCCAATAAAATTAACTTATAGGGTATACTAGTGTGGATTAATTGGCTTATTTAGCTTCAAAATTGGGATCTTTTTATGCCTGCATTACGAATATTCTTTATAGAAATAAGATAATTACTATAAATGTAATGTTAATTGATAGATTAGATTGAATTCAGAGTACACCGAGATTTTTTTAGAAATAAAGTAGATTAGTGGTTAGAAAATAATTAAATAAGAATAGTATAAATAGCTTGAGTGATTAAGTAAACATTTTATATTTCAACAAATTTAATTACTTAATAAAGGGAAATGGGTGCAAGCGGCGATGAATTTGTAGAAAAGTTTTCAAATGCCCACGATAATAACGATAGCAAAGTTCCTCGCAAAGGCACCGGGTCTAGCTATGGGGCCTATTTCAATATTGTGTGTGTTGTCGCTGGTACTGGTACTTTAGGATTACCATATGCTATGTCGTTAGGTGGCCACATTACATTAGTTTTATTTGTAATAGCTGCATGTCTCGCTGTTTATACTTCAAAATTATTAATTGAATGTCTATACTGCAAACCGTGAGTAAAATTTTAACATTTGAAACTGTCTACTAATATTTTTATTAGTGGTATAAGGCTTGAAGAATACCCAGATATTGGTGAAGCTGCTTTTGGGAAATTCGGGAGATATTTCGTTAAAATATTCCATTACATAATTTCATTATCAAGTACCTGTATTTATATATTACTTACTGGTTTAAACTTACATTCATTTTTGGTAAACTACTATGGCGATGAGCTTATTTCTTTGAAATTATGGATATTGATAAGTGGAGTTATCATTATTATCCCCACCGCATGCTTAAAAACTTTAAAGGAAATCGCGATATTAGCAGCATTCGGTGCAGTAGCAACATTAGTAGTGGTACTATGTGTAGTTATTTTAGGCGCTATGCAGTATTATGATCCAAACTATGTAAGACCTGATTTACAAGTTGTGAATTGGTCAGGATTACCAATCGCTCTTGCTACTATTGCTTTTTCATATGGCGGTAATGTTGTATATCCCCATGTAGAGGCTACTATGCGTAATCCAAAAGCATGGAATAAAGTTATGGGATTGGCCATTTTATCAATAACATGTATGTATATTGTGGTCGCTGTTTCTGGATATGTCTTTTATGGTGAAAATGTAAAGTCTCCAGTGCTCGATTCTTTACAAAAAGGCCCTGGTGCATTAGTAGCTTCTATTCTTATTACGATTCATGTAATTTTAGCATCTCCTATTTATTTGTGTTCATTTTGCTTAGAGCAAGAAAGGTGGCTAAAAATTGATACTGAATTTATGTCTCCTAAAAAAGAATTTGTATATCGTGTCCTTTTGCGCTCCTTTTTTGGTATTATCTTAACAGTTATAGCAATGTATGTTCCATATTTCAATGATCTCATGGCTTTAATTGGTGCAGTGTCTAATTGCTTAATTATATTTTTAATTCCAGTTATATGTCATTTTAAACTGTTTGGGTTTAAAAAACGACCATTCTATGACTATATTCTGGCGCCACTATGTATTATTGTAGGAGCTTTAGGGTTAGTATTAGGGTCAATTGATGCGGTTTCGAACCTTATAAAAGCTTTTCAAGGAAACAAATAGATAATAATTAATAATAAACAGTAGTTAACTTTATCTTTATTTATTTTTTATGCCTTGAAAATCATCAATCAAATTTAACACAGCATCTTTAGTACCAAGTATTAACCCAGTTAGACCAACTATTACAGTTAATACACTTAATATATATTCATACCATTTTCTACCGCGCCAGCCAAATAATTTATAGTGGCATGCCAAAGGCACAAGATAGATAATAACACAATCAGTAATTGAGCCTACTAAAGCAGTGAGGTCCTCAAAAAAGGGTATATACATAGCAATTAAGATCAGTATAGTTCCTACAAAACTACGTAAAATAGTCCTATAAACTAATTCCTTCTTTTTGCTCATATGCTTTGTATCGATTTTTAATGCCATTTCTTGTTCATAGCAAAAAGTACACATGTAGATTGGGGTGGCTAATATGACATGTATAGTTATCATTATATAACATACTTGAGTACCAGCTACTGGAGGCAATGAGTCCAAGATAGGGGAAGTAACCAAATTTCCGTAATAAAAGTAGCTTATACCTGAAATAAGGGAGTATAACAAAGTAATCGTTAATACTGATAAGACCATCACTTTATTCCATGCTTTTGGATTGCGCATAGTAGCCTCAACTTGTGGATACACAACATTACCACCATATGAAAAAGTAATCGTTACTAAAGCTATTGGAAACCCAGATAAATCAAATAAAGTATGCTCAGATGGGGTAAAATCAGGATGAGAATATTGTATACCACCTAAAATAATTACGCAAATAACTAAGACAACAGTTGCTAATGTCCCAAATAAGGCTAATAGCGCGACTTCTTTTAATGTTTTGCAGAATATACAGGGAATTATAATTCCTATTCCACATATTAATATATACAATTGGTCAGACAAAACTTGCTCCCCGTAAAA
Organism: Batkoa obscura; assembly: GCA_030770535.1. Taxonomy (NCBI): domain Eukaryota; kingdom Fungi; phylum Entomophthoromycota; class Entomophthoromycetes; order Entomophthorales; family Batkoaceae; genus Batkoa; species Batkoa obscura. The sequence continues at coordinate 953,798 of JASVEC010000019.1, forward strand.
TTGTGTAACCAGTGTACGTACATTAATACCAGTAAGTAGAATATAGATGGAAGAGCATAAAAGTAATATCAAAGAGTTAAATAATAATATGAAGTATTTGCCAAATTTTCCGAAAGATACTTCTCCTATGTCAGCGAAATGATCTAACCTATGCCCCCTAATAAGTATAATTAGTATAGCACTAAAAACTGAAATAGAATTACTTACGGTTTATAATAAAGACATTCAATTAATAATTTTGAGGTGTAAATGGCAAGGACCCCAACCAGTAAAAAAATTAGCATACTTAACCAACCACCAATTTTAATAGCATATGGTAAACCCAAAGTACCAGTACCAGCTACAGCACACACAATATTAAAATAGGCACCAAAACTGCTTCCCTTTTCTTTGCTTTCTACGTTTGGTATTTCAATATCAAATTTATCTTTATCCATTTTATAAAAGTTTAAAAAATAAAATTAGATGAGTATTACCTTTGTTTAAATACTAGTAACTAGTAACTCATAATTTATTCTTAAGATAAGAAGTTAGGTCATATCTATTATTTTTTAAAAACATCGCATTTCTATTAACTTTAAACGATATATTAAGCGGGTATTGATTTCATAGTGTAATGATAATAGGGATTTTAAATAGGTATTATTTTAATTAAATTTGGTTTTAGTAAATAAATAATTTAGACCCTTTTTTTGTGATCTATTTGATTAAACTAGAATATATTACATACACATAAAGCTATTGAGATTATTGGCTTATTTTTTATAAAATCGGTGAGTTTAAAGGCAAGTTAAAAGCTGAAATATTTTTTTATAAATTTGAGGTTTTGACTCGTGAAATTTCAAAGACTAAGTCAAAAATCAAAAAAAATGTACTTTTTTTTTATTAATTTATATATATTTAAAGTAGTTTAAAATATTAATAAAAAGCCTGCTTTATTCAACAAAGAAGAGTCAGTCCACCTTCACTTTCTTGGTATTTGTGCTTAATTTACTTTTTTTGCAATAAATATTAAATTGGAAAAAAGTTAAGCCTTGAGCTCAAATTTACTCATAATAGTTTTATTACAAATAATCATTATGATTCATGTTTGTTTATTCTCAACTTGCTAAAATATAACTTAAAATGATTTTATTACTATATTTAAATAATAATTATTTGCTTTATAATATACAAAATGTTGCATATCAAAGCATTATAAAAATAATACCTATTTATTTTATCGCTAAGATCCATTGTTATAAATTCAAAATTTACCTTATTTAGAATTATTCAAGTATTATTTGGGAATGTATTTTTGTATTTAAGAATTTTACTAACAATTTTTCCACTCAAATAGCGCTTAAAAGATGGAAAAAGTAATAAAACTAAAAAACATCTTCATTTTCTATTAATATTATCTTCAATTAGTTTGATCGTTTAGTTTATTAAAGTTGAATATATAAGCCCTTTTGTAAAGAAAAAGTATTTGTATTTATTGTAATGTTATAATGCAGTAATACTATATTAAAGTTTTAAAATACAAAATTAATTATTCTACTATTTAATAATAAATATCAAATTCTATTTAGAAAAGAAGTTAAAATAATGAAAATATTATCTAATCAAAATTATAGAATAATGAACCATAATAATAAATTTGATATAATTTTTATTAAAATTATAAAATAGGATTAGCTAATTCGAATATAAATCCTAAAGAAATTTTAACAAATTCTGCCATATGATTATAATTGAGAAACTGAGTAGTATCGTTTTCAGTATGTAATCGAAAGTTTTTTACATCTTCAGCTGCACGGCAAGAAGGGTAATTAGTGCGATTGAAAGAAGCATGATCACTACAAGCATAGCCACATTTATCATCAAACCAAGGGTAAGTAGAATAATTTTGAATAATCAGTTTTAAATATTGAGTTAATTCCACATTTGTGTAATCATTAATAACTCGAACTTTATTCTTTTCATTATAACCTGTCATATCCAATTGTAACATGGCAATTACTTTTTTGTTATTTTTACTATAATCCTGTGCAATGTCTTGACTACCTAATAACCCAACTTCTTCTGCAGAATAAAATTGGAATTCAATGTTACGTTGAAATTTTAAATTACTTTTTAAAACAAGTCTTAATGTCTCTAATAATGTAGTTACACCACTTCCATCGTCATCAGCACCAGGGGCTTTACCGTTGCTTGGATTATTTGAGTTAATTGAATCTAAATGAGCACCAATAACAATGATTTCATCGTTGTTTGTTGCAGGTAGCTTTGCAATAACACTTGGTTGAAGCCAACTGTGATTGAAATGATTTAAAACAAGGTTATTATTATTTGGTAGTAAAGAAATATGCTGCTTTAAATAAACTGAAGCATCTAAACCATGGTTTGATTTATAATAACGATTATGAAAGGAAGAGTAATTAGATAAGAAAGTTTGCATAAATTGCTGATTAATTAGACCAAAAGTATTATTTAATAATACATTGTGCTGTGTTTTAGTTGGAAAATAAAATTTACTACTACGTTGGTTTGGGGTATACAAAATGGGATGTGGATGTTCAGTAATATCAAAAAAATTAATGTTATTTTTAATTAAATCAAATATTTGGGCTTCATTTAACCATTTCCCATCCTCTTTTTCATTTAATTTAATTAATCTTAAATTATTGTTTGACAATACTAAATTTAATAAAATAGAGATTAATAGCAAATACTTCATTATTGTGTTTTACAAAAGTGTTCTAATATTTGGTTTATTTATATACTTTATACTTGATTTATGTATCGGTTTATTATGACTTTATTTCTAAAACCATATTCTCTAAAAGAAATCAACTGATTCTAAATATAACTATATAAAGTACAATTGTTTTAAATAAAATAAATATAATATTTAAATAAATTACATAATCACATTGTAACATTATTTTAACTTACTTTTACTTTAATTGTCTTTATTTAATCATTTGATTTTTGAATCTAGACTTAAACAAGTTATTTCTTTGAATGATTAGTTCCAAAATAATTTGTACTTTGAATGGCCAATTATACTATAATTCATAATTATAATAAGTTCATAAACTGTTTAAACAAAAATAATAATATAATTTTCATATCACAAAAACATGTTTACTGCTATTAAGTTTTCAAAGTAAACTGTAAATATGAATTAACATTGTTCCATTGACTTCCTTTAGTTACACCTATTTATAGTTTTATATTATCAGATGCAAATTATTTTTAAAATGAATTTACTTTCTCTTTAATCTGATTCTTGTATTTTTATATATAGTTATAATAAAAAATACAATATTATTAAAATAACAGTTTATTAAAAATATCAAAAACGTAAGGAATATATTGTAATAATGTTAGCAAAACCTCTTTTTAAAAGTCCAAGAATTTAAACGGATTTTTTTTCTTTTTCTTTTTCTCTTCGGGTGCAGGGAATGGTTTATAATTATTATTATTTACTACTGGAATTGGTTGTTGATAAGTATTATTACTATTTGTTGGTACATTAGGTTGTGGAAATGAAAATCCTTCAAAATTAGGTTGAATTGGTGGCTGACTTTGTATCCTTGATGGTAAAGGTGGCGGTAAATTCGATGTATAATTACTTGGCATGTCTAATGGTTTATTCGGTAATGGGGGTGGTACAATAGAGCTAGTACTGATATTATAATTACTGTTATAATTATTATTATAGCTATTACTATTATAGCTATTACTATTATAGCTATTATTATTATGACTATGACTACTACTATAACTATTGCTGTTATGATTGTAATTGTTATAACTATTGGTATTAGGGGTATAGTTGTTTGTATTGGTATTACTATTAGGAATATAATTACTTACTGATACTGAAGGTTGTGGTGCAAAAGTATTGTTAGTGCTATATTTGTTAGGCGGATATGCCATTGCCGGAGGTGGATGGTAAACTTGATTGAATACAAAACCAAGGGGCTGTTGTTGTACTTCAGTATAATTGATTGCTGGAGGATAGATTGGTCCAGTATTATATACTCCTCCTCCTGTCAATGTCTCATTATTGTTGTAAACAGGAGATTGATATGAGCTGCTATTATAATATGGGGTCGTATAATAAGGAGAGCCTATAGGTGAATCCATATTGGGCTTTCCAGTTATACTATGATTCAATTGGGATACGGTTTGTGCTTGCCCATGGATATTAACTTGGGTAACTGATGTAGTAGGATGAGAAGATAAATGTGGTTGGCTTTGACTATTGTTAGCATACACCTGTGTAGTATTAGTAGATATTTGTAATGAATGTGGTATATTTGTATTTTGGTTATAGTTCAATTCATTATTATTTATTGAGTTTTGGTGTTGAACTGGTTTATAAGGTACCTGCCCTTGATTTTGTTGACTATAATGGTCAATAGGAGGTGAGCTTTGATTGACTTGGTTTTGATATAAACTTGAATTTTGGCTTCCAGATATGCTGCTTTGAGGCTGTGGTGGTATATTATGAGTTTGAACATGCACCTGTTGCTGTGATACAGCTGTCGATGAAATTGGTTGACTTTGATTACTAGTTATATTTTGTGTTTGTGGCGATACATTATGGGCTTGAGTATATATCTGTTGGTGTGGTTCAACTGTTGGTAGAATTGAGTGACCTTGATTACTGGTTACGTTTTGAGCTTGTGTCACTATATCCTGAGTTTGTGATACCACGTGGGCCTGGATATGTGCCTGTTGCTGTGGCTTAGCTGTCGACAAAATTGGATAACTTTGATTATTGGTCACATTTTGATTGATGGGATGAGTTAAGGGTGTCTGAGATATATGAGTGCTTTGAACAAGGCTATCTGGGATAGCTTGGATTTGTTGGTCCATTGATGGCTGCAGTTGATTGGTGACTATATTTTCAGCTGAAGTTTGAGCTTGGTGGGAACTTGAAGAAGGTTGGTTTATTGATGTACTATTATCTGTATTATAAACAGTATTTTGTGTATGAACTTGTTGACCCACCGGTACTATATTTTGATATACTTGGTTCTGGGGGCTAGTTACAGTTGAAGGAGCATGATTTTCATTCAAGGCTGGGTTTTGTTCTTGACTAGTAATTGAATGTGTTTCAGCAACTATAGCATTATTGGATATCAGTTTAGCGTGATGATCTTGGCTGAATTGCTCTTGGTTTACTTTTTGGCTATTTAGCTGGATATCATGTGTATTTTGATGAATTTGAAGTGGATTATAAATTGGGTTATTTTGTGCTTGAGTCACATGATTCACCTGAGTAGTTGGGCTGATGTTTATAGGATACATTTGACTTACTTGGGGACTTGATATTTGATTCTCAGTGTTATTTATAGATGAGTTAATTCTATCGTTAGATGGTACCTCATTCTCAACTAAATGTGGATGTGTTGAAACATTATCTTGATTTGTTACATGTTGTAAATTTTGTTTGTTTTTTCTTGCTTCAAGTTGTGCTTTCAATTGTGCCTGGAAACTAGATTGTGGTATATCACTTGGTGTTGTAGTAACTTCATTTTGGTTAAAGTGAGCATTTGATGCTGCAGCATTTGCTATTCCAGCTGCTACGTTTGCACTTATATGTGCGGGTATATAAGGCTCATTTACTATCTGGACATCGGTTTGTTTTGCTTCTTCTAGCTTTTGTTGATGATGATCTACTGCTTGATTATGATATTGATTTATCATATTACCTTCTGAAGGCTGAGATGGATTAAGATGATTTTTAGATTCGTTTTTTATACTTCCTGTGTTATCTGATGGTGGGGTAAAGTCGTTGGCTTTCAAAGGAGCTGCAATTTCCCCAATATTGCCAGTTATCCCCGAAACTATCTTATTAGGATGTTGGTTGCTATCCTCTGAAGTATTTGGTGAACTTGCTTGATCATTAATGTTTATACTCTGCAAACTCTGAGTTAGACCCTCGACAGTTGAACTTTGGTTAATAACAACACCCTCTGGCTTTGAATTTGAACTTTTTTCATTATCAATTTTTTCTTCTTGACCGCTATGGGTCTCATCAACTTTGACAGAACTGATAGCATTAACGTTTGGGATATCTGGAGTTGACATATCCTGAATGTTGGAGGGTGTTTGAACGACATTTACTGGTTGAACTTTTTCTAAATCAACTACCTCAGTTTGATTTTTATCATCAAGTGTTGTTTTTTGATTATTCAAACTATCTATATTATTTGCTTTAACAGTATTTCCTGGAGAGTTTATTGGCTGAGGCCCAGTAATAGGCTTGCTAGGCGGTGAAGTTTTAACCTCAGGTACCATTGCTAATGTTTCAACTCCCTGTGCATATTTTTTGGCGATACCATTTTGGGTATAAAAGGTTAGTTCTAAATAAACCTCACCTGCTGGATTACCTCGATCATACAATTTAAACCATCCATCGCATTCACCTGTTTTATAAACAGGCCCTAAATCAACTGCACACTCACCAATAAATTGCTCTTTCCTCTTCCATTCATCATCAAAACATTTTATTTTCATTATAGTTTCTACAGGGTCACGTAATCTCTCGAATCTTAACCTGTTATTCCATTCTGGTCTTGTTCCACCGTTTTTATCAACTTTGGTACGATGTACTTGTTCACCAATATGAAAGGTTAGAAATGGATCTTGCTTTTTAAAAAAATCTTTGTTAGGTAAATTACGCCCTTGTATTGCCAAAATTTCCAAAACAACAATATCATTTTTCTTTATCATTATAATTTTTTCTATTTATTTTGATTTATTAAATATAAAAAGTTATTATAAGATATATTACCTTAATCGCTATTAAAAATGCTTCCAAACCTAATTTTTCTTGTCATGAAATCATGGTGCTAAATAACGGTAAAATTTTATTGGTCATTTACTTAAAATAAATCATTACTAATTAGCCATTATTCATAGTAATGCAATCTTTTACATTTATTGATATTATAAATAGACATTTGTTATTGAAATACTTTAAGGATTTTTAATAACAATAAATTAACTCATATTACTTTATAAGCCTATTTTTTATATAATATCATAATAAAATTATTTCAACCGAAGCAGTCCATTAAATGCCAGCTAAAAATCATTTGAATATCGAAGTGATTCATTGGTTTTTATAAAAATTGGTCACTATCTGATTTCTCCACACTCTTAACTTCTGGTTGCTGGTTTGAATTTTTGATATCTCTTTATTCTATTAGCATAGAGGCATATATTATTTGCAATAAGATTTTGCATTTCTTGTATATTTATGTGAAAGCTATGCTTCAAATTATACTAATTATAAAGGATATAGTATAATCTAAGTTTAATATCATACTATTAAAATAATGTAAAAAAACATTAAAAATTTTAATTTCTCAAAATGCTTATTTAGACATCATTACTTATTATTGAAAGTATATATAGTTATTTTATAAATAAAAAATCGGGGTCAGCTAATAATTGGATTTAGTAAAGCAAATAATAAGCATATCTTTCCTTGATGTTTTTATCAAAAAACAGATTTGCCATTTACTAAAATATAAAGAAATCAATATAAAAGCTGTCATTTAAATGCTCACTTTTTTCGCTTTTTATAAAAGTACTTGAATGATTCTTATTTTTTGTCTAGATTTGATTTTTGTTTTTTCACGAATACTTTTTTATTTTGATCAGAATCTTTCTAACTTTTGACAAATATTATTTGATTTTTTGATCAGAATATACTAAAAGGATTTATCATCCATAGTTTTTGTATTAATAAGAGGCGCTTGTCTCAACTATCTGTATTATATTTCAAAAGTTAAACATTCAATTGGAATAACACTTTAGATATTTTAATTTAACACTTTATGATTATAGTATACAAAATTTTGATAAATGATAATGTTATGCTGGATGATTAAAGGAAAATTCTAGAAATATAGCTATATATTTATTTCTATCTATTTTTATTTATTAAAATTATGTCAAATAATACTCGAAATTAAAATGATGTCATGGTTTTGCTAATAGAATTAACCACGATTAAAATTTATAGAATAACATCAACAAATCTTATTTATCATATTACAGATAATGTAGTAATAAAGCAAATTCGGGATTAAACCTTAAAGACAAGTATATGGGGATGTATTTTTGTATTTAAGGATTTTACTGACAATTTTTCCACATAAATAGCGCTTAAAAAATGGAAAAATAATGAAACTAAAAAAAACAGCCCCATATAATCTAAAGCCGGACTATCCGTTTAAAACAAATATATAAATTTTCAATATAATACAATCAAGAGATTCATTAGAATGGTATATTATTGCTTTCTTTTTGAAGTTTCATCTTCAAGTTGTTCACTTCTTATATCCTTTGATATAGATAGAAAAAATAATAACATAATGCCAAGTTACCCTTTTTATTATGATATTGTCATTGAATTATTTATCAAGATAAAACTTTATTGGACATGTCAATAATTAATTATTCTAAAGTAATAAAGCTATTAAGGTTGATTACTTAACTAAGGCTAAGTAAAATGTAATAACCGATTTTTCTCCAAAAGTTGATCATCATACATTAAAAATGTACACCTGTTGAGTAGGCTTATAGTGAGATTCAAATAAAAGATTGATTTTCCTGCTACAAAGGGAAACAAATTATAATTAAAATTGTTATATATAATTAGCGTTATTAATATCCTATCATGTGTATATAAACCCTGGTTTAAAATGTTGAATTATTTTAATTTTTTTCATTAGCCCATTTTGAAGTAATTTTCTCGGGAACAATTGGTTGGCTTGAAGTAGAACTTCTCATTAATTTATTTATTCTTTAATAATGATATCTCCTGATCATTTTGTTAAACTCTAATAAACAACCCTATTTAATTATGATGATGTCACTTTTAGGCTTTTCTTTATTTAAGCAGGTGACTTTAACTAAAATTGACCAAAAGAGTCCTCATTTAGATACAATGATATCATAAGTCTATAGCTAATTTTATAAAATATACCCACTGATGTTAGATGTAATTAGATAGATGATCATAGGGCATATACAGGGATTTATTCTAAAATGTATCAAAAATTGAACTATATAAATAAGTTATGTGGATCTAATTAATTATAATAAACTTAAAAAAAACAAACTTTTTACTGATTGTATATAATATATTTATTTAAAATAATGGGGAAAGATCATGGTAGTGAAATCAGTAATGAATTTAACTCGGAAGTAAATCAAGTAGCTTGTGAAAAGTCAATTACAAGTAATAAGCAAGATGAACATCGTACAGGGTCTAGCTTTGGAGCTTACTTTAACATAGTGTGTGTTGTTGCTGGTACCGGAACTTTAGGATTGCCTTATGCTATACATACTGGTGGTTGGGTAACACTGGTTCTATTTTTTATTGCTGCAATATTAGCTATGTATACAGGAAAATTACTAATTGAGTGCCTTTATTACAAACCGTAAGTATTATTATATAATATCATTTAAACATTTATTTATTATTTTTAATAGAGGTGAAAGACTAGAAGAGTTTCCTGATATTGGAGAAGCTGCTTTTGGTAAATTTGGAAGATATTTTGTCAAAGTATTTCACTATTCTATTTTGCTTTCGTGTGCTTGTCTTTATATACTTTTAACTGGACTAAATATTCATAAGGTTTCTACAAATCTTAACAATAATACTGAAATATTGTCTCAACAAATTTGGACTTTATTAGCTGGTATTATAATTATCATACCAACTACTTTATTGAAAACTTTAAAAGAAGTTGCTTGGTTGGCTGCTTTTGGTGCCTTTGCAACCTTTGCGGTTGTTATAGCAGTAGTTGTTGTAGGGGGATTGGAAATGAGCTCAGTGGGGTATGTACAGCCAAGTACCAAAGTTGTAGAGTGGTCGGGACTACCTTTGGCCATGGCTACTATTGCATTTTCATATAGTGGTAATGTTGTTTACCCACATGTTGAAGTTGGAATGAAGAGCCCAAAACGTTGGAATTTTGTATTATTAGGCGCGATTGTAACTATTACAACTATGTATGTAATAGTAGGTGTTGCTGGATATTTAGTATATGGAAGTGATGTAAAATCCCCTATAATTGATTCTTTATTAGAATCTGCATCCTATAAAGCAGGTGCAATATTTGCTTATCTTGTTATTACACTCCACGTTATTTTAGCTGCGCCTATTTATTTATGTTCGTTTTGTTTAGAACAAGAAAGTTGGTTAAAGATAGATCGTAAATATATGTCAGCTACTCGTGAATTAATATTTAGAGCTATTTTAAGAACAGTAGTTGGGCTTGTGCTTACAGTTATTGCTATTTATGTCCCATATTTCAACGATCTCATGGCTTTGATAGGGGCGGTATCCAACTGTATAATTATCTTTTTAGTACCACTAGCATGTCATTATAAATTATTTGGATTTAAAAATAGAGCAATCTGGGAATATGTTTTAAGTACATTATGTGTTATTGTTGGAGTATTGGGACTTATTTTAGGTTCAATTGATTCTGTTAAAAATTTAATTGCAGATTTTGAAGGAACTAGAGTTATGACTTCAGCTGGGCATTAATAAATAATTTAAATAATCTTATTATAAACATATATATGAGATTTAGTTTAATCTTATAATTTTACAATTTCTAATACCTTCTAATTATAAAAATTAAATACCAGCTCATCGATAATGCAAATACTATATAAATAGTTTAGTCATCCCTTAAAAGATATAGTATGACCTTTTTATTTCATCATTTGACTAATAACTCTTTTAAAATTATATAGGGATATATTTTTGTATGAAAATTAATAAAAAAACAGTAGGTTTAATTTTTCAATTATAGAATTCTAAAATGGATACTTTGAGTTTAAAAAAGTGAAAAATAATTTATATTTAAAAATTATTAAATTTATTATAGCTATATTCGAAACCAAATACCGCGCCTGAGAACTATTTAATTTCTTGGTTCAGATAATTCAATCGTATATGCAAGTCCTAAACGAGCAAATTGGTACCAATGATCAAAGTTAACATTTGCAACTGTGTCATTTTCGGTATGAATGTATGGTGTTGATTTATCTTCTAATGGGAATGCAGATCGGTAACCTTGCTCATTCCATGAAGCATGATCTGAGCACCCATAGCCACATTTACCATCCACCCAATAATATTCAGTATATGCTTCAATAAGTCTTTTAACTAAAGCATTAAGTTCTGGGTCAGTGAAATCATTTACAATACGTATTTGTCTATTGACTAAATGGCCATTCATATCTAATTGGAGTTGGGTTACAACATTTACATTCTTGTCTCTATACTCTTTAGCAATAGCACGTGACCCTCTTAAACCTACTTCTTCAGCAGCATACCATTGAAATTGTAATGTACGACGTGGCTTAAAGTTAATTTGAGCTAAAGCATTCAATGCTTGAAGCAAAGAAACGGTTCCAGTACCATCATCATCAGCACCAGGTGCACGGCCAGTTGCTCTTTCAGTACGGTTAATTGAATCTAAATGAGCCCCAATAATTACTACTTCATCTTTCAAATCAGATCCAGGAATTGTAGCAATAACCGAAGGCTGTGGCCAAGTGTGATTAAAGAACTTAATATTGGCACCATTACCAAGCTTATCTATGGAAAGTTTTGCTTGATTATGAATCCATTCTGCACTTTGAACCCCAGTACTAGCATTATAGTAACGGTTATGATAGCTTGAAAGAGTTGTAAGTAAAGATTTTGCTTTTGTTTTAGATATATGTTGAATTCCTTTTCTAACCAAATCCCAATATCTAATATCAGATGGAACTTCAAATTCAGTATCTAAAACCGACTTAATGCTAGATCTTTGAATACCAACATTATCTTCTTTATCATCAGTGATATCTATGAAATGGGTCCCTTCCTTAATAAGTTCTGAAACTTGATCATAATTTAACCACTTTGGAGCTCCATTTAAGGAAGTCTTGACTAGACGATTACCTTCACTTAAATCACCTTGAGATGGTTTACTAACGGCAGCACTTATAGCAACTAAACTTAATAAATGAAATTTCATTATATTTATTTTTAAGGGTTATAATTTATAAAAATAAGAGTGCAATTACTTTCTTTTTATACTAATATATGTCTATTATAAATAATTTGCTAAAATAACGCCATATATTAATATTCTTTAAGAATTCTATTTATTTTCTATTTATCTATCTAAAAGGGATGATATGTCATACCATTTTTTTAATATATATATTAAAAAAATAATTTTGATTTAGCAAACTTGCCATTAAAATTATATTAAAGAATAAAAGTTCAACTACATTTTATTCTTACCCAATACTACGCTATTTTGTATCAAATTAGCTAATTTTTAATCCAAATGCTAAAATTACTAATGAAAACTTGCAAAAGTTTGAATAAATTTGGAAGGCTTGTGTTTGTAGCTATAATATTATACCATGGTGGTAATAATTTATAATTTTAGTAAGCACAAGCAATGTGTACTTTAGAATAGCAATCTTTTATACTTTCATACTTTTCATTGTAATTGTAAAAATTTGTAGTGATTAATTTATATACACAGCAAAAAATTCCAATTTCAATTTTATTTTTTATTAAATTCTATTAAAACTTCAATATCAGTTTTTTAAAATAAATAAATTTCGTTGATAAGCAATAGTATAATAATTGCAATAAAATCAGATGCAAAATTAAAACTTTTTCAAAATCCTTAAAAGAGCGGAAAATTAGCATGCTTTGGTGTTAGATAATCGAGTCTAAAAACATATAGTATGTGAGGATGATTTTTTTAGTTTCATTACTTTTTTCATCTTTTAAGTGCTATTTAAGTGGAAAAATTGAGTAAAATTGTTAAATACAAAAATACATCCCCATATAAACAACTATTTTTGTTAGTAATTAATATTATACAAGAATCAAAAACAAATAAGAAATGAAATTCAATACTCTCACCATGTTTGATTATTAAACAACTGCTTTTCAGTTTTTTGTTACAGGAGTATAAGCATCAGTTTTTATCTTTTAATTAAATAAGATGTTTAATATGAAGATACAAAATATCTATAAAATCCTAAGAAAATTAACTTTTTCTATATATTATAGTAAGTAAAATTTATTATAAAAGGTTAATTGAACAAACTCGTAAACATTGATTGATAGTACTATAAAAAATAACAAAATAAGCTATTTATTTTATTTAAATAATAGTAATATGACTATAAAGTTGTAATCTATTATTAAATACATGAATATCTATTTTGGGATATTTGATTTCATTACTTTCCATTTTTTTAAAGCATTAGGGGATGTATTTTTGTGTTTAAGAATTTTACTAACAATCTTTTCACTCAAATAATGCTTAAAAGATGGAAAAAGTAATTAAGCCAAAAAAACATCCCCATTATTTAAGTGGAAAGATTATTAGTAAAATTCTTAAACAAAAAAATACATCCCCATTTATAGTATAATTTTTTAGAAACTACTCTTCTGTAAAGAATTTTACACATTTTTTGAAAAAAAGGATAAAGTGCCTTAAAGTGATATTAGTGATGGCCCAACAATCAACCTATAGTTTATTATTAAATAACTTAGTAGTGATATTATTACTATAAAAATCTAATAAAAATAAAGTCATCAAAGTAGCTAAGTGCTTTTGAACTTTGGTACAAAGTTTTGTCATACAGAGCTAGTCATCTTAATTACTTAAATACATTTGATAAGTTAGGCCTGTCAATTCTTTTTAGAATATCTAGAGCTAATCAGGCTAAGACTAGTTTGTGAAATATAACCATAATTAAAAATAAAAAATTCTGTTTGCGATAAATTTAATTCAGAAGATCTATGCTTAAGCGGATAATTAGAAAAATTGCTTAAAATTATTATTAGGAGTATGGGATAAATTCATTGGTCTCTTTAAAATAAAAGACACCGGCTATAGTAATTTATCATTAAATTATTAATACTTTCGGTTCAATATGAAATAAAGTATCTGTACTGTTTAGGTTAAAGTATATATAAATGTTTACAGTTTCCAATATCATTTCACCGCAACTATTGTAAAAATGAAGTATATACCTTTGTTTCATACTTATAAACTGTTGAATAAAATTTCTCTCTTAGAGTAAAATTTAAATGAATATTTTTTTATTGATATATATCACATTATCATGTGGTGATGTTTTTGGCTTCATTACTTTTTCCATCTTTTAAGTGCTATTTGAGTGGAAAAATTGTTAATAAAATTCTTAAATACAAAAATACATCCCCATATGTTATATTTCTAACAGTCTTTTCCCAAATGTCAGTTATAAATCAGAATAAAACTATTTTGATTAATTATTAGTTTTAAATTATAGAAGATTAAGTTAAAATTAAAATTAAATCATTTATATTTTTAAAAAGAATGAATTATAAACATTGACATTCCAAGTCCTACTAAATACTGCTTAATATATTATCAAACTAGCAGGTTGGATGTATAGTTTAACTAAGGCGGTATTTAAAAGCGCGAGATTTCTCTATAATTAATCTTACAAATAATCGTTATAAGCTATAACAAACAAAAGATAGGTTATATCAATATTGGTAAACTTCTAAATTAAATGAGTACTTGGAATTAAATTTATCCTAAAAACATATTTGTCAAAATTATATTTAACTATGTTTAAAACATTTGAGGTTTTCATATTTCAAAATTCAAAAAACATGCTTAATTTATAATCCGGTTTACCTACAATTTAAAAGCTACCTTAACCCGAACTTTTGCAAGAAGGAACTTTTTTTTATGCGGGACAAAGCTTATTAAATGAATTGTGACAATTTTCCTTCATATGCTATATCAGATGAATTACAAATAAAGTAATGTTTCTTATTCAAGCTAACAAATTAGAGTTTAATTTTATTTGAAGATCAATAATTCGCTATACAAAAGTGAAATCAATTAAGGATATGAGACAATTTAGTAAGAATTCTTTAGTAGAACATCAAGGATGGGATTTCCGGATAAACAAAGTTTCCAATAATCTGTATAAATAAACAAAAAAAAGCTAAAAATTAAATTTTAATCTTTTAATAGTTATATAAATAAATGATCAATATTATGGAAAACAACACTAATTTATATCAAGTATTAAATGTAAAGCCAGGGTGTACACAATCTCAATTAAAGAACGCTTATTATAAGTTAGCAAAAGAATATCACCCTGATAAAAATCCAACTGCTGGGGATAAATTTAAAGAGATTTCGAATGCCTATGAAACTTTGATAAATTTAGAGGGATCAACAATAAATAATGAAACAAATATAAAAAAGCAGTATAATAACCCAAACTCAGTATCAGATGATTTGTTTTCTCAATTGTTCACCTCAAATAATGGTAAAGAAAGAGAGTTCAAGTGCCATTATAGCGGATTTAATAAAAACATGTCACCTAAAAAGGGCAAAGATGTAGCTCATATTTTGAGAGTTTCCTTAGAAGATTTATATAATGGAAAAGTTTTCTACCCAAAGTTAAACAAAGATGCTATATGTCAAAACTGTAATGAGTTTTATAATACTTCAGTTGATATGGAACCTTGCTCGACTTGTAATATGACACGATTTATTTCAAAGTATAGAACGGTGGGTCCAATGCTACAAAAAGTGAAAGTTGCTTGTATAGATTGTAAAGGAAGAGGCGAAGTTCCATTAAGAAAAAATCAATGTGAGGCTTGTAACGGTCGTCGAATAATTAATCAAAAAAAGATATTTCGTGTAAATATTGAAAAGGGCATGGTTGATAAACAGCGTATTATCTTTGAAAGAGAAGGAGATCAAGCACCTTCCTTAGTTCCTGGTTCTATAATATTTGTCGTCGAACAAAAGCCTCATGAAAAATTTGTTAGAAAAAACAGTGATTTACACTGTGAAGTTAAAATAAAGTTGTCAACAGCTTTATGTGGTGGTCGGATAGTAATCAAACATTTAGATGGCAGAGAATTATTGCTATCGGTTCTTCCTGGAGAAATAAACAAATCAGGTAAATGATTGTAATATTATCAATAATAGATATACTAATGTTTTTTAGGCGATACTAAGATTGTTCAAAGTGAAGGAATGCCCATCTATCATCAATTAGAAAAAGGCGATTTGTATGTTAAATTTGACATTGAATTCCCATCTCCCTATTGGCTTACTCCTAATAATCTTGAGCTTTTATCACAATTGCTACCACCTGAAGAACCAATATCAAATTTGGAAAAGTACGAGGAAGTGGTTTTATCTGATGTAAATTCCTCCCGTTCAAAAGAAAATGATGAAAACGACAACCGACCTAGTAATTTACCTGATAGTTCATCACAGTGCTATTCTGGGGTTCAATGTGGCCAACAGTGATTTGTCACAATAGTTTAATAGTTTTTGAGCTAACCATATTTTTTAGAAATCCTTTTTAACTTAATAATGTTTATATAACTGTCTTCTCCTTTAACTTAGTTTAATGTAATAAAAATGATATGATTTTGCAAAAATAATTTTTATTAAAAAATTTAAGGTATAGTTTCTATATGAAATAAAATTGATATGAAATTTAATTTTAGTATTAAATATTGTGATGCTCAATGAAATCATATTTTTGCAGAGTTTTAGTTCAAAATTATTGGCTACTATATGTAAATTTGCATTTTATGCATATTCTTAGTTCTAATATTTTTCTAAAAAATGATAAACATGAATCTTTAAACTATGGAAATGTTAACAAATGATGAAAGTATTAAGGAACTGGTATGGTATAGTAAAATACCTGTAATATTCCAATTTAATACAGAGGATAAAATAAACCTACCTTCTACCCCTCCAAATTTAGAGTTTGAAGAGTATTATGTAACTTAAATTAAATTAATTTTATTATACTAAATCGGATTATCATTAGACATTAGTACCAAAAAACTCTTACTTTAGTTTAAATTTATTTAAGGTTGTAACCTATATCTTTTTAAATGTCATGAATGATCCGGATTTCTCTTGGGAAGAAATATGGCTAGAATATAAAGGTATTCCTTTAAAATGGTATTAAATTTATATAATAATTATGAATATAAATTCATCATGATAGGCATTTTCCTGTAGGTCTTTTGCATGATTTATTAACTCATAAAGATAAAATAAGTAATATCAAGAAAGACACTTGGGAGGTGGTCATAAGGTATGGTAATTATCCATCGGACAAACTATATCGTGTTGCAAAGTTCACAGCAGAAAATCCACTACCAGATTCAGATTATTTTATGTCAATGATAAAGGAGGTAATTAAATATTTGAATAAACTACTACAGATATATTAATTGGATTAAAGTCAAATTATATAAGGCACGGAAATACTAAAAAGGTGATGAATCTAACAAAGGAGGAGCATATTCAATTATGGGAATCTTTGATATCTCGTAAGCTGGTTTAACATTTTACTAAATAGTTATTAAATTGAATAAATTTAGATGATTTTAAAGCCTTTTGGAATATACAATCTACTTTGAATAGCTATGATTTAACTTTGAATTTTAAAGAGAGTAACAACAACGAATTCCCAAAACATATTCCATTTCGATTATATTATTCTGACAGCTCAAAAACTTTAGATTACCCAAGCGTAATTCAAGAGCTTATTTCACCCTTTAATTCTGAAGAAAATGAAAAAGAAGAAACAAATGATAAATTAATAACAATAGGAGATTGTGTTTATAATATTTTAAAAGACATAGTAAATATCCAGGACATGAGCAGAGATTTGGATACTTTCGATGTAATAATTCAAAGTATAAGTGTACCATTAAATACTCCTTTAATCTGGCTTTATCTCCATTTAATGTATCCAGATAGTTTTTTACATATAGTTGTGACTGATAAAAAAAGTTGAAAGGTTCTGTGCTCAATGATATGGATTGACTTCTCTCTATATAAAAATACATTTTGATGTATTTTTATTTTATTTGACTTTGTTATTTTTAAGTTTATTATTAAAGATAAAAGATAATAAACATTGTGATAATTATTGTTTTATATTTTAGGAAATTTTTTATATCAATTTCATTATCCATTAATATATATATTTACTATCATATATACATGTACTATTAGTATTGATTATACAATGGTCTATTTTTAAATTCAAATTATCCCATTTTATCGAAATAAGATTTTTGATTATCTTTAATCTCTACAAAATCAATTTGGGAATTTAATTGGCTAATTTATAAATATTAAATTGAAGCAACTTCGTGTTTAAATATTATTTAGTTTACTTTAGGTAGATTATATTTACTATAAATTAAAAGATCAAATATTAAGTTATTAAAAAAGAAATTAAAATGGCAGGCGATAAATCTTGTTTAAGTTATGCTGGTGAAACAGGCCTTAAGTTCTCTGCTTTTGGATTCTTAGTTAGTGCTTATAAAAATGCAGTTCAAGTTCATAATGCTGGTGCTTTAGGAGTTTTCACTCGTACTGGTGGTGATATTGGATATTATGGTACATTATATAGATCATACATAAAAAACAATACCAAAGAAGTCTTGAGATAAATTGGTTAAACTATCAAAGAAACAACAATATTTTAAGATTAATAATTAATTCATTTAATTTAGGTGTAACCGGGGTGGCTTTTGCTGCTACTACTTGTTTTGCTCAATCAATTAGAGAAAAAGATGATCATTGGAATAAAGCTATAGGAGGAGCAGTTGCAGGTGCCATTGCAGGCGCACGTTGTATGTTTAATAGTTTATAATGTTTATTTATTTTTAATTTTTTTAAGCTCAAAGAATTGGAAAAGTTGCTTTTGGGGCTTTTGCAGCTGGCTCAGCCATGTGGTTATATGGATTCTGTGGTGATAGTCTAGTAGGTGTGTATCAAGGAGAAACTGGAGAAGAATGGTTAAAACGTAGAGAACAGTTCTTAGAAAGCCCAGAAAATATGGAAAAGCGTAAACAACAAAAAGAACTTATCCAAGAAGCAAAGAAAAACTATTATCCCATTCCCAGCCCAACATCAGAGTAAATCTATTTGATTAAAAACAAAAAAATATAAAAAAGTAATATTTATTTATTATAAATTTAAATGCATATATATAATATAATATAATATAATATAATACAACATTAAGCAAATGTTTAAATATATTGTCTATAGTCTAGTGATATAATAAGATAATTGAATTTAAAATATATTGATTTGTTTATATTTATTATGATAAATAAAATAAAATAATTAAATAATAAAAGTAACAAATTACAGCAATAAAATGTTTTTATTCAAGTGAAGATCAAATAATTAGATACAGCTAATGCAATTATCATAGTAAAAAATCCTAGTCCGTATTGTATAACTAATAACGAAGAAATGTGCCTTGCTTCTCCAGTTGGGTTATAGTATTGTGTTAAGATAAGTGTGGTTGTTGCAGATGGTACGCAGGAAGCAAACATTAAAACCAATTGAAGCACCTTTTCTTCTTTTGAAATCCAATCTAAAGTAATGCATAATCTGACTAAAGGAATGCCTAAAAAATGAGTTTAATTATCAGATATTATATTTTATAGAAAAATACCGATTAATGGGGTAAGTATAAGTTTAATAAAGGCTACAACCAAAGTTAAACTTATTGGCACACTTTTAATTTCTAGAGTAGCTAAACCAGCACCCAAATTTAATAACCCAACTGGAATACATGCACCACCAAGGAATTGTGTAGTTGTAAATATTACATATAATGGTGGACTGATGCCAACTACATTGTATTGGTTATCTTTAAAAGGAACAAATATTGGTTTCAATGGAGTTAAACCAACAATCAAACCGGATACAATGCCTATATTTACTGGGGTTGCTATAGCTATTACAATGGCTGAGATTTTTGCCATTGTTTTATAAAACTTTGCCTTTATACTCAGATTAATAGTAGTTTGACTTTTATTGTATTGATTTATCTGCTCATTATTGTTATTATTAACATATTCGTTATGGCCACTACTTATATTAGTTAAAGTATATTCAATAACTTCTTGTTCTTCTGCTTTTGAATTCATAATTTCAACATCTTGTTTATCGCCTTTAAAGTCTTTTTCAACAAGTTTATGCCCGCCCAGCGGGAACAATGTAACAGTAAATATAATTAAAAATACCGACACATAAGCAACACCGAGATCGCCGTCTTTTGGCTCAAAGGGTGGTAAGCTAGTAAAGTTTAAAATTACTGCTAAAGGAATATCGCCCTAAAGATATTAAAAAAAGGTCAACGATATTATAATATTAAACTACCCAATTAGACCAAGTGGAAGCAACTATGATATTAATATTAATATGTCATATATATCAATGTAAGCATTTATAAATATAAATATATTCATCATGTATTATATATTACCTATTAAAGCATAATTAAATGCATCTGGTAATCTCTTTTGAAATAGTCTACGAACTATAATACCACCTATTAAGCCAATCCCCATATAAATGAATACAAATGGAATAACAACTCTAATGATATATATTAAAATGACAAATAGTATATACTATTTTATATTTACGCCATGCGTCTTAGTGAGTCAGGATTCACTGCAACTGACATTTTACTAAACATCAGAGAAGGCACTAATGCATTTATATATACTTGTGACATTATTTTAGCTCCTACTGGCGTTAAGATCTTAGAACGAGCAAGCCATACGCCAATACCTTTTAAGACAATAAATGATAACAGATTAAGGATATATTTTTATTACCTCCTACTATTAATAATTGCATTATTGGATTTATTGAAATCCATATTAATTTTTGTAATGGTGGAGCTTCCATCTTAACAAAAGTAGTTTATAACTCATAATTATTTAAATTAGTATTGTGTTTAACATGTTAAAAGTTTACTATATATAGACAAAATTTTAAACTTGCGAGAGTAGCCTATGGAATTAAATATTCAGTATGCTTGAGATAACACTATCATTATAAATAAATATACAGTATAGTATTTTAGTTAAAATGGCTCAAAGTATATACATATATGATTTTAATAATCCCTTAACAGGGTTATATCATAATAATATATTTCCTCTAAATACACTACAATAAAAAATCTCTGATAATTTTCTAATAGCAATTAACAAAAAATTATATCATTTAAAACCCTTTTTAAATCTAATATAATTTTGTAGTGATATAGTCACATTGAGTCACTTGTTAATTGCTATTGTTATTTTAATATTTGACCTTGATTTTAATAAGATTAATCAGCTTATGTTTTTATATCGATGTTTACAAAATATTAATCATGGTTTGCTGCGTATAGACATATATAATTGAGTCAAGTTTTCTTTTGTTTTTTATTATGGAGTTTGATAAATTTATTGAGGATATAAAGAAAGATTTGGTAAAGTCAGGACTTAGTGGTTTGGCTACAAAAGATAGAACAAAGGAGCGTGAAAGTATTGATATATTTAATGATTACGCTAATTGGCAAAAAAGTCAGCCTAGTAAAGGAAGATGGCTTAATAAGAAAGAGTTTGAATTGATTTCTCAAGTGGATGATAAGGACATAATAAAGATTGATGGATGGAGATTAAGCGAAGCTTACTTTCGAAATATTATTAAGGGGAAGGATAAGTTTAATATTCAAGGTTTACCTGATATACCTGATGTTTTTGCTAGATCTTTATTTACTACAAACTATAACAATGATGATTATAAAGTTATTTTAAGAGGATATGACAAATTTTTTAATATCAACGAAACACCTTTTACATCTTGGGATTTTCTGAAAAATAACATAACTGGTCCTTGTGAAATTACCACTAAAGAAAATGGATGTATAATTTATGCTACTAATTTTAATGAGCAGTCATTTAAATTAGACGATAGGTTAAATAAATATGATAGGTTATTGGTAGCATCGAAGAATAGTATAGGTTCTAAAGAAGACGATATTGATGGGATACTTAAACAACTCGAAAAATTAAACTTGGATGAGAGCACAAATAAAATAGATTTAAATAATATTAAAATAGCACATCATCAGATGGGAATTTATTGGATCAGAAAGCACTTAAAAAAAAGTGAGAACGAATTGGGTAACTTGTTAAAGTTTTTAAAACTTTTCGATATTACTTTAGTTTTCGAGGTACCATTTATTATTTATAAATTATTGTTGTTCTAACATGTCATTATAGTTATGTGATGATCAATTTCAAGAACATGTATTACCTTACCCACCTCATGAATCTGGATTATATTTACATGGGATTAATTTTAATAGATTAGAATTAGTTACATGGCCAAGTGAATATGTTACTAAAGTAGCAAATTTTTTTGGGTTTATTCCTGTTGATTATATTGTTAAAGATAAGATCGATCAAGTTAAACAGTTTGGGGAAGAATGCAACGGGATTTATAAAAATAGAGCAATAGAAGGATTTGTAGTTCGTAGCTCAAATACAAAACATTGTTTTTTTAAAATAAAATACGATTATCCATATTTAATGTATAGAGAGTGGAGGGAAATTACATTTAAATATCTCAAAGCAAATAAAGATTCCAAAAAGAAGTTTACATTTCGTCAAAGGTACCCATTATCCAGGGCTTATTTCAAATGGCTTCAATCAAAAACAGTTAGTGATCCTAAGCTATTTAAAAATTATTTGGACTGGCAAGGTATAATTGAATCTAGAGAAGCATTTTTTGAAGATACGGGCTATACCTTAGATGATAATTTTAAGAAAGAAGACCAAGTAAATAACGAAGAAAATAAGAAAAAGATGATCATTTTACCAGTAGCAACAATAGGAAGTGGTAAAACAGTTGTTTCAAAATGTATCAGTAAAATATTCAATTTTCATCATATTCAAAGTGATGATTATAAAGATGGTAACACATTCTGTAGAGAAGTGCTAAATGCACTTAAAACATTTGACCATATTATTGCAGATAGAAATAATCAAACCGTTGAATTAAGAGAAAAAATTTTAACACCAATTTTAGAAAAATATCCAAATGCAATAATTATTCCACTTCAATGGAACATTGATGAAAACAACTATGACTTTTCAATTTCAGATTACTTCAATTTTACTTATCATAGAATACTTCAAAGAGGGAATAATCACCAAAAATTGACACCAAAAGGAACATTAGAAATGGAAAAAATTATGTGGAATTTTATTAATAGCTTTGAAAGTATTGATTCAGAATCAAATTTGATAGATAACACTTATCATAAACTTATTAGTATTGACTTAACAAAACCAATAGAAAATCAAATCTTAGACAAAGTCATACCTGTAATAAATGAAATAGAGAATCCACCAAAATTATTATTATCGCAATTACCAGATTTAAATCAAGTTGGTCAATTGTTAAAAGAATGCTTGATCAGTGAAAGTAATGGAAAAGAATATTCTCTTAATTCAAAATATCCTTTAAAGTATATTGGGATATCTTTAGGTGAAAATATTTTGGAAATACTTAAAAATAAGCTGGTGTCGCATAATAAGGATAAAGATATTAGTAAAAAAGCATTTCAATTCATTACCAAATCCTTTTCTAACAAAAGGTTTAACAACGATATGCCATCCTTATTACATGTCACTTTAGCATTTAACAATAGCAAAGACAATGAGTTAATAGTACAAGACTATCTCAATGATGAACAAATAAAAGAATGGATTGGGAAAGGTGTCATAGTAATATTCGATAAATTAATATGGGAAGAGAATAAAGTCATGTGTTTATCTGTAAAAGAAATAAGGTATCTTCCTAAGGATGATAGTGAGCTTTATGGTGATAAAATATATATTAATAATAATAAAAAACCAGATGCTTTACAAGTTACTCAAAAGTATCTTCATGCTACTATAGGAACAATGAATGATAAAATTAAAGCTGTGGAATCAAATCTGATGCTAGAATCAATAGATAAAGGTGTTGGTGCTAACATAAATCAAATCCTATTTGATTCGCCAATTATAGCATGGGGTAGAGTTAGACCATTTTATTCATATGAAAAGAAAAAATAAATGGTGTTTTTTTATAGAATGGTATTTAACATCTCCTGAAAGGCACCTGTTCTTTTATCTGGAAACGGCTCTAAACTAAAAGTAGAATACTCATCAAAACTTAGAAAGAATGTTTTTAAGGTTCTAGATAGTAATATTAGTATTAATAAAAAAAAATCGATAAATTTACTCTGGTTCACATATAAATGAATAATTGTTTTTTTTCATTTCAATAGCCAACTCTTTTTGATGATTATCCATTAATTTATTATTGACCACTACTAATAACTTCTTTTTTAATCGTAAAGCTTCAATAATAGAACCAGAGCCTATTATAATAAGTATTAAAATTAAATATTGTATTTATTTTATATTACCTGCATGAGAAATAACAAAGTCCGCTTCTCTGTAAAAGTGAGTAAGGCTTTGATTAAAATCAAATAAATTAATTGTCATTTTATTTTTAAACTCATTTTTTAATTTTAGTAATTCATTTTGATTAACTTTAGTATTCCCAACTTGTAAATTAACTGTCTCAAAATGATTATTGAATAATAATGAAAGCACCTCTTTATTCAATAAATGATGTATAAGTGATTCGAATTGTGTGGATCCAACTGTAATAAATAAATTCTTTGATTCTTTCATCTTTTTTATGATTTATGTACAGTTCTAAACAAAAATTAAATAAAAACTTTAGCACAACTTTGAAATAACTAAAGTATGCAAAAAATAAATTCTAAAAATAGTTTATTAATTTATAACTCAACGTCATCAATATTATGAACAAAGAACGACTAATAGTGATGTCACCAAGGCAAACATATAAATAAGACTAAAAAGATGGATTGATTATTATTAAAAATGTTTGGAAAGGAAATTGGAAAATTACAAATCACCTTAGGTAGCTCTATCTTTTTATATAAACAACAAGTATTAATTTGAGAAGTTGAAGGAAGGAATCTTCACAACGAAGATACTACTTTAGTTGGAAAAAATGATGCTTATGTCATTATCAAGTGTAACCACAAAAAAGAAAAGAGTCAAGTAATTAAGGGTGCAGGAAGCAGTGCTCAATGGAATGAAACTTTCGAATTGTAATAGTATTTCATATTTAAATAACATTAATTAAACTACCATTTAGCCCAATTAAAGATGATAGTGAAGTCGAGGTTTCTATTTACGATAAAGATACCCTTATTGATGATAAAATCGGTGAGGCTACCATCCCTATTCAAGGATTAGTTCAAAATGGATTTACTGAGTCTTGGTATGGCGTTGGTAAAGGTTCTAAAAACCGCGGAGAAGTCCTTCTTCGTATTCAGTATCATGCAAATCAATAAAATATTTATTGCTTTTTAATATTTTATGTTTAAAAGAATATTGAAATTTTGCTTAAAATAATAATTTAATGATGCTAACGACCTTGAGATAGATAATAATAGCAAATCATACTAAACATCACATATAGATCGCTTAGCTTAAATTAGTAACTTTTGATACTTTAAAAACTCAAGGGTTGATTTTTATATAGGGGAGAGAATAATAAATCACATTTTCATTATTTTTAGGAGTAAAATTACCACGTTACTAAGGTTTCATATATTTTTATAAATAATGTTATAGTTTTTTGATGAGAAAGCTATTATAATAGAAAACGTTCTCTGTTAAATATTTTAAAGGCTTTTATATAAAAACACAAAAATTTATGATAGCTTAATAAATATAATAATTACACTGCTATAAATCTGACTGATGATAGGAATTTCCAATTGAGTTTAAAATAAGAGTTTATAAGTGTTTTATAAATAATTAAGTTTTGGTTAAACATTAATCACAGAGATATAGAATTACAACATCAATTTTTTTTACTATAATGACTCTTGCTTTTTTTATAGAAAATACTTATTGTTGTAGTTGAAATTTTTTATGTTATAATAGACAATGAAAAAATTAAAAAGTAATTAAAAAATAACACTATATGGAGATGTATTTTTGTGGTTAAGAATTTTATTAACATATGGGGATGTTTTTTTGGCTTCATTACTTTTTCCATCTTTTAAGCACTGTTTGAGTGGAAAAGTTATTAGCAAAATCCTTAAACACAAAAATACATCCCCCCATATTTTCTGCTTAAATAGCGCTTAAAAAATGGAAAAAACAATGAAGTCAAAAAAAACACTCTCATATATTAAATAGAAAATAATTAAATAATTGAATAATTGAATAATTGAATAATTGAATATTTACAAATAAAATATGGGGACGTATTTTTGTATTTAAGGAATTTGCTAATAAAATTTCCGCTTAGAATAGCGCTTAAAAATGGAAAAAATAATGAAGTTAAAAAAACATTCCCTCTCATATATAGAGATGTATTTTTTTATTTAAGAATTTTACTAACAATTTTTCCACTCAAATAGCATTCAAAAAATGGAAAAAATGATAAAGCTAAAAAACGCCCCTTATATGCTTACAAGCTTTATTTAATAAATATAAAAAGAAGACTTTTTAATATAATAATCCTTTTCTTTAAATTTTGTTTTTTGATCATGTTTTTTGTTAGTTTTATATAAGTCATTACTTTTTTTTACATAGTTTGCTTAACTATTACATATTATTTTATTTATTTGTAAATCTATTAGTTATTAAAGCTAATATTTTTTAGCTTATAAATGATTAAATAAAATACTGTGAAATCTGGTACTCAGGGTTTGGAATCAAGAACAGCTATTGCTGGGTTAACTACACTATAAGTCGAAAGGTCTTAGTTTATGTGACTAAGATAGACTTGGATTATGAGGAATAGCACGTAATAGGTTACAAGCTATATAAGACAAATAGAATAGACAATGCTAATGTAGAATCTATGTAAAATACTATTAAGAAAACTTAGTGGGTTTATTAAATGTTCGAGATATCAGGGATTAATTCAGTCAAAAAGCCTCGAACTGTTATACTCTAAAATCTCTTTTATACTCTGAAAAGTATAAATATCAAAATCAGAAGATAATATTCTTTGGGATGGAGCTAGAAATTCTCATAGCAAATCAAACTAAGAGCATGGGACTAATTGTCTCTATAGTAGAGAACACGACGGCTTAGGCGATTATTATGATATAATTAACCATGGGGCTGACAAAGCAATATTTCACAAGGGTTAGGGTTAGGGTTAGGGTTAGGGTTAGGGTTAGGGTTAGGGTTAGGGTTAGGGTTAGGGTTAGGGTTAGGGTTAGGGTTAGGGTTAGGGTTAGGGTTAGGGTTAGGGTTAGGGTTAGGGTTAGGGTTAGGGTTAGGGTTAGGGTTAGGGTTAGGGTTAGGGTTAGGGTTAGGGTTAGGGTTAGGGTTAGGGTTAGGGTTAGGGTTAGGGTTAGGGTTAGGGTTAGGGTTAGGGTTAGGGTTAGGGTTAGGGTTAGGGTTAGGGTTAGGGTTAGGGTTAGGGTTAGGGTTAGGGTTAGGGTTAGGGTTAGGGTTAGGGTTAGGGTTAGGGTTAGGGTTAGGGTTAGGGTTAGGGTTAGGGTTAGGGTTAGGGTTAGGGTTAGGGTTAGGGTTAGGGTTAGGGTTAGGGTTAGGGTTAGGGTTAGGGTTAGGGTTAGGGTTAGGGTTAGGGTTAGGGTTAGGGTTAGGGTTAGGGTTAGGGTTAGGGTTAGGGTTAGGGTTAGGGTTAGGGTTAGGGTTAGGGTTAGGGTTAGGGTTAGGGTTAGGGTTAGGGTTAGGGTTAGGGTTAGGGTTAGGGTTAGGGTTAGGGTTAGGGTTAGGGTTAGGGTTAGGGTTAGGGTTAGGGTTAGGGTTAGGGTTAGGGTTAGGGTTAGGGTTAGGGTTAGGGTTAGGGTTAGGGTTAGGGTTAGGGTTAGGGTTAGGGTTAGGGTTAGGGTTAGGGTTAGGGTTAGGGTTAG
>JASVEC010000190.1:0-33820 GCA_030770535.1 Batkoa obscura
AACTATTATAACTCTCTTGCAACTTAACGGTATTTTTTAATATCAAACTATTTGTATAAACAATTTTTTTCTTTAAACAAATGTGATAAGATAAAAATACTATATTTTAAAATGTGCTAAAAAATAACTTCAACTAATATTTTAATCTTAATCAAAAAGAAATTTAAAAAAGATAATTAATAAAGAATTAAGTTAAATCCAAATTCTTTTTAATAAAAATAAAATGTTAAAAGGTTTTATCTAACAGAAATAACTAGTTCTATAAAATTTAAAAACTCTATCAAAATATATCTTTTAAAAATTTCGATCCAATATCAAAAAAATAATCCTCCTTTTAGACATCAAAAAAATCACTTCAATTTCTTTATGCTTTCAACGCTAACCCAATTAACCCACAAGCAATTACCATCACTTGTGTTTTCGACAAAAATTTAGTACTAGTAACATTCTTAAAATGAAAGCCAATTTAAAAGTCATTGGTAGTGGGTCGGGCCTTGATAGCTCCTCTTCTTTAATGTGTTTCTTCGACAACAAAAGATATCTATTTAACTGTGGTGTAGAAGTAGTCAAAAGGTTAAACAACGAACTTGGGTTAAATAGTTCGTTATGAACATGTATTTATTAGTAGGGTGGAATGGGGTGTATGGGCGGATTACCTGGATTCATTCTAACTGGTGCTGACGGTGGTAAAAGAGAATTAAATATTCATGGACCAAAGAATTTGACGCATTCAATTGCTAGTTTAGACATTTTATTGGAAGGTAAGAAAGCGTAAATTGGGCTAATATTACATCCGAATTAACAAATATTATTTTTCTTAATTTTAGACCAAATATTCAATTAAACATCCATGAATTGATAATAATACAAAAGTGTTTCAAGATGAAAATTTAAAAAATTGAACAAGCTATTATATTACCTGAAGGTTGAAAAGGAAATTGATTTAAAGGACGATAAATTAAAACAAAAATAGACTTAGTGGATCAATTTTTTTAAATTAAAACAAGATAACAATAGTGAAAATATTAATAAAAGAATCAAATAGATTAATTCTCAATCCCCTTTAATTAATGGTGTATAACTAATCCTATTAAGCATAATAGTTCAATTTCATATATTGCTACTTGTAATGAAGTACCAGGTAATTATTGGATTGTTTTATACAATCAAGCAAGAATAAATAATAATATTAATTTACAGGTAAATTTGATCCCCAAGCAGCGATTAAATTAGGATTAAAACCAGGACCCATATATAAAGAATTAAAAGCAGGTATTAAAGTACAAAATGATAAAGGAGAATGGATATTACCTGAACAATTGTGTTGGTCCAAGTAAAAAAATGGGAGTGTATTTATAGTTATTGACTGTAAGGATCTAAGTTATGTTAATAATTTAAAAAATCACGAAAAGTTTAAAAAGTACATCAATAAATAAAGAGGATAAAGTTGATGTTATTTATCATAACTTAGGTAAGTTTTTGAGATGATATTCTATTTATGTTATTTATTTTATATAGTTATTTTATTATTTAGGTATCGGAGTAATTTCAGATGAAAGATATCAATCATTTATGTCCTCCTTTGGTCCCCAATGTCATCATATCGATTAGTAGTAAAGAAGTCTGCCCACCGTTAATTAACTTAATTATTCTGCACAAAACCAATTAGCTTTAAATCAACTAGATAAAGGCATTTATAATTTACCATATCATCAACAACAAATTATAGTCAACAATATAATATATAAATAATCAACAATTAGCTTATCCTGGCTTAGAATATCAATTGGAACCTGTAAGAAAAGCAACTAAAACAGATGATAAAGTTTATTTGGACTTAACAAATGAAAAAAATCAATCCAATCAGTGTTAAGTATAAATTGAAGGATATCAAGAATTTATTAAAAAAATTTAACAATGATATAAAAGAAAAAGAAGATAATCAATTTATTGTAATTATTTATAATATCATTTATAATATTATTATAACTATATTTTGATTTATTTATAGAGCAATGGTCCATTTATATCTACATTAGGTACAGGGTCAGCTGTACCATCATTAACTAGAAATGGTAATACAATATATAATATAATAGCAAATTCAATTAAAATAAACTAAACATATTTCTAATAAATAGTTAGTTCCAATTTAATAACCTTAAAGAATAAAAAAATGATGTTATTAGATTGTGGAGAAGGAACATTAGGACAAATTTATCGACATTTAGGAGAAAATCAAGGACATTCAAAAATAAGACAAAACTATAAAGATTTCTTAATAAATTTAAGATGTATATATATATCTCATCCACATGCTGATCATCATTTAGGTGTTATATCTGTAATGAAATCCATTCATGAGTATTATAAAGAAAACAATTTAAATAATGAGTTGTTTTACATAGCTCCATATAGTTTGTATTTAAGTTTAAAAGAACATTCAATGACTGAAGAATTTGGATTTTATAGATGGAAATTCATTAATACTTATAATTTAATTTTGGAGAATAATAATATTAAACCAGAATATCAACAACAAATTGATAATTTATTAGTTGAAATGGAATTTAAAGAAATTACTACTTGTATTGTTCCCCATTGTCAACATTCTTTTGGTATTAGTTTTATTACTAAAGATAACTTTAAATTGGTTTATTCAGGCGATACTAGACCAAGTGATAATTTAGTTCAAATTGGTAAAGAAGCAGATGTTTTAATTCATGAGGCTACTATGGATGATGAATTAGCTAAAGAAGCTAAAGCTAAAAGACATTCTACTATTTCAGAAGCTATTGAACAGGGTAAAAAAATGCAAGTTAAAAATATTGTATTAACTCATTTTTCTCAGAGGTAAGCTATTATAACAATAATACTATTAATAATAATTATAATAATTTTACAACAATATGATTTATTAATTTTACATTTGTTTTCTTTTAGATATTCCAGTTTTACTAAAATGGATCGTTTTAAAGATTTAAATGTGTTGATTGGTTCAGATTTAATGTGTTTAGATTTTAATGAGAATTCCAAAGATTCTTTAAAATTTCAAAAGTTTATTAAAGCTTTTTTAATTTTAGATAATTGTTATCAGAAAATTGGTTATTTAAATCAAGAATTTCAATAATATAAAATAAAGTCTATAGAAAATAAGAAATAAGAAATAAGAAATAAGAAATATAGAAAAAAGTAAATAAAATTATATAATTATTCATTTCTTTTAGCTTTCTTTTTTTATTTTAATAATAATAATTCTATCTTCCAACTTTCAATTAAAAAATAATTTTCTTTATCTTTTTAATTTCTATAAACTTCTTCATTTTCATATTCAATTTCCACATAAGCTCCTCTCTTCTTTTTCTTTTTATTACTCTTTTTAGTATCTAAATTCTTACGCTTATCTCCCATTTTAGATTTATCAATTTTATCATCATCTTCACTATCATCATCTTCATTATCATCACTATTATCTAATTCTATATCACCTTCAGATTCTTCTTCAGATTCTTCGATATCTGAATCATCACTGGCATTACCCTAATTTATTATAATTTAAATTTAATGACACTTTATTATAACTATTATATAATAATTACCATATGTCCATTTTCAAATAAATCTTCAAACTCTTCTTCAGACTCCGAAATTCCCTCAACAAATTCAGACTAAATAAAAAAACAATCAATTAATCCTCTCCCTTTAAATTTCTTTAGAATCGAGCTCCTTACCTCCATTTCTAATTCTTCCTCTTCCTCATCTTCCTCACTTAATTCATCTTCTATATCCATTTGTTCCCCTTCTAATATTTTTTTCCAAACTGCTTCATTAATATTTAATGGTTCTTCACCATATGCTTTATTCTTTAATCGATTTAATAATTCTTTTTCAATATTATTTTCCAATTTAGCTGCTGCTTCTGCTTTAGTTTCTCTCTTTTTTTCTCGCCTTTCCACTTTTTTATTAATAACAACCAATTTAGGTCTAAATAAAACAAATAAAGAGTTAATAATGGTTACAGTAAAAGAAAAGTGGTACAAGGAGAAGGTGAATAAAACTTACTGATTTTTTAACTTTAATTTTCGCATTTTAATTAAATATTGTTTGATTTTAGTTAATCTTAATTTACATTTATTAATTTGTTTTTCTGGCCAATAGAGCAATTGTTGATCAATCTATTAAATAAAAATCATTAATTAATATAATCCATTTCAATTTATACAATTGAAATTCTTGATGCATACTTACCTGTTCGATAGCTTTAATTAAATTTTTATCTAACTTGATCTTTTCCCATAATTTGGCTGGTAAATGTGCTCTTTCTGCTGTTTTTATAAATAAGTAAACAGTACCTATTTAATATTATTTTTAATATTAATTAATAAATTAAATATAATGTAGAATAATAATAAAGCTTTTTTTTTACCTTCTTGCTCACGTACAGTAGCATATCTTGAATTGGCTAATGGACATGATTCTCGGTCACATAACCCAGTTACATTATATTCATTTCGACAAAACTTTTGAGTATCCGTACTATCAATGGAAATTTGATTAGCTTATTAGTTGAATGCTTTTATGAATGTTTGATATTCTTACCTGACTTTATAAGAACAAAATCGAGTATTTACTATGTTCCATATAATTTCCTCGTTATTCATATTCAATTGAATTCCTTTTTCTTGGTTGGAAATAAAAAAAATAAATTTTAATATTTACCAGAACTTAATATTTTAGCCCCAAAATTGAAATTTCAATTCTTAAAATTTGAAGCTCGATCATTGATTGGTTGGACCTAAGATTCTTTAAAGATTGCGATTTTGTTGCTGTGATTAATTTTAAAATATAAAATAAAAAAGAATTAATATTAAGCTTATTTTATTAAAATTGGATTTCCAATTTCCAATTATTAAAAATGAGTTTGAGTAAAAAAAATAATACACCCACAAAAAAAGATATATCAACAGATCTTAAAGTAAGTTTCATTAGAGTAGAACTAGAATACAAATCTAAATTACAATATTTAAAATTCAAAATTTTATTTAAAAGGTTCAATTCCCACCAAATGATACTGTAGCTACTTTAAATTGGTCACCGGTAGCTGATTATTTTGTTGTTGCTTGTTGGGATGGAGAGGTAATAACAATAAGTAAACAAATAAAAAACTAACCAATCTTATTAAAGGTTCGTGTTTACCAAGTACATCCCAATCTCAGTACATCCGGAGTAGCTAGTTATAAACATGAAGGACCGGTATTAGTAGCAAAATTTAGTCCAGTAAGTAATTTCAGTTGATATTAGTATTTTTTATAGATTTAATAAGCATATTAATTCGTATATAGGATGGTAATAAAATAGTATCTGGTGGTGGAGATAAAAAGATTATTGTATATGATTTAGTTACTAAAAAACAAAGCATTATTGGGCAACATAATGATAGTATTAGTGGTATTGATTTTTATTCACCTACAAATTTTGTGACTTCCTCTTGGGATAAAACATTAAAGGTAAAGAATATTTTAACTTAAAACGATAATAATAATAGTTCTTTGTTTAATTAAATTTATTTAACTAATTAATATTTTATTCCAAACAGTATTGGGATTTAACTAAATTTCAAATGATTGGACAAAACGAGTTACCTGATAAAATTTATAAATTATCGATTGCTTTTCCATTGATGGTAGCAGCAGTAGGTAGTGAAAATTTTGCTATCTATGATTTAAATAATCCAGGTACTTTAATGAAGGTAATAACATAATAAGTAAATAAATAATAAACAAATAATAATATATAATTATTTGATTTATAATTTAAATTAAAACTAAATCCGTAGGTTATGACACCCAACAAAATGGTAGGAATTCCCAAAACATTACAAGCGTTTTCTGGAGCAACACCAGGTTTTATGTATGGAATAAGTAAAGGTAAAGGAGCAGTAGTTCATATTGATGAAAAATATTCGGATGGAAAAGATAAAAAAGATGTAACATTTCGATGTAATCGAGATGAAAAATATTGTTATACAATTCATCAAGTACTAAGTCATCCTAATAAATTGGATGCTATGTATGCTTTGGGCTCTGATGGAGGTATTTCTACTTTTGATTTAACCAAAAAAGTTCGGATTTGTTCCATGTTTCATAAGGGGAAAAGTATCACTGCAGGTGGATTTGATAGAAATGGATTTCTATTGGCATATGCTACTGGTTATGATTGGAGTAGAGTAAGTTTTGTAATTATTTAAATTAAGCAATCTTTGGTTTATATTATTTATATTAATCTATATTTTATCTGTATTTTATTTCTATTTTAGGGTTATAAATATCATAAACATGATGATAATTTTCAAATCTTTTTACACCAAGTTCAACCTGAAGAACTTAATAAACAATAATAAGTAAGATTATAAATAATAATTATTATTAAGGAAAACATGGGGTTAAATAAATTATTGTGATAATAAAAAGTTGAATAAAAATATATTTTATTAGGTTTTATTTGTGAATAGATTGAAATTAAAATAACCTAATCAATATCGCAATAAAAAGATCAATTATTTTTAAATTTATAGTTTACTTTTTTAAGAGTTAAAAAGTATAATTTTACAATTTATTAAATATCAACTTTAAAACTAAAAATGATAATAAAATAGTAAAAGTAATACAATATGTTTTATTAGCATTAATTAAGTTTTTTTTTAAAAGAATACAGTTCATTCTTTATTGAAAATTTTCAATATTGAGGGGAAAAGAAATTAGTAAAAGTTAACAGGAAAGAGAGATGAATTATTTGATTAGGACTTGAGGATTACGTCCTAATCTTTTGCTTCCTAAATGTATGCTATATTCACACTTTACTTTGCATTTTATATAGAGAGATGAAGCTAATAGATTAGCATCAACTTCTTTGGAGCTGTTCTCAAAATGGAAATTAACAGTTATCTACAAGCTCAACCTAATAAGCTATTAATAGGTTTTAATCTTAAATAATTAATAGAAATACAAAGTGGTTATAAATTTAAAATGTTATTTACAATATTACTATACTGAATGCTCCATTAGTAGTTAAATGGATTACGGATGAAGAGAAGATCATTGAGCAATTGAAATATATTTTCATATTTAAATTAAAATTTTATAACACTAACTTGAATACATTTAGTTTCTAATAAAAGTCGTAAAGCCAATTTTGATTTTATTAGCATTTTATTGAGCTAATTTTTTACTTCTATTAAATCAATTATAATATTAGTGTAATATTAACAAAAATAAAAATAAGGATAAAAATAAAAACTAGAGTAATAAAAGAAGATTTATCAATGGCTAATGTAAAAAGTTAGTGACTGTAAGTGCTAGTTTGCTTACAAAATAGTTATATTAACATTGAGACTTCCTTTAATTTGTATATTGTACAAGATTTATTGAAGATGCGATGAGAGTAACAAGTGAAAAAAAATGTAGTATGCTTATAAACAACAACGAAATCTGGCTCAGCTGTAAGCATAACCAGTACAATATCGGGACTTGATTTAGTTTCTTATAAATAATGGCAGCTATGATGAATTCAATAAGTGTACTAGTAATGAAAGAGCAGTAAGATAACAATCAATATCTATATTTATATCTTTTAAATCAAAAGCTTTAATTTTGGTTACTTTAATATTAGAGAAGAAAGATAAAAAATAAAGAAACTTTTAAATGTAATATCACTAGTTCGATTGGTTAGGATTTGACTTATAAATCTACATTTGTATAAGTTGCACCCAACATTGATGTTGATTTTATTAAAATTAAACTCTTTCTTTTTAATTTCAAGAATATCATATAGGGATGTCTGAACCGGTTTCATTTTATTTAATTAAATACTTCAAAAAATTTTGCTCGAAATTCTGTAAAAATAAATCCTTGACACAGTTTTAAATTAGCAGAAATTCCACTAAATTTAATGGAAATTCTTAGATTAGCAAGGCTTTTACTAATATAGCCTATATATTAATATTAATCAAAGTTGCAATATGTAAATAAATATATGGGGATGTATTTTTGTATTTAACAATTTTACTACAATCTTTTCACTCAAATAGCGCTTAAAAAATGGAAGAATAATGAAACTAAAAAAAACAGCCCCATATGTCTCTACAAAACTTTACTGCAAATATTCGCTATTGATTGCTTTACAGCCAACATTACAGATTTGTTATTAGATGAGCGAAGTATTTTAATGTTATAGCCATATTATCAATTTATCATCAAGTTAATAAACAACTGTATAGGAGGGAGTGGTTGACCTCAAAATCATAATTAATTATTCTTGTATAATACAACTAATATAATAATAGTTTTTGTTTATTATTACAACTACCTGATCTTTAATTATTTATTAACTTACCTATTACATACTATTCTTAATAATCCAAGTCTATCTTAGTCACATAAACTAAGACCTTTCGACTTATAGTGTAGTCAACCAGGCAATAGCTGTTTTTGACTCCAAACACTGAGTACCAGATTTCACAACTTTCAATTATACGCTTCTTGTTGTTCTCTCTCTTCAAAAGATGACCAGAAGAATCAAATAGCTTTATATTTTAAAGTTTTTTGAGACTCTCAAAATGATTGATATTAAAACCAGTATTAAATATACTATCGATTATTAGTTCTACATTAAAACTAAAATTAGATTCAGTTGGGGTAAAAATATTTAGTAAAATTATTGATATTTCCCCTTCAAAGTACAACTTGCAAATGTTCTTTTAAGAATTTTACCAATACCCCTTCTACTCAAATAGCGCTTAAAAGATGAAGGACTTTCTTTTTTTGAAATAATCAATTATAATAGTCAACACTATTTAAATGATGTGTACAAGCATCGCTATATCCAAAACTAAACTTAGTTGCTTTATATTCATTATTTTACAAAGTATATGCAAAAATGAGTAATTAGTTACTTTTAATAGTGGCATGATATAATTTAATGTTTATTTATTTCCTGAATAAAAAATTGCTATAGAATTCCTTACAACTGATAATTTTGACTTTTTATAATAGCATAAGCTTATGATGTATAAGGATAGCTTTTTAGTAACTTTTGCACAAAAAGGAGTTTGAATTTAAAATAAACACAAATTGCCTTTGATAATATTATAATTATCTTATTAAAAGTGTTGAAAATAGCCACCTATCGATAAGGCCAAAAATGATATGATATCATATAATATAAAAAATGAATATTAAGTATAGTTTTAGATATTAACACTTATACCTCTTCTCTACGAATAAAAAATATAAAGTGAAATGTAGTCGACTTAGGTTAAATTAACCTATATATCTCTAGTGTCATAAATCAAGTTTGATTAATAAATGTTGTTATTGAGCTTATTGAAATAGTTATTCTTGATTGTAAAACGTAAAGGAATGAAATAATTCATATATGTTTTTTAGAAATAAAATTGATACAGTAAAATATCAATTGTCTTGGAAAAATTTATAAATAAATTCTTTATTTAATAGATTTATAAATAAATATGGTGGATTATAGTACAATCTATTATTGTTAAGTTAAAATTTAAGCTCATTTCTAGGCTTAATTCCAAGTATCATTCCCTGCTCCTTAAGCTTAAGTACCAAAAAAAGATAAGGAGTAGTGGTAGCACCTTTATGATAATATTGAATATCAAAATAATATAAAAAGGAAGACAAAAAGTGGAACATAGCTAACCAAGCAAACTCTCTACCAGCACAGGACCCAGGACCAATTAAAAAGGGTAAGTAATTTGATTTAACACTTGAGTCTAAAAATCTTTCAGGTATAAATTGATCACTATTTTCCCAAATTTCATTACTACGGTGGTAAGCATACGTTCCAATACCAACTTCAATGCCTTCTGGTAGATAGTATCCTTCTAACTCCACTCCTCCTTTGGGTGTTATTCTAGGTAGAAAACCAGCTGCAATAGGATATAATCGCATAGATTCACTGATACAGGCTTCTAAATAAGGACAATTCTTTTTTATGAGCTCGTAAGTGATTTCTTCAGCTGAATAATCTTTATATAACTGATCAATTTCTTGTTGAAGCTTATCAAGTTTGTCTGGATGTTCAAGCAATAATTTTAAAATCCAAATTATGGTATTGGCAGTAGTATCAGTACCTCCAATAAAACCAATAGTAACTTCAGCAGCTAATTCGTCCAAAGTCATTGGGTTCTTGCTATTAATGATAAATGACTGTAAAATATCATTGAATTCGAGAGAATCATCTTTAGCTAATTGTTTTTGTCTATTTTGTACTTTTGATTTACAAAATTCAATAAATTGTTGATAGTTTTGTTTACCAAAATAGTTACCACCGATTGTTTTTAATATTGGAAATTCATAGTGCATAACCCCATAAGTCTGTGCCCCTTTGAACCATTTTAAAATAGGTACTGCACTTTCGTCTTGATTTATTAAATCTAAGTTTTCACTTAATATCAATTGACCGTTGATTGTAAATAAAACCTGGTGAATTAGTTCATTGATATCACAATATCCTTTGGTTTCATATAATTCCTTTAATTTCTTTAATAGAGGTAAGAAATTATTTTGAACTATGGCAGGTTCCAATTTCTTCAAATTAGAACTGTTGAGTATTTGACCTACAACCTTTTTCTATCAAATTTATTAATATTATTACTTTATTAAAATTTATAAAAAAAACTTACTTTTTCGGAAGCAGCTCCTTTTTCGCTAAGGAATTTCATTAGTAAAATAGAAATAGTTAAAACGAATATGCTTACATAGCAGAAAATATATTTGGTGCGCCAAAATCAAATGAAGGGTAAATACCGTTCTTTTGATATTTATAAGTGCCATAAATGGTATCTGACGAATTTTTGGTATTAGTCATAACTCGGTCCGGTGCAAAATGTACAACTGGACCATATTGGTCCTGGAGCTCCTTTAAAAATGTATGGTAACTACCATGAGCGACGTAATATTTGGCGTATAGGCCTGTCATTTTACCCAGAATAGGACCAGGCACATAACGTAACCTACTGATATATTTTACATAGATATACTAATAATTCATGTTAACTTATTGATAAATATGGGAATTATTTATCTTACTCGCAATAGGATATACCCTATTAATGATAATGATAAGGCTAAGTTTATATTAAATAATATATTTAAAGACATTTCCTAAAGTTTTTTTAAAATTGTAATTCAAAAACTAGTATTCATTTCATATTTATACTTTTTCTACTACTTATTAATATCATTATCTATATTATATTATCCTCTGTATTATTTTTGATTAGTAATACTATTTACTATCTGAAGATTAATTATACAAAAAATGAAGTTCTTTTACTAAAAGGAACTTTGCTTTAGCAGTATTTTATTTAAATTTAAAAGCCTCCAACGTTAAAGGATTTATGCCTTAATAAATGGTCATTTTTACCTTATGAAAATAGATTATAGTGGAGTGCTAAAATTTCAGTTTTTAAAAAAATGCAAGCAACCAAAAAAACTAAACAGCAGTAAACGGCAGTAAACTGTGGAAATACAATAATAAAAATGGACATAAAATATTATCATTTTTAGTTTGACACTTGAGTTGATTTCTAACCTCGAAGGAAATAAACTGTCATGTATTTGCGATCAAACTATACTATAAACTGCTCCTATAATCTAGTTTACTCCCGGCTTATTATGATACTTTTAGTCCGAAACCTATGAAAAAAATATGATTAATTACTATCTTATATTTTGGGATGTTTTTTTGGCTTCATACTTTCTCCATTTAAGTGCTTTTGAACCGAAAAATTGTTAGTAAAATTCTTAAACTAAAAAAGTAATATTGATATATAAATCAAATGATAATCTATATATTGATATTTTTAGCATGCAAATAATTTAGATATTCACAGTAATGAGAATTTCGTTTGCTATTATTATTAACATTGAATGTAAAATGTCATTATTGTTTAAAACACTCTAATAATCAACAGTTACTTTTTAATGAAATTTATTTATTTATTTATGTATTAACTTAATAAACACTCTTTTCAAAAGTTATTTTAACTATTTAACTGTTTTAATCAATAGTAATAATATTACATTCAATGTTAATAATGATAGTAAATTAAATTAATATATTATATAATACCAACATTGACTAGAATGTTATACTAAGACACCTTTTAATTCAAAAATTTAAAATAAAAAGTCTATGGGGGAATAAAGGTTTATATACAATAGATCACACTAAAAGTTTATTGTTTGAGAACTTAATGGCGACAACAATAAGTGGAATATTAATTTTACAAAGAGAGTTCAAATATAAATTGTAGACTAAAATAATAGTTTGGACATAATAAATTATTATTTAACAAATGAAAACAAGATCTTAGCTTTAAGTTTATTAACATCTACCAAAATAAAAACATACTCAATAGTGAATTTTAAAAATAAAAATCTAATGAAAAGCAAACAAAAAGCTGAAAAAGATTTATTAATAGCTAATACCAAAAATGAAGGCATTCAATCTTGACATGTATCCAACGTTTGTTGAGTTTTTTGAGTTTATTTACTAAATTACTAAGAGTGAAATCTTTATAAAGATTCTTAAATAGTATTAAATATAATAAGCATAACAAAATAAGTAATGAATTATAAATTCAATTAGCCTAGCATTAGGACTTTTTTCAATCTGTTATATAGCTCATAGTTTATGATTAATGTAATAGGGATCATAAGCAATAAAACAGTAGTAAGTTTATAATTACTGTCTTCATTTATATTTCTCAACTCAAATCGACTAATTTT
This sequence comes from Batkoa obscura, assembly GCA_030770535.1. NCBI lineage: Eukaryota > Fungi > Entomophthoromycota > Entomophthoromycetes > Entomophthorales > Batkoaceae > Batkoa > Batkoa obscura. The sequence continues at coordinate 12,816 of JASVEC010000190.1, forward strand.
AATTACTTTAAGGTTTGGGAAGAGAGATAAAAAGAAAAATAAATCGTCAAATGATAAATCTACTTTATGAATTTACATTTACATAAATTGCACCCATCTACATCCTTGACATTATATCCATTTATTTTGCATTTCTCTATTGTATCATGAAAGGTATAAATTAGACATTCAATATATATGATTCAAATATTTTTTAATAAAGAAATTGATTTTAACATTGATCTTGATAGATTCCTAGTATATACTTCTTTTAATGCTATTAATTTTAATAACCATAGTTAACAGATTTTGATGAATCAAAGCTACCTAAAAAGATAACATTAGCATCTTGATTATATTCAAGTTATTGCTATTCATTAGAAAAGAATCAGAAACATCAATTCCTTTTATAATTTATGTTAAAACTAGAATATGGGGGTGTTTTTTTGTGTTTAAGAATTTTACTAACAATCTTTCTACTCAAATAGCGCTTAAAAAATGGAAGAATAATGAAATCAAAAAAACACCCCCATATATTATCCCTCCAATCATTAAATCTAAATTGGAAATAAAGTTTATGTTTGATTCAAATTTAGTTAGAGTAGTAATATGTCACATTCTCCCAAATATAATACCTTTAAGCTTGTAAATTGTGTCTTGATTAAATTCCAACTGTTAAGGTCTAGGCTGATACTAGAACCTACTCTAAGAAACTTTAATTTAACTGGCTTTAAGCATCTAATAACATTATTTATATTGCCACGAAAACACTTAAAACTTAAAACTTCTACTTGATTCAAGTAGTTTTTAAATAAATTTATTATAGACGCGTAACCAAAAAATGTATATATGACTAGCTTTTTTAATTTTGAAAGTTGTATTTTAATATTATTATTGCTTTTACAATCATATAAATATGAATCATCATTATAATTAAAGTTGTTAGATCAGGGCAATGACCCAAAAATTTAATAATATTTCTACTTACAGTTAAATGCTTTATTTTTAATTCGTTTTTTAGAGTAAACCCTTGATGCTTTTTAAATTTTTTGAATTATGTATTGCTATCAGTTGAAATCACTGGTCCCCCTATAAGTGCTGCAAGTGTAACAGAGGAAGACTTTACTATTCCCGCCTTAGATATACCACCACCATATTTACCCTCTTTAAACTTTGCTTGATATTCTTCATTTTTTCATATTCATTTTTATTACATGAGAATATACTTTTGTGTTTAACAATTTTATTAACAATTTTTCTGTTCAAATAGTGTTTAAAAGATAAAAAAGTAATAGAGCCAAAAAAAACAACTCCATATGGGGATGTGTTTTTGTTTTAAAGAATTTCACTAACAAATTTTCCGCTCAAATAGCGCTTAAAAAATGGAAAAAATAATGAAGTTAAAAAAACACTCCCATATATTGAGTACATTAGCTTGTATTCAATAACTTTACAATATTAAATAGTGTACTTATTTAATAGGTGTAATTTATAAGGTTCTACTATCTTTGTATATTTAAATATTTTATACAGTAAGTTATTCAGTAATTGATTAAACTTGATTTCTAGTTAAAACAATAAATAAACTTTTATATTTACATCTATTGATATGTTCAATTATAGTATTTTGGTAAAGCTACATTATAAGTGTCCTTGAATTTTACACAGTGTTGTTTAAATTAAGACAACTGTGTTGTTACTAGTTATACACAGTTGCTCCAATTGAGAAGTATATAAGTATTGAAATTTCTAGCAACTATACTTTAGAAACCAATGATTAATAATATACTTTAAATTTTGTCAAGTTCTGTCATATACTTAAACAAAAGTTCATCTTATAAATTTTGTTTGCAATTTATTTTAAATTATTTAAGAAAAAATAATAATATTAAAGTTAAAATAATTAAAAGACTATAAAATATTTATTGATAGTTAATTTGAAAAGTGTAGTGAGATAAATATTGAAATATTTATAAATATAACTAAGTTAGCATTGGTATTTGATTTAATTTATTATAAAATAGGATGCTTACAATGGACACAATAGGCGTAAATAATAATGAGGAAGTTATGAGCTTACAATCAATGTATACACTTGTATTTTTCAAATCAAAAGTTGAGCATCTTTACCATGTTTAGCTGTAATCTGTCTTACAAATTTACATCTGAATAAATTGTAGTAAGGGTTATTAATATTTTCTACCCTAAAACAAAAGGTATCCTTCATATTTCTAATAAGGCTACTTAAAACTCCAATACGAATATGCTAAATGTTTTGTAGCGAGAAAATTGCTTCTAATAATGTTTTTGGCATATCACTAATGTGTATTTCTTTAGAGATGACAATCTTAAAAATCCTTGATTAATATGTTCTGGGAAAATTATAAAGCCTAAAAAGAAGATATTACTGCCATTGATTACGTTGTTATCGTTAGTTCTTTTTAAAGGAGAGTTCAAAATTGTCAAATAACTTAATGCCTTTTACTTTTAAGATGACTAAAATAATTAATATTGAAATCATTTTAAAAGTTACTTTCAATCATTAAATCTAAATTAGGAACAAAATCTATATTTGGATTGAGTTCAATTGGAGTAGAAATATGTGTTGCTATCCTACCAAGTTTGATGACCTTAGATTAATGAGTTCCGCTTTGATTTTATCTAAACTATTGAGATCTAAACCAATATCAAAGTAAATTTCAAATGATCTTAATTTATCCGGATTCAAGTATTTAATAGCATCATCTAAACTCCTTTCATAACATGAGATGATCAAAACTTTAATTTGATTCAAGTAATCTTTAAATAGATTTATCATAAAAACTTTTTCACGTAAAGCATATATATGATTTCTTTAGTTTTATCATAATTTATATTAGAAAAATATGAACTATCTTCGTAAGTAATAACTGTTAAGTTTGAATAATTTAAATACCCAATGGTGTCGCTATTTATAATTAAATACTATATTGTTGGCTCATTCTTTAAAATAAACTCTTGATGCTTTTTGAATCTTTGAAGCTCAATATCTTCACCAATTGAATATAATATTTTACCTATTTATTCAATAATAATTTGATACAAAGGTCTTTCTTGTGCCAGTACATTTATTCTTATTTTATCCCTTTTGTTATATTTATGCTCTGTTTGTATATATTTATCATTTTCAAGTTCCTTTGCAATATATGGAGGTGTTTTTTTGGCTTCATTATTCTTTCCATCTTTTGAGCACTATTTCAGTGGAAAAATTAGTAATAAAATTCTTAAGCACAAAAATATATCCCCATATATTAAATAGCTTAATTTATACTTTATAGCTTTATCATATTAGATATGTTCTTATTTAGCAGTTATAAATTAAGTATGTCTATTGCCTTTACATATTTGAATATCTCATATGATGAATCGTTAAATAATTGATCAAACTTCATTTTTTTTATAGAGGAGTTTATACATTTATTTGCCTATTTATATGTTTGATCATAATGTACTTTTGTTCCAAATATTAAATGTTAAATGTTAAATATGATATCAGTACTATTGATTGATTGTAAGTACAAGCATTATCACAAGCAAAACGAGCAGCTGTTCTTAGTTTAGTATTTCAGTAGAAAAATTGATTAAATCAAATAATTTAATAATATTTTTACTAAAATGTATATTTGATCGATAAATTATCGTTCTTTTTAATAAAAAGTTAGTTTCTATAAAAATTAACATTATGGGTTATTTAGTATAACATTTAAATCATATAATTAAAAGATCATATTTTTAGCAAGATTATGTTAAAAAATCGAAATATTTTTTTTTCCTATCTATAATCAATAGCTTGAATACTTGAACTATTTTTAACAAACAAAAATGAAAGACATTATATACCCAAGTAAACAATTTATAAAAATTCATATCTGTTGTATTATTAATAAAGGCTTTGCTTATTGATATAGTGCAATATAAGCTATAAACACATTTCCATAATAATGTAGATTTACGCTTTGATCCAATTTAACCTGAGTAACAAACTCCTAGGGTTTTTACCTATAGTAACTAAATTTAATTGAAGTTATTGTTTAATAATGATTTACGTATCTAAATAGATATAAACTATTTTTTAATAATATGGACCTACTTAACCTGGTAAATAGATAATTAAACTATTATTTTATTCTTTACCAGTTTATATTTACTTTATCAAATATATTAAAAGTGCCCAGGCAGCTTTTAAAATATGTTAAATTAAAAATTTTAAAAATTTTAAAAATCCATAGTAACAAAATTTGATTTTATGAAATAGTCTTTATTAAGTCTGGGGCTGCTGATGAATATCCATATTCATATTCCTTCATAGAAATATGAAGCGCTTAATATTTAAAACTACAAAAATGCGCTCAAAAAAGCTATAAAAGAAAAGTGTATGTAACTGCTATCCATATACAATTAAGTTTGATACTAAATTGAAATGATTCAAAAGGAAATTTTAATTAAAGCATTTGAGGTTTTTTTCATAGCTATTTTAGCTACTTCAGCACAAGCTGCACCAGCCGATAAAAATTCAACAAAGCCAGACGATACTCCAACTAATAGAATTATTAATGGTAATACCGGTTCATGGGCTAACTATCCATCTTTAGTTTCTTTACGTGTTAATGGCGGGCATTCCTGTGGCGGCGCCCTTCTCAATGCTAACACCGTTTTGACAGCTTCTCACTGTTCTGAAGTTTCCCCTGGCTCTGTCTCTGTATGGGCATACGCTGGCGGTAACCTCCAAAGACGCCAATGGTGGGGTGATCAACAAGAGCAAGAACAACCATGGTGGGGCGGTGAACAAGAGCAAGAACAGCCATGGTGGGGTGGTCAACAAGAACAAGAACAAGAACAAGAACAACCATGGTGGGGTGGTCAACAAGGACAAGAACAACAACAAGAACAACAACCATGGTGGCCTCAAGAAGGAGAGCAGCACCAGCAACCACAAGCTCAAACCCAGAGTGGACCAGATGGCTCATATACCGAACATCGTGTAAGCCAAATCATTAAACATCCCAATTATAGTTCTGGCGGTTATATTCAATATGATGTTGCTATTTGGAAATTAGCAACTCCAGTTAGTGCACGTAATTTTTACCAAATTGATACTCAAAATACTGGTAATCAAGAAGGCGCTTCAACCCGATTTGCAGGCTGGGGTAGAGTGGATCCGAATGATCAGTATAGATTAGCTTCAAGATTGCAAGAAGCCAACCTTCCCGTTTATTCTTTTGATTCTTGTAATGCTGCTTATCAAGGTTTGTCTAAACCTCATCATTTATGTGCTGGTTATCGTGAAGGTCGTTCGGCTGTTTGTCAAGGTGATTCTGGAGGTCCACTTGTTATTGGAAATACTATCATTGGTGTTACTTCCTTTGTCAAAGATTTAAGATGTCTTAATCCTGACTTTCCTTCTGTATTTGCTCGTGTAAATACCTATGCGCAATGGATTCAGCAATATGTTAGATAAACAAATCAATCAATATTCTAGTAGTTAAAACTTTGGGGTATTGTATAAAGCCTCTTGTATAATAAATGATTTAAAAATACATCCTTTCATTTAATACCATTTCAAACATTGTATTTAATAGCCTGATAGTAATTTAATATCACATTGTTTTTTTAGCTACAAATAAAACTATTGAACTTTTAAATTTCGAGAGATTAATTACATATAGTTAAAGAAATTGGTTTATTCCTATATCTGAATAGCAAATTGTCTTTTTTGAACAATCTTAAATATTATATCTAGCACTGTTTTCGATGCTAATCATGATAGTAAAATATCCAAGTAGTAAAACAGGCGCTAACCCCATCGCGTAAAAAAGCTCACTAGATTAGTTTTTAATATCGAACGTCAAATGTGATAGTTGAGAATTTGAAGGATTGAAAGCCTATACTCAATATTATCACACTAAAGGCTCTATTGACTGTGGAATTGAAGATAATTGACGTTATAAAGGATATTTAAGATGAAAAAAGACTTTCACGTACAAATTGCCAATTGACTATTAGCCTGAAAGTATTAGAATACTGGATAACAACAATAAGAAGGCTCTATTAAATTTCAAAGTTACTAAAAGATTCTTACAATTATTTCCTATTTTTATTACAATGATAAAAAATTAAAAAATTAGCAGAAAAGGTAGCTAAAATTCTAAGGTAATATAAGAGACTGAAATAGGTTTACTAGAAGTCAGTTTACGGAATATTCTAAGATATACGTTGATTCATTTCTAAACTCAACTAAGTTAGCATTGAGACTTGTCTTGGTTTGCCAAAGAATATAATATTTTTAGGGGGTAATACAAGCGTGACTATTAATAAAGGAGTAATCAATTCGTGATCAGTATTAACATCCATATTATTTAATTCGAAATAGTTAATTAATTACCTTAGGATTTAGGAACAAAGACGAGAAGTAAAAAAATCTTTAGATGAAATATTATCAATTCAATCAATTGTAACTCCCTTTACAAATTTGCATTCACACAAATTGTATTGAGTAATATCCTTAATCTCACTCTCATTGAGGTTCAATTTTTTTATTTTATCGAAAATATAGTATAAACTATCAATATCAAGACTTTAAATATTTTGAAACAAGGAGATCGATTTTAGTAACGTTAGTCATAATACTAATATATGGGAATGTATTTTTGTGTTTAAGAATTTTACTAACAAATTTTCCACTTAAATAGCGCTTAAAAAAATGGAAAAATAATGAAACAAAAAAAAACAGCCTTGTATACTATTTTCGAAAAAGTATAGTGCATACTGTTTAGCACATCCTTGATAAACTATTGTTTTGTAGATACATACTCGCTTTATAATCAACAAGATTTTCTGAAATAAACTCTATTCAATAAATACTATTTTAATCTAAGATTTAACTCAAACTTTTTTCAAAAAGCCAATACTTTTAGCAAATGATAATTTTTTCAAATATTAATTATTGTATAGATTGTATAAACTGTCCTATATAAACTTGACTCACCTTAGGCAAAATCACAATATTTTACAGAAAACGTCAAACCAAATACTTACTGCTAGGGTTTAAGATTTTCAAGATAGAAATACCATTTATGACCTTCGACATTCATGCTTGTATTTCTCTATTAGTTAAAAAATGTTAAAGGTATTCTATTTGATCAAACAGTATAACATCACAATTAAAAAGTCTATTTAATACGACATGCGAACTTCGGAATGCTACTTTGTGTTCTTTTAGCAAGTCCTATAGGTTATATTAAATAAGTAAAATTGTAGAAGCTAAAATTGTGTATCAAATTTTCAAAGTGTTTATTCAATATTTTATGAAAGTGTTTGCTTGAATATTGATATAAATAAGCAATGATGAATTAATATTTATATACCCTACATCACTTTAAATAAGCAAAATAAGTAAGTAAGATGAAATTTTATGTAATATATATAATAATAAATGATATAAATAAAGAGAACTTGATGTCTTGATTTTTCTATCCAATCTATAAAATGAATACTTTAAAACTAGATACTTCATCTGATATTGTCATTGACACTATCTTCAGTTTCTTACCTTCAGATCAACTGTTTGATTTAAGATTTCTAAACAAAGCATTGTTTGAACAAATCAACTTGCTTATCTTTAATCATTTGTGTTATTCAGTTTATTCGAGTCCATCAACTTACTCATATGTTCAACATTCTTTCTATGAATATCGTAGTAACAATGTACAATATTTGAAGATAAAAAGTGACCAGTTGAGCTTTTTAGTTTTATGTCTAGACATTGTAATTTTGGATATTGAACATAAATAATTGACCGATATTGATATATTGAATAATTCAATACCACAAGAACTACCTTATTTGAAGAATATGATATTAACCATTACAATTAATCAACAGTATATTTTGTTTAAGCATATAGCTTTATTATCTCGGGTTAAGAAGCTAACAGTTAGCGTTAATGATCCAGTTGATCTAGACCATTTTGTCAATCTACTTGATCCATACAAGCTTAAAGTATTAAAGATTAAATGTATCTCAACCAATTTAAACGGACTTGGTAAGTTGAAAGAGTTATTTGAAGAATTAAAGAAGCTAATAGTTATTAGTGAAGCTTTCTCAATACCTTCAACTCTCAATAATAATTCTAATTTTCAATCACTTGAAACACTAAAGATAGAAGGTAATCTAGTAAATAAAGTTCCTTTGAACTATTTAGAGGATATTTCTAAAATAAAATCGGTATCTGTAAATATAGATGATTTTATCTATAATGAAATTATAAAACCAATGCATCCAATTATTCAATCGTTTGGCTTCAACAAGCCAATATACAATATAAACTGGCTTTTTAACGTCACACATTTAAAAGAAATTTGTATTAGTAGAACTACTACTTTTGAATCCGCCTTTAAAGCCATTTTATTGCTTAATACTGTTAAAATATTAACTATTCACAATTTAAATTATGCATACCGAGGATTTTGTTTGCGCCATTACCTTAGTGACCATCTCAACAAAAAAGCGTATAAATTAGCTCGCGGAATCGTTAGTTGTTCCTTAAGCTCGACTTCAATTAAAAAAGCTATCTTTAAAGGATGTGATATTTCAGCAAATAATTTGTTTGACGTTATTTCTTCTGAATAATATCAGAGTAGTTGATTTTATCAATGGTAGATGTTACTATTGTATTGATAAGATAGTATGTGGTTTTTACAAAAAGGCATTTCTAATTCAATTTGATCGAAAATCTATATCTAATAGCTTGACGATTATTCACAACCCACTTAGTTACTTTAAACGTTATGTCACTCTTATTGTAGATATTATAGATTAACATTTCTTATAATATTTAAACAAAATATTTATGCTATTATTTCAATTTTTAATCTTAAGTTCAAAGCTATATCGAATTTATACAAAGTAATTTAAATCAATGATAAGAAGGTGCTTTTTTCATTTTATGTCATTTTTTAAGTGCAATCTGAGAGGAAAATTTATTAGTAAAACTTGAAAAAAATTCTGAAATCTAGAATTTTGAGTAATGAAATAAATTTTTAGAATGAGTCTTGATTTGTGGATTTTATTAAGCTTATCGTATTCATCAAAAATTTAAAAAAATAAAGGGACAGCAATCTCATTTTAACTCTATAATATTATAAAAAAGGATAAAAAATGGTCAACAGTTATTCCAAGAGTTCCAACAATATAGTAAATATTGATTATAGGGAGGACTATAAGGTAGGTGATTTATAATATACGGTAATAGATAACAAAGGAATACTATTCTGTTTAACTATTAAAATTAAAAATATTTTATTTTTATATAATGACATAATTGTTCAAATTTATTATTTAGTTTACTGATAAATTTAGTGATACTATATCCGATCTCCAATGGTCACCATCAGGTCCTTATTTATCTGTTGCTTCTTGGGATAAAACTGTAAGTTTCAATACTTGAAATTAAACAAATGATGAAAATCTCACTTCCTTAGGTAAAAATTTATGAAGTAAGTCAAGCAGCAAAACTACAAGCACGTCCATTAATGATGTATGAGCATGAAGCACCAGTGATGTGTAGTTCTTTTACTTTGGTAAATTATTTTGATTTTTAAATATTTTCTTGAAATTTAAACATTTATATTTAAAAAATTAAATAGGACGGCCAACAGATGGTTTCTGGAGGAGGGGATAATCAGGTCGTAAGATTTGATTTAAAATCAGGAAATAAAGCAATTGTTGGCACCCATGACGCTCCAATATCTTGTATTGGATGGATTAACTCAAGTCAGATTTTGGTTACTGGTTCTTGGGATAAAACAATTAAAGTGAGTTTAATAGCAATAAGAGAAGAATGCTAAAGTTAATAATATGTATTTCTTATTTCAGTATTGGGATCTCCGACAAAATAGAGCAGTTAGTACAGTAGCACTAAGTGATAGAGTATATTGTATGTCCACTTCAGGTGACTTATTAGTGGCTGGTTTGGCTGATAAATCAATTTCAATAGTCAATTTACAAAACCCTCAAGCTGTATTGTCCGTAAGTTTTTGATTTATTCATTTTATTTGATAGTTTATATTTTATTATAATATATTAGAATGCCCCTTCCGAGGCTTTAAGACAAGTAAAATGTATATCAGCATATTCAAGCCCAAGGCTTGGATACTTTTATGGTACAGCGAGCGGAGCGATATATGAGAAAGTAGTAGAACCAAACAAGATGGGAATATCAAATAATGGAGATCGAGCAAATAAAAAAGCACATATGAGATCAACGAGTTATTCGTATTCAGTAAATAAAATGTGTATCCATCCTTCACAACAGTATTTGTGTTCTGGTGGTAGTGATGGAAAGATTAATATTTGGAGTAGGGAATCATTTGTTAGACTCAGTTATTTCGACTTTAAAGATAATCCTGTTACGGCTCTTAATTTTGATTCCTCAGGTCAAATCTTAGCTTATGCTACAGGGTATGAATGGAAAAAGGTAATATTCTTTAGTTTTTTATAAAGTGGAGGTGCTTATTGTTTTTTTAGGGATACCAATATCATAAAAATATTACACCTGCACTCGCATTGCATAAAATGAAGGAGATTGATTTACCTAAAAATCGTAATTAAATAAGTTGTTTAAAGATATAAAGTAAAATAAATATAAACGCTATTAAAAAATAAATTTTAGAGCATTATTATTAATCATGACTTTATTTTTACTGCTTATTCCTTTATAAATTAGTCATTGAAACTAAATTAAATTATAAAATTTACATTAGAAATCAAAAACGGGTTATAGCTCATACTTTTTCAAGAAAATGTTAAGATTTTCCAAATTATTACATCACGAAATTATTAACAGTATAAAAGTCAACAAGTTCAAATTTTCAAATAATTTTTATTCAAGTTTAAAAATGAGTACTACCGCTAGCAACCCAACTTCTGGTTTCTGCTTTGTAAAAATAATAGATATCAAACACAATGAAATAAACTAATCTAATATTTATATTCACAAAGAACCACACCATGATCCGCGTCAAGGATCCTAAAGCTTCTGTTGATTTTTATACTAAAGTTTTAGGCATGAAGTAAGTTGTTGGCAACTCGCCATTGTTTTAGTATTTTGAAAAAATAATTACTAACAAAACACCACTTAGATTATTGCGTGAAAGCAAGATGGAATCTGGCAAATTCACCTTATATTTCTTAGGTTATTTAGGAGAAGATGAAGTACTACCTACTGAAGAATCTCAACTCCATACCTTTGTCGCCAAAAGATCAGGTGTATTAGAATTGACTCAGTAAGTGATTTAAGATGTTTAGTATCCTACCAGAAAGACTAAATCTTTATTTTTTAGTAACTGGGGTACTGAAAATGATGACTCATTTGAAGGATACCATAATGGAAACAAAGAACCCAGAGGGTAAGATTCTTTAATAATAATCAAGCGCTAAACGTTTAATTATTAGCTTTGGACACATTGCCATCTCAGTCGATGACATTAATGAAGCTTGTAAGAGGTTCGATGAGTTAAAAGTTAAGTATGTTAAACGCCTTGAAGACGGTAGTATGAAACATATTGCCTTCATTGCTGATCCTGATAACTATTGGGTTGAGGTAAAAATCCTTCATTACGATGTCATAGTTTTAACTGAATTTTATTCTAGATTGTACCTAAGACTGTTTAATTTTTTATTATTGGGCCTAATAAAATTTTACAATTTTTATGCTTTAATCATATTTTTTAATTATTACTTTCAAATATTGATCACTTTGTTAAAATGAAATCATTCTTATTCTCAAAGTATTATAGAGAATTTTAAAAAAATCAAATATGAATCCCATAATTTAAGACAAGCAAATGAATTTAATGCAAGGTTTTGAAAATCAAAACAATAATTTTATAAAATTAGAATAAATTAAACTAACATTAATAAAATATATATAAAAAATGGTAATTACAATACTCCAATAGTAGAATGAAAAACAATAGTAACGATCTACTTAAAAATATAGTCATTATCTTTATTCGCCCGTCGTTTAACTCAACGTAGTAATCAAATTACCAAACTTAAGTAAGTTACTTTTTTCTAAAATGTTGGGCTTTCAATTTAGTTCAAAAACTAATCTTCGACTTAGCATTCAATCTATCAAAAAGGTGGCTTATTACAGTGATGTTGCCACCAAAAAAGTTGAAACACCTGGAGAAAAAACTGAAGTATCACCAAAGATCAATGAAATTGTAGATAAAATCGCCACTTTAAGTTTACTTGAAACCGCCGACTTAATTGAAGCTCTTAAAGTAAGCTATTATTTCCTTTTTAAAGCCGTATATACATTATCAAAATGAAGTTTAATTATTAATTCATTTTTTTAGTTAAAACTTAACATCAGTGAAATTGCTATGCCATCAGCGTCAGCAGCTGCTCCAGCTGCCGCTGCCCCTGCTACTGAAGCCGCTGAAGTAAATTTTATTTGTATGTTATTTTCATGATATGTATTAACTGACAAACTTTTAAATAGGAAGAAAAACCAGCTGCTAAAAGTATTTTCACAGTTAAGCTTGAGAAATTCGATGCTGCTTCTAAAGCTAAAATCATTCGTGAAATTAAATCCATCTTACCTGGAGCTAACTTAGTAGAGGTAAGCTTATTCCTTTTTATTTTATAGAGAGAGTATTTATTGGTTTGTAACTTTTTATTAATTTTAAATCTTTTAGGCCAAAAAATTTGTTGAATCAGCACCAAAAGTAATTAGAACCGATGTACCAAAAGAAGAAGCTGAAAAAATAAAGGCCACTTTAGAAGCTATTGGTGCCACCATCGCTTTAGAATAAAGTATAGATTTTTACAATTAACTTAATCAGATGATTATTTTTGGATTCCACACACATTAAAAAAAATAACATAATAACTTTTATAAAAAAATTTTAATCAGTTTTTTGTATGGAATTATGATTTTATGGTAATGCATTATAGTATAGCAAGTAATTAATATGACCAATAAGTTAGTTTCAATTATTTAATATCATTAAATTCTTATTTACAATAAAGATTAAGGTTGAATAGTTTGAGGATAAAAGAAGAAAGCCATAGCAATGATACAATAAGCGGCAATTAAAGTGAGCCCTTCTAACCAGTTAGATTTACCATCCTATAAAATAAATATCATAAGTATAAATATATTTAGATAAATAATTAAAATAAACTTACTTGAATTAAATAATTAACGATTAGTACTGTAATAAACAACACGGCTGTTTCAAAAGTATCAAAAAATAAAGTCATAGGTTGTCCAATAATCCAGCCCAAGATAACTAATACTGGAGTAACGAATAAAGCAATTTGCATAGAAGATCCTACTGCTACTCCTAAGCTGAGATCCATCTTATTTTTCATTGCTACTGTAACCGCAGTCATGTGTTCTGATCATTATCGTTTTTAAAATCAAGAATATTAAAAATTAATAAAATGTTATTTACCTGCTGCATTACCAACAATAGGTACAAGAATAATACCAACAAAAGTATCAGATAAACCTAACTGTTGTGTTAATCCTTCAATACTACCAACAAGATACTCAGCTGAGATAGACACGATGATAGTAATACCAAGAAGGCTATACATTTAGAAGATAATAAGAATTTTTGATTGAATAAATCATATCTAAAAATTTACCAAACCAATGCTACACCGAGAGACATGTGGGCTTCTTCCTCATCATCATCTTCAGCCTCAAATAAATGGGTGTGGGTTTTTAATTGAAAGACCAAAAAAGCGACATACAAAATTAGCATAATAACTGCGGTACCGTGGGATAAATTCATAATTCCTTTTGCAATTTCTTTTTCACTGCCCAGAACATTATGGAAAGCAGCTGGTACTAAAAGAGAAAGTACGCAGATACCTAATAAAGAACTATTCGTTTGAGCAGCGGTAACATTAAAAGATTGCTCATCATGCTTTAATCCACCAAAGAAAAAGCAGAAACCAAGCACCTAAAAACAATTGATTTTAATTCTATTTCTTCACATAAAAATAAAAACACAAGCACTTACAAGTAAAAGATTAGATAAAATAGAACCTAATAAAGAAGCCTGTACCACACGAATAAGCCCCAATCTTAAAGCTAGTATAGAAACGATCAATTCTACAGCGTTACCAAATGTAGCGTTGACTAAACCTCCAATTGTTTGACCCATGTATTTAGCTACCTCTTCAGTTGCAGTACCAAGGAGACTCGCCAATGGTATAATTGCGAAAAAATTAAGAAAGAAGATGGCAGCGTTAGAAAGATGTAAAGAGCTTGCAATTGCTCCTAAGGGTACAAACACCAATAATATATTGATGTAATTGGATAAAAAGAGATATTTTAGCTGCTTGATTATATTAAGATCAGGTGAAGCGCTACCACCACCTTGCTCGATGCTGCTTAATAATCGGGTAGACTCGTTGAGATTTGACATATAAGTTTAAGTTTATTAAGATTAAAAGTGTAAGTTGTAGAAAAGAAAGGAATTTTGGGCTTATAAATTTGTTTGGAGTGATTTCATGTTCGACCTGATTTAGTAATTTTTCATGTCATGCATTTAATTTATTATAAATTTGAGATTTTTAATCAGTTGAAAATGGGTGGCTTATGGAGAATTAAAAACTAGTTTTGAGTTTAAGAAAGGTTTGTCGCTTCTATTTATCGAATAACAAGAAAGGTTTGTCTCTCTTCAAAACTTTAGTTTAAAGTGTTTTGAAGAAGTTGCTATAACTATCAGAAAAATAAAAGCATTATTTTCAATGCTTATTTGAGAATTAATAGTTTGTAGCTTTGAAACATGCTGGCTTCACCTCACTGAATGCTATCGAAAATAATCAGATAATTGGTATATAATCTTGTTATGAATACAGTATCATCACATGTTCTGTAATGTCCTTAGAAATTCAATTTTCTATTTAAAAAACAAGAATTTTCTTTATTCTCAAAGAATTTTATAGAAAATTACCACACTTATTTATTACTGCAATTATTTAACCATTTTGTACAAATATTAGAAAAAGTTATAAATCATATTATACGCTATAAAGATATATCTGTAGTTTGTTTTATTAAATATTATTGTTCATTAAAAATGCATATAATGATTTATAGATATAAGCTCAAAAACAATAGCATAAACAATTTTATTTGTTCTAGTTACTACTATTCAAAAATACCCACAATGACTTTACTATAACATTTGAGCTTAGGAAGTAAATCGCCAAAGTCTAATGAGTCATCAATTATAGACTTATCAATTTGAATTGAAAATGACTTTCTATAAGAAATACCGGGTATTAATTCATTCTCATAATAATCAAAGTATCTCCCACCTATAAAATAATCACTTTAACGTCATTTAGAGAAAATAATATATTAAATAAAGTATTAGTTGATAAGTGAAATTGCTTAAATGTAACTTTTCTAATTGTGGTAGAGTATATATAGCAATCAAGATTTCCATGTGTTAACTATATACTTATTTTGTAAGACGATAAATAGCGTAATGGCTCAAAATAAACTCTTAAATGATACAGCTTAAATTATAAAGAGTTAATGTTTGAACGTTCTGTAATCACAGGATAATTTTAAAGGTGGATTCAAAAATATTAGTCCCATCAATACAACTTTCTTTTAAATACAAACCCTCTAAAAGTGACTGCATTGTTAGGTGTATTGGTCTAATTATATAATTATAGATAAAATCATCTATATTTATAGATACCGATTTTATTTTAGAAATATCCTCTAAATAGTTCAAAGGAACTTTATTTACTGGATTACCTTCTATCTTTAGTGTTTCAAGTGATTGAAAATTAGAATTATTATTGAGAGTTGAAGGTATTGAGAAAGCTTCACTAATAACTATTAGCTTCTTTAATTCTTCAAATAACTCTTTCAACTTACCAAGTCCGTTTAAATTGGTTGAGATACATTTAATCTTTAATACTTTAAGCTTGTATGGATCAAGTAGATTGACAAAATGGTCTAGATCAACTGGATCATTAACGCTAACTGTTAGCTTCTTAACCCGAGATAATAAAGCTATATGCTTAAACAAAATATACTGTTGATTAATTGTAATGGTTAATATCATATTCTTCAAATAAGGTAGTTCTTGTGGTATTGAATTATTCAATATATCAATATCGGTCAATTATTTATGTTCAATATCCAAAATTACAATGTCTAGACATAAAACTAAAAAGCTCAACTGGTCACTTTTTATCTTCAAATATTGTACATTGTTACTACGATATTCATAGAAAGAATGTTGAACATATGAGTAAGTTGATGGACTCGAATAAACTGAATAACACAAATGATTAAAGATAAGCAAGTTGATTTGTTCAAACAATGCTTTGTTTAGAAATCTTAAATCAAACAGTTGATCTGAAGGTAAGAAACTGAAGATAGTGTCAATGACAATATCAGATGAAGTATCTAGTTTTAAAGTATTCATTTTATAGATTGGATAGAAAAATCAAGACATCAAGTTCTCTTTATTTATACTATTCCGCAATTATACACACATATTAAAACTAATCCATTATTCACTCGTTTGTTACAATATTTGAACTAAGTTTTTTGTATATCATTGAATAAACATTTGAAAATTTAGTATATGATTTGAGCTTCTTTAGGTTTCACATACTTAACATCAGTTATAGTACCATTTTGATGCCATATACATTAGGCTATTTTACAATCAGATTTATATAGCAAATAGACCTTTTTCACTAATAGCATAATACCGTTTAGTAAAATAAGATATGTTTAGTAATTTTATTGATAAAGAAGCTAGAGATAAATGCTCAATATTATAAGCAATGTTTATTTTTTAGGGGGGTTTTTCCATATAATAAGCATTCGCTTGTCACATTTTCTGTGAAAACTATACTTCTATCTAAAATGAGCAATGTTTATTTATAACAATACACTTGTTTCATACTTCGTTTATATTTTGAGAAACACTTTTATATAAAAAAAGCATTGGTTATTATAAGAAACATAAATGTTCTATTTAAAATATTATATAATTAATATTTTACAGTTCGCCATTTAATTTAGGGATGTTTATTAATTATTAGGTGAATATTTATATAAAATGTAATGGTTTACCAATAACTACATGTGGGGATGTATTTTTGTGTTTAAGAATTTTACTAACAATTTTTTTGCTCAAATAGGGCTTAAAAAATGGAAAAAGCAATGAAACCAAAAAAATATCACCACATGCTTTAGCAAAAGTATTATGATATTTTTTGAACATTATTGAAATTTATCTATTGAAATAATAACTCAATAAAAACATCTAAGTTCTATTTTACTAGTAACACTGTACATATGATCAACCAATAGTGTACATACTACATCTAATTCTTTCAAAAAATAGAATATATCGTGATTAAGTGTACAAATAAATTGAATTGTTAGTTTTAATTTTATAAAGAATAAAGTTTAATCAATTACCCAATGTTTTATTATATGAAATGTTTAGATATGTAAAGATAGGAAAACTATACGATCTATGACTGCTGAATAATATATACAATAAAGTAAGTAAGGTTATTAAAGAGTGGAAAGATTGTTAGTGAAACCCTTGAAATACATCCCCGTATATTGAAAATAAATTCAAAAAAGAAAAATAGTTGAGGTACTCGAAAAAAACAAAAAGGAAAGAGAGGGCAGAGCAAATAAAGAAAATAGAGAAAGAACAGATGTGATAGAATTAAAAATCCTTCCTTCTAACAAATCTATGGAGTATATATGTAGAATAATAGATCCATTTAATGATAATTTAGTTTTTGAATAGTTTATAAAAGATCATTGATATATTTAAACAATGGATTAGGGATAAAATATTTGACTATAAATAGGGGGGTATAGATTATTTAACTTACTGTCCTAATTTAACAGCTATCACTCTTAACGATGATCGATATATATTTATTGGCAAAAATCAAATTGAAATTAAACCTCAATACCAGGATCGAAGAAAATAGTTATCGACATGATACGTTATTACCCTCCAATAATAAATTTGTTTAAAGGTTATCTGGGTTAAATCAAAGTTTTAGATTTTACATGTTTTTGTGGTAATATGAATAATCCCATTAAATCTTTGAACCTAGCTAAATTAAAGTCTCTTAAAATATATTTTGGTATCAGCCTAGGTCTTAATTGTTTGGATATAATCAAAACAAAGTTTATTATTTTAGAGTCATTATATCCGAAAGGATAGGAATGTATCCTTATACCAACTGAACTCAGTCCAGACTTAAACTTTGTTTCCAATTTAGATTTAATAATTAAAGATATGCTCAAAGGTGATTTTGACATCAAATATTTTGGTGATCTCAAAAAATTTAAAAGCATCAAGTTAATTGATATACCCAGCTCTTTTCTAAACAAAATAGAAATAATATAAGTCTAATCAAAGATAGTGATGTCATTTGTTTAGGCTTTTAATTTATTAGAATCAATCAATGGAATTTTTTTCAACTATCAGCATTAAAAGAAGTGCACAGAAGATATATCAAAAACGTTATTAAAGCCGTTCTTCATTGTAAATATTAAAAATATCTGTATTAAAAATTTACAAGGTGTTTCTAAAGAAAATACTAGTAAGATTCAATTTTAATGGAAGTAAGATTAAAGGTATCTCTGTATTTGATCTATCCAAATGTAAATTTATAAATCAGATCACAACTGGTTTTGTCGCCCTCTCATTTAACGAGTTCTTTTTATTCCCACCCTTATTCCCAAATCTCATAGTAATCAAAATGAAACGTTTTGACTCAAAAATATAAGTCATGATATTCGAGCTATAGATATACGACGTCTTTGTTGCTTACTACGTCTATTGCACCAAATTTTGGTTCTAGGATACATAATAAATTATAAAAAATCTTAATATTGACATGCTTGAGCATGTAAATATGCTATCTTTAACTTTACAAATGCCTTATATTAGCCATTAGCAAATGTTTTTCTGCTTTTTGGTTTACTTTTCATATTATTATTCTTACTTTATTATTTTACTTATATTATAAAATCAGCTATAATATGATTATTTTAAATTTAAATTTAAGGCTTTGGTCCTCCACACTCAAACTTTGATTACATGTAGCCACTTCAACTAAAGTCTCTTCCACTCTACTCCCTGATATAGTTGGATTTACTTATGCCTTATATGTTGTATCTAAAGCGCCTCCCCGTAGTAAATTCCTTATCTTGGCCTCTGGATTATGGGCCTCACATGGAAGTTTTATTGAAATTCAATTTAACCTTCATTTTTCATCTTTACCCTTTAATATCACCCGTCTTCCCTCTCAACTGGAATCTTTATGGCGATTGGAGAGGAAAGGTGTTACATTTCTACTCTGAAATCCGGAAAAGAACTTGGAGAGTTTGAACTCCCTACCTGTTGTTCTATAAAGCCTCTTTTGAATGGTTTAATTTCTAGTCTTTATTGTCTGTATTGCTCGTGTTTTTTATCTAGGTTAATAGAATACTTTGGACCTTCGTCCTTCAAGAGAAAATAAAGCCCATGATTTTTTTATAGGTTAAATAAAACTCATTCATTTAGACTAATATTTCGATTCATAACTTATGCCTCAAAGTGCCTTTTATTCATTTAACAATCTTCTCTACATCAATCATTAATATCTCAACTGTTGAATTAGCTCTAATACGATGTCATACATAGCCCTTTACTTTCCCGAGTGTTCTACTCATGCGTTAGATAATTCATGTTAAAGCTGACTTAGGGAAAGTTTTAATTAATAGTAACACCCCATATCTCATCACATTAGTTTTATTGTTATTACTGACATTGAATTTGGCACTAAAGAGCTATTTGAATCTGCTTAAAAAGGTTATTCTACATCTACGACATATAAAATAATAACTATTGCCTGTTCTAACTGTTCACAATACACCGATCTTCAATAATGCCAGCGATACTATTTCTAGTTAAATAAGCAATAATTTTCCACCAGTTATTCATATATTTAATCACTTACATTAAAAAGATCACGTCTCCTTTTTTGAAACCGTCATATTTTAAAAAGGAGATGAGTGATTTTAAATATTTAACTGATTTTGTAGAAGAAATGACACTATCTATGTATAAATGCTATAAGTAAATCAATACATTATACAAATGTGGTTAACCACTTATACAAGTTTTTTTAATTTAGATTATATGCTACATAGTGTAAGTTAGTAATGTTTAGAATGCTATTAGTGATGAATTGTAATAATTTCAAGTATTATTTAACTTTAATTAAATTTTTTGGGCAAGTTTCAATTCAGATTTATTACGCTATATTTTTCATGCTATAAAGTATTACACTTTAAGGTGGATAAGTTTTATCATAAAATAGAACACTATAGCATATAAAAAAGCTTTGTATCAATTAATTTAAAATTCTAAGTTCCTAGATTTATTCAAAATTGCGCTATTCCGTAAAGTTATCATCCTTATTGATATTAAAGCATAATATAAAATTAATTATTATTTAAAGTGACCAAAATTTAAAAGTATAATAAAATTTAAAGAAAAAGCTAATAAAATTAAAAACTACCTTTTATTCCTCAGTAGCTATTAGCTGTAAATTGGAAATTTATTTTTATTATTAGTGCCCACGAATTTAAATTTCTTTATTCTTTTATTCTTTAATTTTCAACTCCTTTTTAAAAAAGTCCAGCATAAAAACTCAAATTTTTTTTACGTATGACTCCGTTAATAAAAGTTAAAACTAATTGCAGAATAACCATATTCAGTCTGGGACTATTAGCGAATATTTATCTCGATGTATGGTAGCAATTAATTATTAAAATATTTACCACAGTGTCACTATGGTTCCAAACCAGTATAAAAGAAACAAATGCGCATCTCTAAATCAATAAGCAATTAAGTTTGATACTAAATTGAAATGTTACTTAAAGGAAATTTGATTACAGCTTT